>CM049569.1:1695792-1725720 GCA_027123335.1 Amphiprion clarkii | reverse complement strand
TCAGACTTTTCTCTGGGAATTCTGAGAAATAATTTCCTATTTAACGACAGAGCTACACATCTGAACTCAGTCTCATTAAAACAGACTCTAATTCAGGATCATCCATCCGTATTAAAGTGCAGTTACCCAAAATGTTTGTTGCATGAGCTCCAACAAAACCTGTCCAGGTAGAAGGCCACTTTGACAAACAGGAAGTGGAAGATTCCAAGCAGATTTATAGAAGGGGAAACCGGACTGTACTAAGTGGGGTCGGGTATAGAGGGGTGTTTTGTGGGTTTTCAAGGCTGATAATGATTATTAGTGAGACATTTGGAGTAGATATTTATTTGCAGTAAATGAAAGTATTTAAAATCTTGGAGTTAAACTTAGAAGAACACAAACGCCATAGTATACTATGTTGAAAAATGTCATTTTTAAACATGTTGTGAAAACATGCAGTATGATGAAATAATGTAAAGCAGGCTGTGAAAAACACTCCAGAAAGGTTTTCTTTGAAAAAAGAAATCATCATGAATTTTGGCGCAAAAAAATGCCATAGTATACTATGTCGAAAAAAAAACACTCCACTGGTGATATTTTGGATGACGTACTATATTATGACATTTTTTATAAAATTTTGATAATAAACAGGTATGTTTCCACCTGGTTTTCGAACCTGGGATCTTTCGTGTGTTAAGTGAACACGATAACCTCTACACTATGGAAACTGCCACACTATGCTGTGATGTTTTGGTCACTTTTAAAATGACGTACGATACTGATGTTTTTTTGGAAATATTTTGGATGACATACTATACTAAAACGTTTTTGATCAAATTTTGACGACACACTGACGTTTTTGGTGATGTTTTGAACGATGTACTATACTACGACGTTTTTAAAAAAATTTTCATGACAATAAATGTGTATGTTTCCACCTGGTATCAAACCAGGAACCTTTTGTGTGTTAAGTGAATGTGATAACCACTACGCTACGGAAACTGTCACACTCCGCAATGATGTTTTGTTCACCTTTAAGATGACTTACTATACTGACGTTTTTGGTGACATATCATGACTTTTTTGACCAAATTTTGGATGACATACTATGACGTTCTTTAATCAAATTTTGATGACTTAAAATCCATATGTTCCCACCTGGTTTCTAACCAGGGACCTTTCGTGTGTAAAGTGAACCTGATTACCATCATGCTACGGAAACTGCCACACTGTGCCATGAAGTTTTGGTGACCTTTAAGATGACCTGGTTCCGAACCAGGGACCTTTCGCATATATATCATTTCGTTCCACAGAATACTATGGCGTTTTGTTGCGCCAAAATTCATGATGATTTTTTTTTTCAGACAAAAACCTTTCTGGAGTGTTTTTCACAGCCTCCTTTACATTATTTCATCATATGGCACGTTTTTACAACATGTTGAAAAATCGCATTTTTTTTTTCGACATAGTATAGTAAGGCGTTTTTTTGCGCCAAATTTCATGATGATTTTTTTTTCAAAGAAAACCTTTCTGGAGGGTTTTTCACGGCCTCCTTTACATTATTTCATCATATGGCACGTTTTTACAACATGTTTGAAAAATTGCATTTTTTTTTCGACATAGTATAGTAAGGCGTTTTTTTTGCGCCAAATTTCATGATGATTTTTTTTTCAAAGAAAACCTTTCTGGAGTGTTTTTCACGGCCTCCTTTACATTATTTCATCATATGGCATGTTTTTACAACATGTTGAAAAATCGCATTTTTTTTTCGACATAGTATAGTAAGGCGTTTTTTTTGCGCCAAATTTCATGATGATTTTTTTTTCAAAGAAAACCTTTCTGGAGGGTTTTTCACAGCCTCCTTTACATTATTTCATCATATGGCATGTTTTTACAACATGTTGAAAAATTGCATTTTTTTTCGACATAGTATAGTAAGGCGTTTTTTTTGCGCCAAATTTCATGATGATTTTTTTTTCAAAGAAAACCTTTCTGGAGGGTTTTTCACAGCCTCCTTTACATTATTTCATCATATGGCATGTTTTTACAACATGTTGAAAAATTGCATTTTTTTTCGACATAGTATAGTAACGCGTTTTTTTTGCGCCAAATTTCATGATTTTTTTTTCAAAGAAAACATTTCTGGAGTGTTTTTCACGGCCTTCTTTACATTATTTCATCATATGGCACGTTTTTACAACATGTTGAAAAATCGCATTTTTTTTCGACATAGTATAGTAAGGCGTTTTTTTGCGCCAAATTTCATGATGATTTTTTTTTCAAAGAAAACCTTTCTGGAGGGATTTTCACAGCCTTCTTTACATTATTTCATCATATGGCACGTTTTTACAACATGTTGAAAAATCGCATTTTTTTTTCGACATAGTATAGTAAGGCGTTTTTTGCGCCAAATTTCATGATGATTTTTTTGTCAAAGAAAACCTTTCTGGAGGGTTTTTCACGGCCTCCTTTACATTATTTCATCATATGGCACGTTTTTACAACATGTTTGAAAAATCTCATTTTTTTTTCGACATAGTGTACTATGGCGTTTTTTTTGCGCCAAAATTCATGATGATTTTTTCTGAAAGACAACCTTTCTGGAATATTTTTCACGGCCTTCTTTACATTATTTCATCATATGGCACGTTTTTACAACATGTTGAAAAATCACATTTTTTTCCCCACATAGTATACTATGACGTTTTTCATCAAATTTTTGACATTTTTTCCATATTTAGGACGACATACTAAACTATGACATTTTTGGTGACATTTTGGACGACATACTAAACTATGATGTTTTTTTTTCCATATTTAGGACGACATACTAAACTATGATGTTTTTCCATATTTAGGACGACATACTAAACTATGACGTTTTTTTTTCCATATTTAGGACGACATACTAAACTATGACGTTTTTCCATATTTTGGACGACATACTAAACTATGACGTTTTTCCATATTTAGGACGACATACTAAACTATGACGTTTTTCCATATTTTGGACGACATACTAAACTATGATGTTTTTTTTCCATATTTAGGACGACATACTAAACTATGACATTTTTTCCACATTTTGGACGACATACTAAACTATGACGTTTTTCCATATTTTGGACGACATACTAAACTATGATGTTTTTTTTCCATATTTAGGACGACATACTAAACTATGACATTTTTTCCACATTTTGGACGACATACTAAACTATGACGTTTTTGTTTCCCAACTGGCTGCACCTGTGTTGAATCAGGTGAGTCACTGTAAAGAGGGTGAGTACGTACAAAATCACTTACTAATCATTTTAAGTGAGAGCAATTCATAGAAATCTCTTTTTACATTTTTTTTTTGTGTTTTCTTTTCACAAAGGCCAAATTTTATTGATCACGATTTATTGTTAAAAACACTTTTAACAGGGAAAACTTCCAAGGGGGTTGAGAACTTTTAAGAGGCACTGTAGATGCCCTCAGCACCTGAAAAATCAAACATTGCAGGTTTAAGTACAGCAGTGCCTTGAGCTATATGTCAAAACCAATTTGAATTAATAATGCTAGCATATTGTTTAACAAATATAACAGGAAATATAGTGTTGAGTTGAGGTGTTAGGGTTATATATTAGTGGCCTTCCTACTCTTTAAATAGCATTGAAATCATCTGATCTGAAGAAATTGGAAGAGGTGTGAGGTACGTTGATGTAATGTTATGCCAGAACAAAATATGCATCTGTTGTTTTATAAAAACATACATATGGAGGGTTATCCATTAGTTTGAGCAAAAAAACACCACTTTTTTTTAGTGGTTTTTGAGAAAAGACCGATATGTCCTGCAATTCATTTACAAAGCTTATTTGTGTTCTCCAACATTTATGTTGCAGCTAAAGTAAGAACATCAAAAATTGAAAATAAGGCTCATCTAATGTATAAAAACAAATGACTTGTGAAGTAAGATTCTCTTCCAGATCTTCTTCCCCATGAAACGTGGATTTTACATTTAGTCGTGTGTTACGATTTACTTGTATACTTTTTGTGTACATAGACAAGAGAAAGACATTCACCATTACATAGAAATACCAGTAAAACACATTTCCTAGAACTCTGAATATACAGTATGTAGTAAATTGCTGCAATTACTCCAACACCGAGATATTTCATGAACATGATCGACACGTTAGACACCTGAAAGGATGAACACGAGTTTGGTTTATTTTCACACATAGTATTTCTTGTACAGCACATGGGAAACGCATCAGGAGGGAAGACAGTGCATTAAAAAAAACTTCCTTGGCTTTTTAAAATAGAATCTAAACATGAGCTCGCAAAACAGGAAAAAAATAAAACTCAAAACAACGAAAGAAAAAAAAACTGAAGCACAGGCAGGGGAGAGAGATGTTACCGACAGTTAAAGAAGAGTATCAAATATTCACGCTTTACCACCAAATGCATAGCCATTATACAGCATCATTTTGAGTAGTATACCAGCTTGTGTATTATCATTTAGGTCCGCCTGTGGCTGTCAGGCAGGAAGGGAAAGAGGCAGGCAAAGGCATTAAACTGTACAGATTATCTCTGACTCCTCGCTGGTTCTAGCCATCACAGAAGTCCCTCATATTTCTTCTACTCTGCATTAGCACTGCAGCAAGAAACATGGACCAATCCTGCCAAAAATTTTATACAGTTGAACCTAAATTGCATACTGTTATGTAAAATTCATTCCTGTGTAAAACGGCGGCTGTGGGGCTGCTCACCGTTTAAAATCAGACCGACTTTGTTTCTATCAGCGGTGGAGCTTAAGTGCAACAAGCATGCAGTAAAAGTGGAACCTCTTGGATGGCTAAATCTATATCGCCAGCCGACGCCTGCTGTACACAGACCACAGACTCAACAGAAACTGAGTTTAATACTACACAATAAGGACTGAAAACAGACTAAAGTACGCTTTACTACCACTTTGGAAAAAAGGGGGGTAAAATAAAAACAACAAACAGCAGAAAGAGGAGTTCTTCTCCCCATACGGAGGGTCTTATTTTTTTCTTTACACTGAATTGCTGATGTTAAACACCCGCTGCCTGTCACCATCACCAAGGATAAAATGTACACTGATTTAAAAAAAACAAACAAACCTCCCCCCCAAAAGCCGATAAAACATAAAAAATATCTTTCCCACCTGTGTTCCACTTGATTTTCTCCATGTGTGAGTGCATCCCTCTCTGTTTACCCAGACACAGCCATAGACAACCCCAATACATAGACATATCATTACATAGGACGAGCAATCACTATTCATAAAAAATACTGAAATCAATGGGTAATAAAAAGAAAAAATGTGCCTTTTTTCGGTCTAAACATTGGTGACGCAAGTTCTACAGAAGCAGAGAGCTCTGATATACAGTTTGCCTGCCAGTTTGTAATATGATACAAGGAGGAATCAAAAGTAAGAATCGGGCTTTACAGAATTAGCTCGACATTTTTCTTATTTGCCGTCTTGCCAAGAATTAGATGAAAACACTGATACCACTCTCATCTGCATTTTGAAGCTGGTTAGCAGGCTAGAAAGAGAAGAAAACAGCTAAAAAAAAAATACACCAGATACCTTTAAATCTCACTAATTAACTGCTTATATCTCATTTGTTAGAGCTTTTCGGGCCAGACTATTTCCTGGTCAGGAGCAGTAACTTAACAGAATCTCCTGGGCAACTGTTCCAGACTAAAAAATAGTCAGCCGTTTGTTTTAACACTTTTCCTTTTGCACGGATCGAACAAACAAGATAAAAACATAAGAATTAGAGATCTCAGAGGTGCTTAATTGGCTGAATGTGTTTTGCAGACAGGAGAGTTGCAGGAAACATCTAAATCTCAGCAAGAACGTGAAAACGCCAGAAAATGTCAAACTTTTCCTTTAAGGTGTTTAGCATCTCAATCTATAGAAACCAATAGCTTATCAAACAAGACTGTAGCCAGAGCACTTTGAACACTTGCACATCAGCAGGCAGGCAGAGATGGAGATAATAATGACTCTGATAAACGTGTAATCTCATGTTTTTTTGTAAATGAATAAAAACGGCAGCTAGTTGCATAAAATGTTTTTTTTTGAAAGGAATCGGATTAGCCGCTGCTCAGTTTTGGGGCTGCTGATGACGACGGCGCGGGTCGTGTTAATTTGCCCTCTTGTCTGCCTTACAGTGAAGCTGGGCGTGCTGCTACTTCATCTAGCTGACAGGCCTTTAATGAGAGAGAGTGCGGCGGCCCGGTGTCAGGAGAACAATCCGGAGGAATTAGAAGGAACAGCTCGGTTGATGTTCTCTGTTTGTGTCTCGGGGCCCTGGGAGAATCCCATTGACTCGGCTGCTCATTAGACGCCGCCTTTGTCAGGACCAAAATAAAATAGATATTAAGCAGTGGGACGGGGACGCGCCGCCATCAATGTTTAATTGCGTGCCCTGTGTGTGTTGTGTGTGTTTCTCTCTTGGTACAATCACCTGGAGGGGGTGTAACGGAGTGTGTGATGACATGTTTGTGTATGTGGATATCTGAAGCGTCACCCCCCCACCACCACCACCTTCCATCTCGGAGCGTCATCGTTCCCCAGCTCCTGACACCTCTCGCTGGGGAGATGGAGCTGCGGCGTCAGCCTCATTAAGGCTTCCACTGTCTGGCTAATGAATCGATTGTGTGGTATCAGTGCTCCTGGCTGGCGCTCCCACAGTGCCACTCCACTCCTCCTCTGGGGGCCTCCCTTCCACTGAGCTCTTAATCAGGAAACAGCCCTAATTACCCTGCCTCCCTCCCTCCCTCCCTCCTCCCCCTCTTCCTCCCTTTCATTCCTCTTCCTTCCGCACTTTCTCTCCTCCCCAACTTTATCTTTTTACGCTCCGCCGCCCTCTTCCCTTTTGTCCTTCTTATCTCGCCGCTTCTTCTTCCCGTTCTGCCTCCCCTTTTCTCTTTTTTTTGCTGTCATGCCTCATCCTTGGGCTAAAAGGGGAAGATGGGGGTGAGGAGGAGGAGGAGGAGGAAGAAGAGGAGGGATGGGAGGGGAAGGGAGTTGGGCATTTGGGAGTAGCTTATATCACAGCGAGAAAAGAGGGTAAGGGAGAGAAAGGGTGACTTTTTTTAGGGGGGGGGTCAGGTTGGACTCGAGAGGAACCGAGACGGAGCTTTCCGGAGTAATGAGGATGAGGAGCGGTTGTCAGGGCAACTACAAGCCTCCCCACCCCCCTCCTCCACCCGACTCCAAAATCTCCGTCCTGTCTCTTCCCATCTTGTCCCTCGGCCTCCTCAGTACACCACCTCGTACACCGTGGCCTTCTTGTCCCCGGAGCCCGTCACTATGTACTTGTCGTCGGGGGAGACGTCGCAGCTCAGCACGGACGAGGACTCCTTGGACTGGGGTGAGAGACGGAAAAAAAGAGAGAGAGACACAGATACGATAGATGGACGGAGACAGATGGAGGGAAACAAACACAAAGAGAGGAGATGTTAGAGAAAGGATATGACTCATCACTTCATACTCAATCATACAAGACATATTTGCATTTCAAAACAGGCGGCGTTTATTTCCAAACAGACAACTCTGCAGCTCCAGGATGCTGACTCACACGTCTGCTTCGATGTGAGACTCATCGCTGCTGTTTTTTTTTCCCGTCGCTGGTGAGATGCTGCCTCATTAACTGCAGGTTTAAGCATCACTTGCAGCACAAGCGTGATGGCCTGAACGAACGGGCAAAATCCTTTTATTTGCTTCCCTTTTCCCACAGAAGGAAGACCTGGGCACCTGCTGAGGCTGATCTAAAGCTCCTCCTCTCCCCCCCTGCTGCTTCCCCATCATTTATCTTCCTCCCTCTCGTTCCATATTCTCCTCCTCCTCCTCCTCCTCGGCAATAGACTGTCAATCATCGAGGCACTGGTGAGGCCATTTTCACACAGGACTCCTAACGCTGTACTGAGATAGCAGGATGGGGAAACAGGGCTGTTCAGGAGGGAGGGATGCGGTGACAGGCTAAAGGATGAGTTTAGAAAACAGGAAAAGTAAAGCGCAAATACAAACTTGGAAAAGAAAAACTTAACCGTGACAACTTGTCAGCGATTTAACACGTTTTTTTAACATTAAAGGTCCCATAATTGTGCTATTTTTTCAGCAAATTAATCAAAGTCTCTCGTGTCCCCAAAGTGTTTCTTTGAGTTTTTTAAAGCTCAAAATAGAGCGAAGATGGTTTATTTTATCATGACTGACGTCAGGGATGTTTCATGCACACGGATTCAAACACACTGCTGGAATGTCTGTAAATGTATTATCATTAACAATAGTCATTGATTGCAGTGGGTAAGCCCATACCCAACACTGCTCTCCCCCATGGAGGAAGTGCAAATGTAACAGCATTGGCTCGTTGTAAATAGGTTCTAAGTTTAAACTTCATGGCATAGTTATCTATAGCACGTACGAAACGTTGAGGCCTTCTTTCCAAAGATAAAAACCTGTTATGGGTGTAAACATCTTCTCCGGTTGACCGTTGGGTAACTCCTCCAAAGTTAAGCTTAGCTACAAAGATACATGTACAGTAAATAAACAGACAATAAATGATAACCTAAGAGCTCCTCGGTAATTTTACTTTCACACTGTATAACCCACTTGTTTGAGGACTGCTTTCAGCTAAAAAATACAAAAAACAAGGAGTTGCTGGTTTTCCCGCCTCCTTCAGGAAGAAAACCTACTCTGTATCTGAGCAGCTATTGGGCGTTAGGTGTCACACAGCCCATTACTGGATTTTAAAGGTGAAATGGGGCTTTATGAACGGCAGAAGCTTTTACTTTAACAGCTTCTTTTTTCCACCTCTAAGTTTATAACAACCACAAAACACAACAAAAATGGATTTTTACCATATGGGACCTTTAAAGTGTTCATGGTGTGATTTCCTTTCCAACTATCTGTGCTACTTTTTACATTTTCTGCTTTCTGAAAATAATATGATTCAATTTTCTACCTAATTTCAAGCTTTGGATGGCTGTCAGAAGGTTAATAAACTACTGATAAAAATGGGAATAAGTCATAGCTGCAGTGTTCCAAAAAGTCAGATAAGCTCTACTTTTATAAATGTAATATTATTATCATAGATTTCAATAAAATGAAACAAATTCAAACTACAAACACAATGGCAGCAAAATTAGCACAAACAACGTAAGCAAAAAATACATAACTGCACTCAGAAGCAGCTGAAGTTAAGGTCAGAAATGAGTAACTTTTGTCAAAGTGCACACCTAAGAAACTTAACAGATACTGATTTGAAGAACCAAACGGACCCAGACAAAGGCATTCAGTCTGGATGCTGCAAATGATGGAGAAAGAGCCTGACTTTTCACTAAATGCAGGAAATGCTCGTCACAATGGGGAGACCACAGCTTTGTTCTGACCAAAAGTCTGCAGAACTCTGCTATTTAATACAACTACAATGACTATTTCTACTTTCATTTAACGTACCTGTTATTTATTTATTTGTATTAACTGATGAAGTCATTGGATCTACAAAATATCATGAAATATTTAAAATGTTCACATTTTTAAACGCCCATGGTTGAAATGATCAAATTGTTTGCTTCATGAGGCCAGGACCAGAGAATATTTTTGCAATTTTGCATGAAAAAAAACCCTCAAATGGTCGGTTATCAAAAGTGTTGATTATTTTTCTCTATCTAACCCATTAATTAGGAATTCCAGCTCTACACGAAAACCTGCAAACTGCTGCAAATGCCACAGATCACTCAGAAAACATCAAATTAGCACAACATTAGTCGAGAAAACCCGATTTAAAGGAAGAAAATAACCAAAATGTAACACAACCTTAATAAAAGTTGCTGACAAGAAGCAGAGGAAAAAGAAGGATGACAAACCTGGCAGGAAGCTGTGCACTGCAAGCATAGAGAGACCTTCACTTTCTCACAAATTGCACCAAATTTATTGATTGATGAAAACAACTATTTTACAATCTTGTCAGAAAAAAGAAAGTAAATCTCCCCGAATTTTGGAGATCAGTGAAACCGCTTTCTGGGAACTGAGGGTTCGGTAGAACAATCTGTTGTTTGGCTGTTTTCCGTTAGTCTACATACATATTCTTTAACAGATATTGTACTTTTTTTGACAGGAATCTTGTTGTATTTTTTTTCCCCGTGATAAAAATGACCGAGAGGGAAAAAAGAAGAGACACCATACAGCAGGCAAAAGGGCAGAAATGAATGTGAGCAAGAGAGGAAAGAGGGGATTTGTGAAAAAGAAACACGAAGACAGGAAAGTACAGTGATAAACAAAAAGACAAGGTCAGAGACGAACGTGAGGACAGAGGTGCAGACAGATTTGGGGAAAAAAAAAAGATTTAAAAAAATGAGCGACCACAGAAGGAGAAAGGACGACAATAAAGGAAGGGACAAGGAGAGAGAAAGAGGGAAAAAAAACCTGAACAAGAGAGGAGTCGGCCTTTAAAGAGAAGCAAGGAGACTAAAGCGAGAAAGGACAGCGATAAAGCAGAAAGGAGGAAGAGGAGGCAGAGCAGCTCTGTGTAGCACGCTGACAGCAGGGAGCTGTTTGGCAGGAGGAACGTTTGGCATTTGGATAACAAAGCAAGATAGCCAGAATTTCTCCTTTCAGTCCGCGGGGAGAGACAGGAGCCGCCAACCCTGCTGCCCACTGTAGCTTTACAGGAATATGACAGCCACACTGCTTCACACAGCTCAGCTTAAACGTACCTTCAGCTCCCCCTCTAGTTTCATTCATACCCAAATATACTGGCTCAGCTAAAAATACTGCACCCCTGCATGTTCATGCTGTAACGTTTCCTCAAATGGAGAAACGCAACCAGATGGAATTATGTTTTGCACGTGCACGTGTCTTTTTGGAAGCCTGCGCCCTCTGATAAACCTCCACAAGTCACCTTGGATCAACAAATCTGGAATAAAAAAAAAAAATGTTTATCACTGCTTTCTCCCTCTGAACCCCATCGTATTTTTCTCTCTTTTGCCTTGAGGGTTCTGTGTGTGCATGTGAGTGTGCATGTGTGTGTGAGTGTGCATGTGAGTGTGCATGTGAGTGTGCATGTGACAGAGAGAGTTTAAACGCAGGACGCAGAGATAGTTTCAACACTATTCACACTGACAAACAGATGACTTTGCAGCTCAAATATGCCCCCCCACACACATAAGCATATATATGTTTACAGTATATATATATAACAATGTACATACGTGGACAAAATTGTTGGTACCCCTCGGTTAATGAAAGAAAAACCCACAATGTTCACAGAAATAATTTGAATCTGATAAAAGTAACAATAAATAAAAATTCTATGAAAATGAACCAACGAAAATCAGACATTGCTTTTGAACCGTGGTTCAACAGAATTATTTTAAAAAATAAACTCATGAAACAGGCCTGGACAAAAATGATGGTCCCCTTAACTTAATATTTTGTTGCACAACCTTTTGAGGCAATCACTGCAATCTTTCTAATCTCCTCAGACAACTCTCTCCTTGGCTTCCTCTGGTCCATGTTTAGTGTGGTTCACACCATGTCACCAAACAGCACAGTGACTACTGTAACCCTATAAATAGGCCGACTGACTGATTACAAGATTGGAGACACCTGTGATGCTAATTAGAGGACACACCTTGATTGAACATGTCCCTATGGTCACATTATTTTCAGTCTTTTCAAGGGGGACCATCATTTTTGTCCAGGCCTGTTTCAATGAGTTTATTTTTTTAAATAATTCTGTTGAATCACAGTTCAAAAGCCATGTCTGATTTTCACTGGTTAATTTTCATAGAATTTTTATTCATTATTACTTTTATCAGATTCAAATTATTTCTATGACTATTGTGGGTTTTTCTTTCATTAACCGAGGGGTACCAACTATTTTGTCCACGTCTGTATATACGTAGAGCATAAACATCCTCACAGCACTGCACTCATCTCTCACCTGGAAAATACTCGCTCCATATGGTGTCCTCCATGCATTCAACAGATTGTCTTTTCCTGTGCTCACGAACCACTTTCCTGAAATGACACAGACACACGAAGAGTACCACATGTTAGATAGATAGATAGATAGATAGATAGATAGATAGATAGATAGATAGATAGATAGATAGATAGATAGATAGATAGATAGATAGATAGATAGATAGATAGATAGATAGATAGATAGATAGATAGATAGATAGATAGATAGATTCAGTACCCAGTAGCTCACATGTTACATTCAACATAGGTAAAGAAAAATAACATACACAAGAATGTGAAATTAATGTGCAAGTTGTGCTGGCTGAAGAAATAAGGTGCCAAAAATGCTGGTATTTACAAAAATAGGTGCAAGAAAATGTTGGTATTTAAAATAAAATAGAGTATTATATAAGTACAAAATGCACTAAAATTGAGCATTATAACAGCACAAAAAGGTGCAATGTGAATATAGAATGAATAATAATGAGCATATAGGATGGTACGGTGGAGCTGAGAGTTGAAAAAGTAGTTGAGGGTAGAATATATTGTAGAAAAAGCTTCAAGTTCAAGAGTGTGGAGATAACAGATAAACACTAGAGGCCAAAAGTTTGGAAGCAAGATCAAATTTGTATAAAAAATGGTCATAGTTTCATTGGTATACTTTGCAACACAATAAACATGATTATTATATAAGAGTCATTCGTCAGAATACAGTTTTACTGTAAATGTCAGGTACTTGTATCTGTACTGTTGTTTCTTTACTCAGCTGTTTCTTTCCAGTCATTTCTGTGGTACTTCTACAGATGTGGACACAGTTGCGATTTACTGGCATTTTTGTCTGCAAATTCTTAAAAGGCAGAAAAATCTAAAGTGAACAATACAAACTGTGACTTCTATTTTGCTTTTACACTGAAGTTGTGACTCTTGCAAATCTTCTCACCTCTAAAACTAAACCCTTCTTTTCTTTTGTTAACATTTATTCTCCAATTCCTTGGTAACATGAATGCATACCTTGAGGTAAATAGAGGAAAATGCTGCATATCAATGAAAGCAAAGTCAGATCATGCAGTAAATACATCCCAAAATCCATAGAATTCTGACTGATTTTGCTTATTTTTTACCTAAAGACATTGTGAACAGAAACTTGAAGTTACTTCCAAACATTTGGCCTGTAGTTTATGTTGGACAAAGGTTGCAAATATGTTAAAGGAAAAAACGATTAGAAAAGTGATAAAAGTGCACGCATTTGTGTTTGTACCGCAGTAGGCGAACTTTAGGGAGAGAACGCAGCTCTCGTGGAGGTGCAGCTGGTACTTGTCAGGCTTGGAGACGTGCAGGACTTCCACGTTACTGCTCTCCATTCCCACAGCCAGCCACTCGCCTGTCGGACAGTAGCCCAGAGAGAAGATCTGGAGGAGGAAGAAAATGGGAGGGAATCAAAGGAAGGTGAATGAAGGCAGAAAGAGAAATGAGAGAAGAAAAAAAAAAGCAAGGGTGCAGAAACGAAAACAAAGATGGAATGAAAGAAGATGTGAGGGAATGGAAGATGAGGGAGGAAAGGAGATAAGGTTGATGAAAGAGGGAGAACAATGAGCGGAAGTAGGGAGGACAGATGGAGGAATGAAGCAGAAGAATGTGGGATATCAAAGAGAAGAGATAAAGATGATGAGTGAGAGGAGAAAAGATGGGGGAAAGTTAGAGAGAAGGGAAAATGAAAGGGTGTAATGATGTAAACAGGGAAAATATAGAGTGAATTAATAAATAGAGAGGCATCGGGGAAGAAAGAGAGAGAATAGCAAAGGGGTGATGGAAAGTGGTGGAAGTAGACAGACGGAGAGCGAGAGAGAAAGTCATTACACGCTGGATCGAAACTCATTTGACAACAGTGGTCAACTCTATAGCCCTGTTGTGACAGTGAAGAGTGAACGAGAGACAGTCAGAGTGTGTGTGTGTGGAAGGTGGTGTTTGCAGGTATTTCCACCAATAACCCATCAGTAAAGGGCAGTCCTGGTGAGTGTATTTACTGTTTGTGTACAGTGCGTCGTGGTCAATTTAATTAGGTTTTTTTGACAAGATATTTTACCCCAATGTCAAACTGAAAACAGATTTTTAGAAGGAAACGTCAGTTAATTAAAAATATAAAACATAAAATCATCGTTTGCATGAGAATTCACCCCTTTCATCTTTAGCCACGCTTACAGCATTGAGTCTGTGGAGATATTTCTCAGTCAGTCTTGTACATCTGGATGCTGCAGTTTTACCCCATTCTTCTGGAATCGCGAGTAAACAGCCACAAATTCTCAGTTGGATTGAGGTTTGGCGGTTACTTGGCGGTTCCACAATATTCACCTTGTTGTCGTTAAACCATTGCCGTGTAGCTTTAGCTGAGTCATCTTGCTAGAAAACAAATCTTCTTCTAGGTTGTAGTTCTCTTGCAGACTGATCAGGTTTTGGACCAGGACTTCCTACACTTTGCTGCATTCATTTTACCCTCTACCTTTACAAATCTTCCAGGGCCTGGTGCCAAGAAACATGTCCACGTCATGATGCTGCCACCGCCATGCTTCACAGCTTTGACTGGTGAAGAACAGCCAACAGTTATTGTCTCTGCCATCTCAGCTGCTGAAGACTGTAAGTCCTTCAGAGGAGTCATAGGATGTCTTGGTGGCCTCCTTCACTGGTCTCTTTCTTGCACAGTCACTCAGTTTTTGAGGACGTCCTGCTCTAGACAGATTTACGCAGGTTTCACATTCCCTCTATTTCTAAATGACGGATTTAACTGTACTGCAAGGGATGTTCAGTGACTTGGAAATGTTCTTGTATGAATCCCTTGACTTACGCTTTTCAAAAACCTGTATAGAGAGTTGCTTGAAGTGTTTTTTTTTTTTTGGTTGTCATCATGGTGTAGTTACATCCAGGACAACTGATTCACCAGTGACTGAACCTTCTACATACAGATACATTCACTGCACACTGTATGCTTTTATTTATTTGACAATACTTAGAAGAAATCTGTTTTCATTTTGACATGAAAGAATCTTTTTTTTGTTATTTTCTGTCAAAAAAACAACTTAAATTTGCTATAAGTCAACGTAGAAAGCAATTAAAAGGGGAAACTTTCAATACTTTTTATAGGTGCTGTACGTAGGTGCAATGCATCCATCCATAACTCTGTGGTACTGGACTTGTATTACCTGTGCATCCCTGCTAGATGTATATGTGAAAGAGTGTGAGTTTGTGACTGCGTACCTGCGAGGTGAAGTCGTGCTGCTGCAGCTGGCGTCCCTCTCGGAGGTCCCAGCAGCGGACCGTGTTGTCCAGCCCTCCCGTCCACAGCTTGGTGCCGTCGTTGGAGATGTCGATGCAGCTCGCTCCGTCTGTGTGGCCCTGGAACTGCCTGCAGGATGAGACACATGCAGCAGCTTCTGAGAACCTCCAAATCCACAATGCTGCAGATTCTGCCTGCCTCCTGTGTGTTTCTTTGCCTGTTTTCTGTTGGAGGTGTCAGACCAAATATATTTTAATCCTTCCCTCCCTGTAGCACCTACTGGCCTCATCTTTTCTCTCCTTACACCTTGCCACAGCGCTCCCTCCCCTTTCCCCTCACTTCCTCTTTCTGTGAGTCTTGCTTTGCCAAAACATGGCTGTTTCCATCCCATCCATATCCCCCTATGACTGGTTCATCCCCCTCTTTTAACTGACCATGAGCATTGTGTGAAGGCCCAGAATGCAATGATTTCTTCTCCCCACTTCAACTCCCTTCTTCTATATTTTATCAGCTGTCCTCTCTTATCTTTTCCTTCATTTCTCTTGACACATCTTCTAGCTTTTCCCTCCTTCACCTTCCTCAGCCTCTCCTGACTGCAATGTGTTTGTGGAGGTAAAACAGTTTTTCTCTCCTCCTTACCTGACCAGCGTCTGGTTGTGGAGGTCCCAGACCACGATGTTGCCGTCGCTGCAGCAGGAGAAGCAGACCTTGTTGTCGGGGGAGATGGCCAGAGCGTAGCAGGCTGGAGCCGACGACGTCAGCTCCGCCTTGATGCGGGGAGTGGGCGTGGCCAGATCCCAGATCGACAGCGTGCTGGCCTCTCCGCCGACAATCAAGGTTCGCCCGTCGGGGAGGATTTTACAGGAGCGGATGTAGTTATCCCTGTTCTGATTGGACAAGATTTAAAAAAAACAAAACAGTAAGATTATGCCTGTTGTCACTGGATCAAAGAGAAAAAAAGTGCAGGAGGCTTTACAGGACAGATGGCAACACTGGGGACATTCATGAAATGAATATGGACATTTTGATGTCAGTTACCAAAACTGAGGACGAAAGATGACACAGCCAATAAAAACAAATCTGCCCAGCGAATATACTGTGGACATACACACATTTGTTTGCATGTTTCCAGTTCTATTTTTAACACTTTGTGTGTGCGTGTTCCTGTTTTCCGTCCCGCCTCATGTCTCACCAGACAGTCCAGCTGGGCCATGGGGCTCTTGCTTCCAGGCTGGCTGATGTCCCACACCTTGACGCAGCCTTTGCCTCCGGTGTAGACGTGGCGCGTGGAGGTGCTGATGGTGACGGCGCACACCACCTCCCCGTGGTTCAGGGTGTGGATCTGCCGGGCGTGACGGGGGATTCCAGGACCCAGCAGGGCGTCGGGGGGAAAGGGCACCGGCTGCATCTGCCCGTCGGCGCTCACGTGGAACGAGTAGGCGCTAAAGAGGCGATAGCAGGAAGGAAGGGAACAGAAATCAATCAGCGGTTTAGAGTGAAAGAGCAGCAGGACTAGGAGGCACTGCAAAAAGACTGGAGAAATAGGCCAGAGGCAAAGACAGATCAATCAATCAATCGATGAGCAAGTGAAAGCACAGCACTACAGGTACGCACACACACATAACTCACTAACAACCACACATGTCAGCATGCAAGGTGTGAAGTCTGACGACGCCATAATAGCCTCAGAGCTCCGGTAATATTTGCCTGAATTCTGGCAATTACTGGGCTCAATGTGGCTGTGGGCGGGAATGCATAATGGCAGATTGTATTACAGGGCAGAGTCACTGTAGCATTGCTAATGGCTGATCAATACTGTAGCGGTTGGAAGCCGAGGCACCTTTATGATTTCAAATTAGCACGGCGAGAATGAATTGCTATTCTACAACAAATAACAAAAAACAACACAATTCCTCAGTCGGCAAAGGCGAGAGAAAATGTGCAAATTTGTCTGAGTAGGTGATGCAGACATGTAAAATATCACAGTGTTTCTAAGATATAGAACTTCCAGGTATTACTCAGTGTTAATGTGCAACACTGAAATGCTCCAGGGATGTAAGAACATAAATCCGCTACACTGCACTGCAAGTTTTCATGCAAGACGTATACATATTAATGCTAGTAGATGTGTTTATCAATGTCCATTTTTATTGCAAAACTAAACATAGAAAGTGGGAAATTGTATATTTTAGTTAGTTAATTTCCAGAAGCTCCAATAATAGAAACAGAAACACACTGAATGGTGGTAACCTGAATAAACACGTTTTATCCTGCGGTGTTTATGTTGCATGTTTTCAGAAGTACAACTCAATCTCTGCATATGCAATTGAGCTTTTACAACTTTTAACTTACGGCTTTCCTCCAGAGGAACCGGGCAGAGAGGAGGACAACCCCGGGGCCCTCAGGTGAGACCGAGAGTCATACGCCACCTGGTGGGAACAAAAAAAAAGTAGACAAATAACTACAAGTGTGCTACCTAAAGTGTGCCAGTTGATTTCGACATAATTTTCATCACAAGTACACAACAAATGTATGTAAATTTGTTCAATCAAATCCATTTTCCACATCAGGCAGATAAATCTGCAATTTAATGTGATTGCAAAAGACAAAATTATTCCAGTATAGGAGACTGTGCAAGCTGTGATTGGACCGCTGTGTGTTGACATGCAGTGTTTCTGAAAACACCCTGGAGCAGGACGTGGAAGGCAAAAGCTGCTAGACAACTGCCGCTGTCTATGAAAGCCAACTACAGAATGTAAACATGATAGCTTTGAGCATATAAGGCACTGCTATTGCTAAAATGCTGAACAGATTCATCAGGCATTTAATCTGTGCTATGACAGTCAGAAGGTTGGATCTGAACAATAAATCAAACCTTGACAGAGGACAATATTCGGGCCTTTACTCACCATGGGGCTCCGGGAGTAGGCGCTGGCTGCTGCGCTGATTTGTGGGGAGAGAGTCAGAGCTCCGCCGAAGCCTCCTGGACTGGCCAGCTCCCCATTCAGTCCTGCGTGGGACACCACGCCAAAATGAGCCGGGTATGAACCGGGGGGCACAGACATGGGACTGCGGAGAGCTGGGGAGGGAGGGAAAGAGGACGGAGGGATTGAAGGAAAGAGGGGGAACAATACATAGTACACAAGCACAAACGCAGTCACAGAGGGGCTGACAAGAGCGGAAAACTTCATCTTACGAGGGTACTTCTAAGGCTCGTGGCATCACCCGGAAACAAGGGGTGTATCTTCCATTTTGTGGCATAATTGTATACCATAACTTACATGTCAGTGTCTGCAAAAATTCAATCAAAGGAAAGCTAGGGGAGGAAAGCTTCAAGCCGGCTGCTGTTGCTACAGAACAATGCGTCCATCCACACATCCAGTACAGGTGGTAGAAGCGGCCAAATGTGGTTCTGAACTGTTGCTCCATGAACAGTATTAAGCTGACCTGCACTCTCTGACTTCTATATGTTCCCCAAGCTAAAACTGCACTAGTGTGGTCACCATTTTCAGAGTGCTGATGAGGTCATGTATTCTGGAGGCTCACGATGTGACCTTCTTCCAGGAAAGGAGTGTGAAGCTTAAGCATCAGTGGACCAAGCGTATTGAAGTTAAAGGAGACTGTGCTGAAAAATAAAGGACAATCTTTCTCCTGTGATGTTTTCCAGTGAGAATACTTTGAGGTACCCTTGTACATTAAGCTTTATATGTTTAGACATCAACCCACCATGTTCCAGACCAGGAAACTGTCAAACAGCAACAGTCTTCACTCCCGGCTGTAGGTCTTCTCAGTTTTAAGTTAAACATTTCCTATAGGTGTATTTTTTTGCTCAGTTTTGCTTTGAACAAATCAAGGGATTTTGGAAACTAAATCATGAACTATCATCAGTGATGTTTTAGCATAAACATGTGAAAATGGAAAAACAGAGAAACATGAAGGGCAGATACAGACTGAGTACAAATCCTACCAAAGCCATGACAGAGGAACTGAAGGAGCTATTTAAACCTGCTGATTCATTTATTGTAAAAGCTGAGCAGCTAGGTTTGAAGGTAAATGGAAAGTAAGAGTAAAATGATCCAAATAGATGCAGTAGAAAGAACCTGGACTTCTCTTTTAGGTTCTTGAAGACATTTCACCTCTTATTCAAGGCACTTCTTAAACTTGAAACAAAGGAGAATTCCAGTTGACTTCCACTAAAACTCCCAGGATTACCATAACCTGGATGATGGAGAATCTTCACAGCTGTTGAGTCATGGGACTACTTTCTCCACTAAGTGATGAATTGTGTAACTGCATTACAATTTTAGGTTGTTTTTTTTTCCAGGCAGCATTTCTGAGTTTGTGTTTACAAATGTAGAAGAAAATGTTCTAAATATTTGTACAGTGGTCAAAGGTTAATGTTGCATTGTATTAGCGAGCTCATTTATCAACAGTTACACCACAAAAAGACACTTTCTTCAGTATTCATGCAGGCTCAGTAAGGAGAGTCTCACCAAGGGGGTCGGCGCTGGCTGCTGCTTTGCTGACCAGGCGAAGGCAGGAGGTGCTGGGACCAGGGGCTCCTGGTGCTCCAGGGGTAAGGGCCTCACGGTGGGACGGGGATGGGGTGCCAGACTTGGACAACGGAGACTGGGACTTATCCATCTGCAGGAAAAATCAAGTCAAACAATTAATATAACCAATGAAACGCATCATTGACCTGTCATGGGGGCTACACAGTGGGTCACTGTTGCCTCAGAGCTAGAAGATCCCCGGTTTGCATCCCAGTCTGGGACCTTTCTTTCTTTCTGTGTGGAGTTTGCATGTTCTCCCTGTGCATGTGTGGGTTTTCACTGGGTTCTCGGACTTCCTCCCACAGTCCAAAAGCATGCTGAGTTTAACTGATGAGTCTAAATTGTCCATAGATGTGAATGTGTGTGTGATTGTTTGTCTGTGTATGTAGCCCTGCGACAGACAGACAGAAGTCAGCTGGGACACTAATGTGGTTTAAGCCGTATAGATAATGGACGCATGACCTGCCATGGAACCTTTGAAACCTATGATGCAAAACTCTCTTTCCTCTTCCTGACAGATCTCAGTGAAAAGTCAAGAATGTACCTTGGTGGAATACGTACGGCAACTGCAATGGAATGAGCTACTGTACCGTAGCTTTGGGTTGCATAAGCTTTAAAGTTTTTTTTATCCCCAAAGCAAAACATCATAAATAACAGCGTAACGTAGCAGGAATCGACAGCCTCAGGGTAAAAGCTGAAAGGAATTTTATTGTCAAAGAAGAAAATGGTTAAAATGTTCAGCTGTTAAAAATGACAGTAATGTATTAACATAATGGAGAAGCAAGCAGAGTACAGTAGCTTGCTACCTGTCTGTCTTACCTGTGCAGGGTCCTTGGCCTTGCCTGGGGTGGGGCTGCGGGGGTTCGGGGTGGACGGAGCCTCTCCGGCGCTCGAGGAGCCCGGGAGCTCTTTCCTTAAGGTGGGGGCCCGGTCCAAGCCGTTCCCATGGGGCGAATGAGGAGGGCTGCCGGCAGGAGAGTTAGGCTCCTGGATGACAAAGAGATGAGAAAATGATTTAATGCTCTACTCCACTCTGTGGTCTCAACCTCAGATCACACAGTGCTTCAGCGAGTTTGTTCGCTTTGCATCTTGACCTTGTGCCCGAGGACCTTCTCCTGCTTTAAAGAGGTGTTTCCCGTGGATCAAGTGGAATATCTCCACAGTTATTATGGTAATGACATTTTTGCACCTCTTATAGTACCACACATAAGAACTATGCCCACATGCATCTTTATCTTTAGTTCTTTAGTGGCTTCAAATGAGGAGCCCGTTTTTTAACTGATTAGCATCACCACAAACCTAAGCAGGATTCTAAGTTCACATCTCTGTCACACAAGTGTTGCAAATTTAAAATGTTCTTAACAAATTCAGCATTATCACTCAGCAACTTATTAATGTATGCTACAATTTAGTATACTGTATTAGACGTAAAAACCACTGGGATATAGAGACACTATCCTAATAGAGCACAGCTTGACTTAACATGTGTGCTCTGGTCGGTGGTCATTAAGCATCACAGAAGACTTTGTCATGGTGCCCATTTACTAGCTACACCTTCATAATGCTCTCTGCTTGCCAATATGGAACTGATCACCTCCTCTGGTCACTACGATATTAATACATCTCAAATTAGGAGGTTACATGAAAGCGAAAATGTATTTTTGAGTGGAAAAACTGCTTTTTTTTTTTCTTTTAGCATATCTGGCTTATTTTACCTAAGCTTGACAGTCCTGGTAAAATAGAGCCTAAAATAAGTTTTCCCAGCTAATTTTAAGATCTCAGTATTCTAAATATCGTATCTTAGTTCAAGAAATCTTACCAAGACATTTTTCACTTGTTCTATTGGCTGATTTTTTCACTTATTTCAAGGTAAAAGTTCCTTGAAATAAGTTTTTTTTTTCCTTGTTTTGAGGGGGGCATTTTTTTTTTACAGTGTGCTAGAATTTAAAAAACACACTTTAAATAAACTGCTCTTGACTGTTCTGTAATGGATCCAACATAAGGTGTGATTTGTTGGGGGGCTGAGAGCTGAGGGAACACTACATGACATGCTGCTGCTGCTGCTGCTGCAGTCGTGTTCGGACCTGGAGATAATGTTGCTGTTACAGATGCTTTCATCACTGGAGCCAGTGTTGAGGCAGCGCCGCCTCCCCCAGAACAGAGTGCTGGAGTAAGCACTTCTGTCTGGGTCACAGTGATCAGCAGGGACATTTTACTGCTTATACAGGCACAAACACACACATTTCCGAGGCCTCAACCTTTTATCCTAACTGTAATCTAAACCCGATTCTAGCTTTAACCACAAAACCAAGTCTAAAAGTCAGACTGGACCTCACAGAGATGGCTGCACATTCACCATTCACATGGCATGTACACATTTATCTGCAGAAAGGAAGGCCCACACACACACACACACACACACACACACACACATACTCGCATAACTCACTTGAGGGGCCTGCTGTCTCTTTGCCCAATTGTGGGGTCCACCCTTTCCAGTGGTGCTACAGCTTTGTAAAAAATCAGGCAAGGTAAAAAAAAAATCTAAATCATAAATATCACTTTAAATTAACAGAATTCACAACTTTAGTTTCCACGCCAGTTTTTTGGTCAGATCTGGGGTCCATTTTTAACATTTAGGACTTGTGAGGTCTTTTTTCACACACGCATGTATATCTCTACACTTTATATCTTAATGGGGACACATTTACAATCTATAACAATGAATTACATTACTTGGTGTTAATTTTTGTCCAACCACACTGTGGGACTGAATCAGGATATACACTGTAATTTACATTCTCTACATTCTGCATCTCCTCTCTTTCCTCTAAAATACTCAGAATGCAGTACTATCATGATCTGTTGTTAAAGACAAATGAACGCAAAAAGCAGTGATTAATTCAGCATTATTTTAATTACAACTACAACCTAATATAACTTTCTTGAGACAATTTCAGGTGTTTAACTCCAGAGGAACTTAAAATGGATGAATATTTCAAGCCAGAATTCACTGATCAGAAGCTAGAACAGGAGCAAGAGAGAACAAGGGAAAAAGAGAACAAGACAGAGAGAGAGGACGAGATACAGAGAGAGAATGACACAGAGACAAGGAGATAGAGACAGAGATAATGAGACATAGAGACAAGGAGACAGATGAGGCAAAGAGATAATGAGACAGAGACAATGAAACACAGAGAGACGTGACAGAGAGACAAGGAGACAGAGACATAGAGAAACACAAGACAAAGAGATGAGACATAGAGAGAGAACCAGACATAGAAAGAGAATGAGACAGAGAGAGACAATGAAACACAGAGACATAACACAACATAACAGTATAAATGTGTAAATATAGATCCTGACCTGCTGTATACATCTCTCTTCAACACTCACAGCTCACAGACAGCAACAGACAGCTCACAAGGATACACACAGACGTTATATTACATGGCTACATACTCAGTGACAGAACATCTTCTCTCTCTATGTTCAAGTTAAATATCATAGCCTGGAATGTTCATGGCATATGCTCACAAACAAAAAGAGTTAAAATTATGGATTATGTCTCTAAATTAAAAGCAGATATTTTGCTCCTCCAAGAAACACATTTACTACAATCGGAAGAAAAATCCCTATGAGATTCGAATTATAGTATCATCTTTTCATCTTGTTTTAACAGCAGACAAAGAGGGGTCTCCATTCTAGTCCATAAGAGAGTACTACTTCAAACAGTACAGTAACAGACTCAGAGGGCAGATATATTATTATCCAGGCAACAATCTTTAATAAATTATATTCTATTGCAAACCTCTATGCTCCAAATAATGACGATCCAGCCTTCTTTCACACTGTTTTCTCTCACTTAGCAGACTTATCAACAACTATTATCGGTGGTGACTTCAACATAGTTTTAAACCCTTCAGTATATCGATCCAATAGTTCAACACATGCAAAACAATCACATTCAGTTAAAGTCATATATGATTATATGAAAAATTTTGGACTACACGATGTCTGGAGACTCAAAAACCAGATTCCTCCCCATTTCCCTTTTGGGACGAATAGCTACAGTCAAATGGAAATATTACCTAAAATCAACTATCTATTCTCTATGATTCCATTTAAACCCACATCAAAGTGGTTCCAATCTTTAGACTCTGCTATTGGTAAATTCTACTCAAAGAACAAAAAGGCTAAAATCAGTTTTGACTACCCTCCAGAAGAATAAACCTGAAGGGGAACTGGACATTCCCAACATCATGTATTATTACTTAGCCAACCAACTACAGTATCTCACCAAATTGATATGTAGTACTTGCTTAGAGGTGGGCCAATTGCAAAGCTAGGTGGTTAGTTAAGAAGGCAATATATTTGCACTTTATAACAGCTGGCATATTTATTGCAATTTAACACATTAATAACAACTGTTAAACAGCGCAATATAAAAGTTTAGAAACCCCCCCAAAATAAAAGAGTCTGTTTGCATAAGAAACAAAGTAGCAAAATAAAATACTAAATGTTCTGACTGTCTCTCTTTGAGACTTCTTGGGTTTGTCTTTCCTTGTCACTCTTTAATTAGTGTTTTTCTCTCTCTCTACCCGGGTAGGATAAATGTGTGTTAATGCGATTGATCCTTATCTGGAAATCCTTTGAAGAAAAGAGTTGATCGTTCCAACGATGATTGAAACAGCTGGCCACACTGCCTCAAACGTTCCTCTTGAGAAGTTCTCGCTGGGTCTGGCATGCCATCGCTTTCAGCAGAAACTTAATCCAAGTGTCTCGTCAGTCAGTCTGCACATACAGTACAGAGCAAATCAGTACAAATCATCATAAAGTGTTTCAATTCTGTCAAAATGAATGAATGAGATGTCATCAAATCCAAAATCCATGGTCTTAGTTGTTATTTACACTGTTTTTAACCCTATTGTGTTTAAGGCTTTTCCACTCAAGAAAATACATTGTTCTGCAATATTAAATTCACAGATTTCTTAACATGAAATAAACCATTTCTCATGAATTGAATGATTTTAACCTTCAAACAACATAAAACCAACAATAGTTGTTTTAATATACACTTATCATGAATTAACCTTATATACATATATATATACATTTAAACACAATATTACAAAACATTCACCGCTTCAGGCATTACTCCAACTGGTTTTAGCTTATTGTAACTCTATATACACAGAAATGAAACAGCTACGCTGCACAAGCTAGTGGTTTGCTATGCTATTAGCTTAGTTAGCTACTTAACTCACTGGAGCATCGATAGATGAAAACACCACTCGACTCGTTTACCGTCAAACAGTAAACTGAACCTGTAGATTTCTGTCATCTTTCATACTCAATTCGATAGCTAATTTAGCTGGTATATCTCTACTTTTCCACTCTTATTTCTCCATGGCTTAGCTGCTGCTAGTCCTCTCCTCTCTCTGTCTCTGTGCGCGCTGCAGCACTGCCTGTTAGTTCCTATCCCTGTTAGTCCTGTTTCGTCCTGTCCAACCTTTGTTTTCCCCGCACATCACTGAGCTGTAGCAGTGCCCTCCGAGGGAATTCTAATAAAGAATCTCAGTTTAGCTTTCAGGGAGGGCTGGTGATGGTCACACACATGCACTAAATATTAAAATATTTGGCTGCAAGGCGAAAATATGCATCAATCTCATAAAAGCTTGACACTCCTTTTGTGGTGTTAAACAATGAGAAAAAATGCAGACAAACTGAAAAAAACTGAAGTCTATATCATCACCCTGAATGAAAGGCAGCATCAGACAAGCAGTTTGAATTCCTCCTATCTTGGTAATGGAACTACATAGTGTGCAGACCAACAGTATCTACATTACCTGTGCATGAGCATCCTCTTGGTCTGAATCCTCATGTGAAGCACTGTGCATGGGGGACATTTCAGTCTCGACTGCCACAGCAGAAGCCAGCTTGTTTGTTACCTGCAATTCAGATACAAACAAAAAACATTAAGCACTGATAGACATCATTTCCTCGATTTAGAAATATGCACGTTACTAGAGTTAACTTATGTGAAAACCATGTTTGAAACAGCATAAACTGAAAACTACATGTATAGCCTCATCTTCTGCAGAGGTACCAACAAGTGTCATAGTGTGTTACAGATGGTTAGAATGCATCAAATTCAAATTAGCCTTTTCAGACATGCAGCAGCTCAAGTAGTGTAAAAATATACCTGCAATTATCAGTCTAAGTTATGACATATGTTACAGCAAGGATATGAAAGCACCTAAGCTGTGATCCACACGGAGGGCCCCACAAGGGTCAAGACTAGAAACAATGTGAGTGTGTGATGTGAACTGGGCCCCACATGGTGTGTACTGGGAACATGTGGGTGTGATGCTCAAGAAGTTAAGGCGATGAAAGTATGAGTGTGTGATGTGAACTGGGCCCCACATGATCTGTCCTGGGAACATTTGGGTGTGAGGCTCACTGGCTTCAAGAAGTGGAGTAGAGAAATGTATGAGTTTGTGATGATAACTGGCTACATGAGGACAAGATTAGAAAGGTGTCAGTCAGAGGAGCTCATTTCCTTAAAACTGAAGTCTATATCATCACCCTGAATGAAAGGCAGCATCAGACAAGCAGTTTGAATTCCTCCTATCTTGGTAATGGAACTACATAGTGTGCAGACCAACAGTATCTACATTACCTGTGCATGAGCATCCTCTTGGTTTGAATCCTCATGTGAAGCACTGTGTATGGGGGACATCTCAGTCTCTACTGCCACAGCAGAAGCCAGCTTGTTTGTTACCTGCAATTTAGATACAAACAAAAAACATTATGCACTGACATCCAACATGTTCTACATTTAGAAATATGCACGTTACTAGAGTTTATGTGAAAACCATGTTTGAAACAGCATAAACTGAAAGCTACATGTATAGCATCATCTTCTCCAGAGGTACCAACAAGTGTCACAGTGCGTTACAGATGGTTAGAATGCATCAAATTCAAATTAATCTTTTCAAACATGCAGCGGCTCAAGTCGTGTAAAAATATACCTGCAATAATCAGAGTTTAAATTATGACGTATGTTGCAGCAAGGATATGAAAGCACCTAAGCTGTGATCCACACGGGAGGGCCCCACAAGGGTCAATACTAGAAACAATGTGAGTGTGTGATGTGAACTGGGCCCCACATGGTGTGTACTGGGAACATGTGGGTGTGATGCTCAAGAAGTTAAGGCGATGAAAGTATGAGTGTGTGATGTGAACTGGGCCCCACATGATCTGTCCTGGGAACATTTGGGTGTGAGGCTCACTGGCTTCAAGAAGTGGAGTAGAGAAATGTATGAGTTTGTGATGATAACTGGCTACATGAGGACAAGATTAGAAAGGTGTCAGTCAGAGGAGCTCATTTCCTTAAAACTGAAGTCTATATCATCACCCTGAATGAAAGGCAGCATCAGACAAGCAGTTTGAATTCCTCCTATCTTGGTAATGGAACTACATAGTGTGCAGACCAACAGTATCTACATTACCTGTGCATGAGCATCCTCTTGGTTTGAATCCTCATGTGAAGCACTGTGTATGGGGGACATCTCAGTCTCTACTGCCACAGCAGAAGCCAGCTTGTTTGTTACCTGCAATTTAGATACAAACAAAAAACATTATGCACTGACATCCAACATGTTCTACATTTAGAAATATGCACGTTACTAGAGTTTATGTGAAAACCATGTTTGAAACAGCATAAACTGAAAGCTACATGTATAGCATCATCTTCTCCAGAGGTACCAACAAGTGTCACAGTGCGTTACAGATGGTTAGAATGCATCAAATTCAAATTAATCTTTTCAAACATGCAGCAGCTCAAGTAGTGTAAAAATATACCTGCAATTATCAGAGTTTAAATTATGACATATGTTGCAGCAAGGATATGAAAGCACCTAAGCTGTGATCCACACGGGAGGGCCCCACAAGGGTCAATACTAGAAACAATGTGAGTGTGTGATGTGAACTGGGCCCCACATGGTGTGTACTGGGAACATGTGGGTGTGATGCTCAAGAAGTTAAGGCGATGAAAGTATGAGTGTGTGATGTGAACTGGGCCCCACATGATCTGTCCTGGGAACATTTGGGTGTGAGGCTCACTGGCTTCAAGAAGTGGAGTAGAGAAATGTATGAGTTTGTGATGATAACTGGCTACATGAGGACAAGATTAGAAAGGTGTCAGTCAGAGGAGCTCATTTCCTTAAAACTGAAGTCTATATCATCACCCTGAATGAAAGGCAGCATCAGACAAGCAGTTTGAATTCCTCCTATCTTGGTAATGGAACTACATAGTGTGCAGACCAACAGTATCTACATTACCTGTGCATGAGCATCCTCTTGGTTTGAATCCTCATGTGAAGCACTGTGTATGGGGGACATCTCAGTCTCTACTGCCACAGCAGAAGCCAGCTTGTTTGTTACCTGCAATTTAGATACAAACAAAAAACATTATGCACTGACATCCAACATGTTCTACATTTAGAAATATGCACGTTACTAGAGTTTATGTGAAAACCATGTTTGAAACAGCATAAACTGAAAGCTACATGTATAGCATCATCTTCTCCAGAGGTACCAACAAGTGTCACAGTGCGTTACAGATGGTTAGAATGCATCAAATTCAAATTAATCTTTTCAAACATGCAGCGGCTCAAGTAGTGTAAAAATATACCTGCAATTATCAGAGTTTAAATTATGACATATGTTGCAGCAAGGATATGAAAGCACCTAAGCTGTGATCCACACGGGAGGGCCCCACAAGGGTCAATACTAGAAACAATGTGAGTGTGTGATGTGAACTGGGCCCCACATGGTGTGTACTGGGAACATGTGGGTGTGATGCTCAAGAAGTTAAGGCGATGAAAGTATGAGTGTGTGATGTGAACTGGGCCCCACATGATCTGTCCTGGGAACATTTGGGTGTGAGGCTCACTGGCTTCAAGAAGTGGAGTAGAGAAATGTATGAGTTTGTGATGATAACTGGCTACATGAGGACAAGATTAGAAAGGTGTCAGTCAGAGGAGCTCATTTCCTTAAAACTGAAGTCTATATCATCACCCTGAATGAAAGGCAGCATCAGACAAGCAGTTTGAATTCCTCCTATCTTGGTAATGGAACTACATAGTGTGCAGACCAACAGTATCTACATTACCTGTGCATGAGCATCCTCTTGGTTTGAATCCTCATGTGAAGCACTGTGTATGGGGGACATCTCAGTCTCTACTGCCACAGCAGAAGCCAGCTTGTTTGTTACCTGCAATTTAGATACAAACAAAAAACATTATGCACTGACATCCAACATGTTCTACATTTAGAAATATGCACGTTACTAGAGTTTATGTGAAAACCATGTTTGAAACAGCATAAACTGAAAGCTACATGTATAGCATCATCTTCTCCAGAGGTACCAACAAGTGTCACAGTGCGTTACAGATGGTTAGAATGCATCAAATTCAAATTAATCTTTTCAAACATGCAGCGGCTCAAGTAGTGTAAAAATATACCTGCAATTATCAGAGTTTAAATTATGACATATGTTGCAGCAAGGATATGAAAGCACCTAAGCTGTGATCCACACGGGAGGGCCCCACAAGGGTCAAGACTAGAAACAATGTGAGTGTGTGATGTGAACTGGGCCCCACATGGTGTGTACTGGGAACATGTCGGTGTGACGCTCAAGAAGTTAAGGCGATGAAAGTATGAGTGTGTGATGTGAACTGGGCCCCACATGATCTGTCCTGGGAACATTTGGGTGTGAGGCTCACTGGCTTCAAGAAGTGGAGTAGAGAAATGTATGAGTTTGTGATGATAACTGGCTACATGAGGACAAGATTAGAAAGGTGTCAGTCAGAGGAGCTCATTTCCTTAAAACTGAAGTCTATATCATCACCCTGAATGAAAGGCTGCATCAGACAAGCAGTTTGAATTCCTCCTATCTCAGTAATGGAACTACATAGTGTGCAGACCAACAGTATCTACATTACCTGTGCATGAGCATCCTCTTGGTCTGAATCCTCATGTGAAGCACTGTGTATGGGGGACATCTCAGTCTCTACTGCCACAGCAGAAGCCAGCTTGTTTGTTACCTGCAATTTAGATACAAACAAAAAACA
>CM049569.1:1361690-1695692 GCA_027123335.1 Amphiprion clarkii | reverse complement strand
AAGGTTGTGAAACAACAACATCGGAGGAAAACCAGCTGGGGATTCAGTGGTTTTCCTCTGTTGTGTATGTGTGAAAGAGGCTTGTTTAAATAAATAGTACTGTGGATATTTTATACTGTGCAACTGTGTGGTGTAACATGCAAAGATTCACTGTCCAATACCTTTGTTACTATTAATAAATATTTCCATAAATCCCGGCTTGCATCATCAACAGGCTGTATCCTGTTCTTCCTTTTTGACATTATGGCTCTGTGAAAATAAAACCCAAAATAGTACACAGATTTTGCACAGGTGTCTTATAAAGATACCTAAACTTATGAATCTGTGACCAATAAAAATGTGATACCACAATATTATACTATAATGAGGAATTTTCTTTAACCCCTGAAAACAGTGTGCAACGGCTGCAACTAATGATTAGTTTAATAACTGAATAATTAATTATTTGCATTAAAAAAAGAAATACAGTTTTAATTTTCACTCGTGTAATAAGAAACGGAACATTAATTAAATTTCACAGAGCAAAAAAGTGCCCAAATGTCCCTGAGTAAAAGTACATATATTTAATCACAAGTATTGTAATGAAACTACTCTTACAAATACAATTTATAAAAAAAAAACTACTCAAGTACATGTAATAGAGAAATGTACTGGCTTACTACCCCTCACGGCAACACAGTGAAACTCAAACAAAACTGCCATGTCACTCAGCCTGCCATAATATTTTACTAGATTTTGGTAGTTTTGTAGTACAACAACATTCATACATTTGCACATGGCCACAGAACCTTACCTTATCTTAAAAGAGGACAGTGGCTCTTGAATGGACTGTGTAATGATACACCTTCCTACCTGTGCTAGACTTGTTGATTTAATGAGATTATTTATTAGCTAGTTTATTTTTATTTATTAGTTTATTATTATTATTATTATTATTATTATTATTATTATTATTGTTAAATTAATGTAATCTCTTGTATGAGTTTATCAGTACTTTAGTATTTTTCTAATAAATAATTTGGAAATAATTTAGAAATAGACATAAATAATATATCAATAAGTAATAAATAATCAATAAATCATTAGTTTATTATTTAATAACAAATTGTATCAAATTAATTAGGTAATTATTTAAAGAATGCATTATTATTAACTCATTTAATGAATTTATTTATTACTGCAATTAATTAATTAATATTCTATTAATTAATTTTAATGTAAATAATTTTTAAAATTCAATAATATCTAGTTTTATGATTACATATAAAGCATAAATGAATGGGTAATACATTAATGAATGAATCCTAATTCAATAAATAGTCAATATTTATTTAGCTATTTAGTGATGTATCATTTTAAATATAAATTTAGTAGTTTATCATTACTTTTTAAATAATTATTATTTATGTATTATTTGTTATTATTGTGAATTTATTATTATTAATATTATTATCATGTATCATGATTTAGATTTTCTCCTATTATCTAGTATCTATTATTGCTATATCTGCTATTTTAGATGCATATCTGTTGGATGTATATCTGGTCCAGTGAGCTTCTGGACACTCAAAGTTTCCTTTGGGGATTAATAAAGTATTATAGTTGCAATGTGTCTGCAGTGGCATACTAGCTGTTAGCTAATTTCTCATCAGTCTTCCCTGCAAAGATGTTTTTCAGTGTCTTCCTACTTATAAATCTACTTTTTCTGTCCCTCTCAACCCGCTGACCAGCAGGCAGATGGGTCCTCCCACAAAAAGAGCCAGGTTCTGCTTGTGTTTTTTTCCCTGTTAAAGTGGTGTTTTCCTTGCTACTCTCGCCTTAGGGCTTGCTGTGGGGTTTCAGGCATGTGGGTTCTGTAAAGCATCTGGAGACAATTTGCCTAATTGGTGCTATGTAAATAAAACTGAACTGAAATGAATTAACAACTCATGAATGGTAGAGCTAAATGCTAGCGGGCTAGCGGCTAAAAGCTAGCGGGCTAGCGGCTAAAAGCTAGCGGGATAGCGGCTAAAAGCTAGCGGGCTAGCGGCTAACAGCTAGCAGGCAAGCAGCTCCAGCTAGCAGGCTAATAGCTCAAGGGGGTAACAGTAACCACTAACTTTTAATCTAGAAAAGCCCCTGTGTGGTACTTTATTTAGCATCCCGTTGTTGTTCTTGCAAGTAACTGCGTACAGAGGACAAACAATGTCAAAATGAACAAAGTTCAACTTAAATAAACTTACCTGTTTTGCACAGCATGGCAGGCCTGGAGTCGATAGACGGAGATGACGTAGTGAGTGTCATATTGCAGGGAGGCCCCGCCCACATCTTGTTCCATTGGCTGAGATGATACACACTTCAGGAAGTGTGTGTATCTGCTGCAGTACCGCAAAAGTGCCACACGAGGCTCTCACGAGCACAAAAAAATTTACACACTTTTACACACTCCCGATTTTTGCTACCTTGTGGGCCATGTGAAGAAAAAGCGGGAGGCATATCAGGGGAGTCTCCTGAGCTGAAATAAATGGAAATCAGTGTGGGGCCCACGATTTTGGGCCCCACACTGTCGCTGGGCCCCTCACTGTTGGTGTGCTCCTTGCCAATGAGCCCCACAAAGTAATAAATGCAAGTGCACACACACACACACACACACACACACACACACACACGTACGTTTTATCTATAACACAGCACCATTCACCAGAGAACTTCCCTCCCTTTTTCCTTCCATTACCCAACATTTGTCACATTTTTTCTCCCCCTCTCTCTGCTTTTGTACCAGTTTCCAAATCACACAAGAGACCGGTGCTGCTTTTGTGTGCAATATCAAAAATACAGAGGGCTTAGATGAAACATATTTTGGTACACTGCGTGCAGTATTTAAAGAACTAAAATATTCCAGGGGCATAAACGGCTTTGCATATATTAAACGAAGCAGACTGCAGTTATCTAATGAGAGGAGGGAGGAAGGAAGGAGAAGGACGAGGAGGTGGAGCACAGGAGGAGGAGTGAAAGGCAGCGAAGAGATGGAAGAAGAGGAGCTTCAAGAGGACAAAAAGATGCACAGAGGAGGCAGATGAGAGGAGATCCATGAGTTTTTGTGAGGTGTGTGAGGTGTGTGTGGGCGTGGTTCACCAGAAGAGAGCACAAACAGTGGCAGCTGATAATGAGCTTACATAGGAGCTCTTCCTATTTACAAAGAAACTGCAGCAGGAAGCTGAAGTAGCTGCAGACCTGCTGACTCCATTCAGATTCCACAGATCCACACGGACACACAACAGGGTGACTGTGGATGAACGCAGTTCAAAGATGCAAGACAGCTAAGCAAAAAATAAGAGCTGGATTGATCTGAAAACGGGAATAATCTGCCTTTATTTTAATGTGTAATTTGTTTAAGTCACTTTTCAAGCAGCAGAGAGTTTTGGTGATTAATTGATAGATTTTATTTATGTATTACACTTTCTAAAAATAAAATTTTATTTGGTGTATTCACTATAGCATTTATTTCTTCATTTTTAAGATTGCTTTCTTATTCTGTTTTTATTCATTTCGACTTATTTTTTTTCCTTTATTATATTGACTTTATTGTTGATTAAATTTATTAGTCATTTTAATTAATTTAATTAATTTGTATATTTATGCGTTTCCTCAGTTCTTCAACCCCTGCATTATAACATGATGTTGGGGTTCACTGTTTGCCTTGTTTTATTGCATTTTTATTCCTTTTTAAATGTATAGCACTTTGTGTTACGTTGAATTTGTATGAAAAGTGCTATGTAACAATAGTCTGACTATTTGATTCAAGGAGAATAATAAAAATGTACAAGTTTCTGCTCCTCAGATGTAAAGATTTTGCTGCTTTGCTTCGTCTGCCATGAGAGGAAAATGACAATGTGGGGGTTTTGGACATTATTTGTGACACAATAACTACTTTCTGACTTTATATAGGTAAATTATCACTCCACTAATCTAAAACAGTATTTTTTTCTGCAACATTTTTAGGGAATGAACTAAAATTAAAACAAAAATAATACAATCAAGCATCAAATTAGATTAGTATAGTCTTACTGTACTGACACTGGAGTGACACTATATTCCTGATGCAATTCTCCAATTATGTGGGTTTCTGCCATAGCTAAACTCTAATATACTAAATTAAAAACTGATATAAATACACATTTGTTGTTGTCTAAAGTTGAACTACTGAGAACCAGACAGACTGAGGCTGTTTCCAAGCTACATCTAGAGTTATTCTCATGAGCAACACTGGTCCTCCCAATGTTGGGTTTAGGTTTTATTCCTGTGTGGGCTGCAGACAGTGTCAGCGAGCTTCTGTCAAATAAAGGCTGCTTGTAACTCCAAGCTTCGTAAAGAAATCAAAGATATTTTCTGTAACAGACGTACAGCTTTCGCACAAAGACGTAGCCGTGAGGAGGCGAGTGGGAGAGAAAATCAGCTGTTCTGTCGGGACGTAAGATACTTCCTGTAGCGAGGGTGGAAATATGGAATAGCTGCTAGTTAAGAGGGAATATTCTAAACAGGTCAGGAGAAGCCATGAACAATTTTGTTAGGGGGTAAATTTCTTTCTCTGATATGGAAAACCTTTGCAAGTGGGGTTAGCAGTGTGTGAAGTTTGTAAAAGGTTGGACCTTTAATAATAAATTTATGCAATGGTTAGAGAGAGAGAGAGAGAAGAAAGAAAGAAAGAAAGAAAGAAAGAAAGAAAGAAAGAAAGAAAGAAAGAAAGAAAGAAAGAAAGAAAGAAAGAAAGAAAGAAAGAAAGAAAGAAGAAGAATCCCACATGTTCCGTTCTTGTTGACTGATACTGAGAAATTATCACTAAACTGGAGTTGTTTATGTTGTATATATTAAACAATTGATTAATTTCTGAGTTTGTTTTTTAAATTATTTGCCATTCACACACATGCCAGAGTTCTTGCTAAAATACTGCAATGTATTTAAAAAAAAATACATGTTTAATTTTCATCTTTCAGGAAAATTTTGCAAATCAGCGACACAGAACTGAGCCACACATTATCTAATATTACTATTAGCTTTAGACATGATCAAAGATGATATCTGAACACTTCAGAGATGAAATAAAAAGATAAATTAGAGAAGTGTTTTTGGCCTCTTGTGTGTGAACACAACACTGAAACATTATCACCTCTTTAGTTGATGTGGTTATCAAGTCAGTCAGGTATAAAGCAACAAGTCTGATACGTATTTTCCCTTGAGCTCAGTCTTTGGTCTCAATTAGCTCCATAAATATCAGACTTTATAGCTTCTAAATGTTTAGTACTTGACAGTGTTTAAACTAATCATGTATGAACTTCAGTCTCCATTGGAAAACTTTGACTTCATCAAAAATACTTTATTCTTTAAGCGTCATTTTGAAACATTGGCAGAATAAATTATTTGTGGAAACCAGCTTCTTTAAAAAAAAAAAAAAGCAAAAAAAAGCAAAAGATTCTGCGCTTCATGATGTAACCGGGACAAGTGGTCATATGACAAAAAAAATCATGGACGTTTTGGTAGACATGGGATGAACTGCAGGCTGTGTTTACACAGAGCTGATAGGAGAACGGAAACAAATTGAAAATGTTAGCAGGAAAATTTGTTTAATATGTAAAGCCACCTTTTTCTAGTATTGGTAACAGCTGTAGGCTTTTGCAAAAAAGCACTGATTTTGAATAATCAATGGAATACAACTTCTTTTTTGTGATTCATGGAATTGCAACTGTGTTATACTTCACATAAAACATTTCTGAGTTGTCTGTATTTCTGGTCATGGTTGTGCTGATTCCATAGAGGTGCAGGACTTTATACTGCAGTGAAAAATGAGGCCACAGTGACTAAAAATGTGACAGGACACTGACACTGCTTGGGGTTCAGAGGGTTAACCAGCTAGTTGCTAGCTGTTGTCTGTTTACCATTTGGTACTGGGCAGTCGATGCACAATCTGAAATTTGTGCCTGAAAACTTCAGTGCTGCGGCCAAAAACAAGGCTGATGAGAGTGAGACTGAACCAAACCAGTGAAGTTGGATGCCATAAAAATAAAAATAAAAAAAACAAGCTGAGGAGCCTTTTGCATGCACATTTTTATGTGATTATTTACACAAAACTATTGATTGTAGCCACTGTAAGTATGAGGACATCAAAAAAAATCACTGAAATATTACAACTCACCTCATTGGAGACGTCCACTACGAGATTGTCTTCACTCTTGTCTCCATCGCTGTCCTGCAGAGCAAAGAGGACATAAAGAGTGAAATGTACGATGTCTCAACATTCATTAAGATAAGAAAGCTTTGGTCTCTCTATCGCCTACACAGACGTACAGCATGCTGTGTGTATGCATGGAGAACTTTAATAATAAACACACACACACACAGATCGATATATCAATATCACTGGCTGCTCTTTGCTTCCCTCAACTGTCTGTCCACCATGCAACATTTACCACAGAGACACTGTACTGCATATATTCTCACCAAACATCCCCCCTGCACTATTTCTCCGTTTCACACACACACACACCAGCATTTTTGCTCTTTCTCCATCGATGGCACGTTTTTGCTCTCTGCCTCGCCATCTCTCCATCTCACTCTCTCTCTCTCTGTGTTTTTTCTGGGGTGAGAACGATGGCACTTAGTCGCCATGGCAACAGCAGCTTTGATGTGATCATGGCCTGATATTTCTATTGACATCAGTGTGGAGTGACATCAGTACCTAATTATGCAGAGTCGAAAAAGGACAATGTCTACAACCTATTCCTGGAGCGAAAAAACAGTCAACGAGACAGACAGAGAGAGAGAGAGAGAAAGCAAGAGGGATGAATAGAGGCAAAAGAGATAGATGATGGAAAAAAAATGAAAGATGGAATAACAGAGAGAAACAGAGAAATGGAGAAACAGCGGTAAAGAGACAGAGAGAGATAGAGAAGAGCAAAAAGGCAAACAGAGAAATGGGAGGTGTAATGCGGCTCGACAGACGGAAAGAGAGGAAAAACATTCAGAAAAGTGGAAACTATCTGTAGCTTGTTCTCGCCCTGAACTAATGGGAAGATTTGGACTGTTGTTGTTGATGCCAGACTGATTTAGCTGGAGGCCGTGTTACACAGACAGACTCCCAGTGTCAATCAATCCTCCAGACTGCAAACACACAGCCATCTAATTCATTACAGCTATCTGCCTTGGCCGTCTCTCTTCTGGCATCACATCGCCTCTGGCTGCTCGCTCTTCCCCACCGGACCCATCCAAACCAAACACGACTCTAATTGGCCATGGGCCCCCCGACCCCCATGTGGCCTATAATGTCATAGGCAATGTCATACGTACACTCAACCACACGCACACGTGCACTTCTTGGCATCTACGCGCACCAGCATCGTTTAATCTGGATGATTTTATGTATATTTACTGCTTATTGATCCCTCATCTTCATTTTACTGTCCTTAAGCGTGCAGCTGCAACTCATTTAAGGCTCATCCTCACCAATACGTACATATGAGTGAGGCGGGAGAGGCTCTTTGTCGTCGCAGCGCCTCCTCTTGGCCTCAGCTCCTCCCTGTGAGGAGGAGTAACCTCCGGATGGACCCTGACGTTCCTCAGCCGGCTGACTGTCTGTCGATGACACTGACTTACTCTGGAGGGAGACAAGGACGCAAAGAAGAACATAAACACACAAATACTGTCTCACGCTGTCAGAGGGATGCACTACGGAGCAAGATCAGTGGGTTAGCGAGGTAAGTTGAGCCTAAAACCTGCTAAATCACGTTGCAACGGATGCTGTACAGCTGACCTGCTCTGGAGGAGGTTCTGTTCAGAGTTTAGGATTTAAATCAATAGTTCCTTTCTCAGTGTTCCCTCAGATCCTCAGCTGAGTTTTATCTGCAAACCCGTTGAGCTGTAGTAATGCCACTGAACAACGTTGTGCAATTATAGTCTGCACACTGAAAGCATCGTGTTGCCACGGAAACCTTCATGCACCCGGTTGGTGATGCAGAAAATACAGAAATATGTTGTTTTCTTGGTCCTAAATTACTGCTCAGCACACTTTACACTGCTGGCACTGCAGCTAATTAGAAAACTGATTAGTCTATCGGTGTTTATCACAGAGAATATTCAATCAATAACATTAATTTCCCTTTGATTTGGCCAAAAACTAAGGTAATTTCCACGTACCCTTCATTATGGGGCAGTATCAGACTTAAATGTGCTCGTAAAGTATCATATTTAAATGAAGTTTGAAGTTAAAGATCTCTAATGTGCAGCTGTCACATATTAGAAATAAGCAGCTGCATTGAGAGTCACTGAGTGGTAAAATAAATATATTAACTTCCACGTTTAACAGTTTTTTTTCTACCAGCGTTCTTCTCTAGGATCATCTGCAGCAGCAGCACTTTTTACTGCAATAAATTTTTATATTCTTCTCAGCTCTCCATTATTGCAAGCTGTTCTTTTTGACTGGAGTAGGCGGCATGCCATCGGCCCATTTTGCTCAAAAGAGTCAAATGACGCATCAAATACCCCGTTATGGGAGCCTGATGAAGAAAACCTGGGGAACAAAGACAGCTGATATCTCTGATTGGGGTTTCAGGTTTTGTTGAGCCAGCTAACTCAAAAAAAAAAATCCTGGATTTACTGAAACTGCTTTGTAGTGCAACCCTCAGAGCAAAGAAAGGCGATGAAAGCGGATGCATCTTTTTACAAAAACCAGCACACATTCAGTGCTGTCAACGTGTAGATAAAACACAGACAAGTACAATCACTTTAGAGATAAGAAAAAGCCCACATTAACAAAAAAAGCCCCACAAAAGACACACGATAACATCACACACACACACACACACACACACAGCCAGAACAGCGGACGTAAGCACAGGTCAAGACGTGGTGGTAGCAGCGCACAGGACGGCCGATGAAGCTAATTACCAGTCCTCATGTAAAATATGACTCTCATTACTGGGCAATAAAGCTGTGCAGCACATTCACAAAGCAGGCCGTCCTGCTGCTCACAAAAACCCCATCAAAGCATTGTGTTGTGTGTGTGTGTGTTTTTTTTATTTGCATGGGAGCAAAGGGGCCAGAGGTTCGGTGAGGGCCACTTGTCATTCTGCCCCCCACCATGGGGAGGACGAGAACAGTGAGGGTTTAACACAGCAGTGAGTCACACAGGAAGAAGCACAACAGAGCAGAGAAGCAGCTACACAATGGACCTCAGTGCAGCTCAACAAACTTCCCTCTCTTCTGCTTTCTTCTCTGCACTTCCTTTCGCTGTCCCTTTTTTCCCCTCCATTTAAAATTCTCGCATGTTTTTACCAGTGCGGCTGATAAACGCCACTTGATATGCATCTTCCTCCCCCTATCCTCCTCCTCTCCTCTCCCTCTCCCCCCCCTAAAATGCTCCTCGGCGAACTTCAACACAAACCACAACTCATGGGAGAAATATTTTCCCGGTGCTTAACTATCAGCATTGTGTTTCGCAATTAAATTATGCTCGGGATTTCATTGCAGATAGAGCGCGAGGGAGGGGAAAGTAAAGCCAGCAGCGCTCTTAAATCACTTTCATTCCACAATAAAAGGGAGAACAAAAGACTTGCTGGTATTTTTAACAACACTCCCCTACTTTTCCTCTCACCCCTCACCCACATGCTCAAGTGTTTCCCTGCCTCTAATCTAAGAAGTCACAAAAGTCAGCGTGACGGAGAAATGTTCAAAGACAGATAACTAAAAGGGGAAAGTGTAACGTGATCGTTGATTTCTGCTTCATGTTCTTTGCTTCTTTACAGATGCACAGGACAGGTTGTGGGCAGATACTGCACAGATGCAGGCTGAAGTAATGTTTTGGATGTCAGGGAGCATTTTTCCACCTTTGACGAGTCACAGAGGTCAATGTGATTGCGAAATGTTAAAAGAAAGACGATTAAAATGTAAAAATATAACGCGATCGCTGCTTTTTGATTCTGTGTTTTTCCTTGTTGACTGTAGCTACAGATGCACAGAATAAATATGCATTAGGAAACAGTTTGGGGAAGATTCTGTACATTTGTAGACTACGAAAGAACCTTTTAGACGTCAGGGTACATTTCTCACTCTTTGAAGACTTACAGAGGTTAGTATGAGAGCAAAATGTTGAAGAAAGACAATTAAAAGGAAAACTATTAGATCATCACTGCCTTTTTATTCAGCGGTTTTCCTTGTTGATTGTAGCTACAGATGCACAAGATGAGTCTGTGTTAGGGAGCCTTTCTGGGCAGATATTGTACATATGTAGATTTTGAAAGAGCTTTTTAGATGCCAGAGAACATTTTTTTACTCTTTGAGGAGTCACAAAGGTCAAAGTGATGGCAAAATGTTGGAGAATGAAGGAGAATTAAAAAGAAAAATGTAGCCTGATCTCTACTTTTCCCATTTAGCTTCTTTGCTTGTTGACTGTTGCTACAGATGCATGGGATGAGTTCTTAGAGAACTGTTCTGGGCAGACATGTAGACTCTGAAAGAACCTTTTCAATGTCAGGGTACATTTTTCACTCACTTGAAGAAGCAAAAAGGTTGACGTTAAAAGACAGGCAACTAAAGGGAAAACTGTAGCGTGATCACTGATTCCTGCTTCATCTTGTTTCCTAGTTTAATTTACACAAGATGCACATGATAAGTCTCCATTCGGAAACAGTTTTGGGTAGATACTGTCCATATGTAGACTCTGAAAGAACTTTTTAGTTCCAAGAGAGCATTTTTCACTCAGAAGGAGTCACAAAGGTCAGCGTGAGTGCAAAATGTCAAAAGAAAGGAAATTAAAGGGAAAAACATAACATGATCACAGCTTTTTGACTCAGCTTCTTTCCCTCTTCAATCCAAATACAGATGCACAGGATGAGTTTCTACTGGGAAACCTTTACTGTCCATGTGTACACTGTGAAAAAGTGCTTTTTTCACTTTGAAGTTAAACTTTGCATTACGCACAACAGGCCACAAGCTCAGTCAGTCATGGATCAGTCATGGATCAGTCATGGATCAGTCATGGATCAATCATGGATCAGTCATGGATCAGTCATGGATCAGTCATGGATCAGGCTGAACAACACCTTCTGGTACAGTGACTTCACTTCACCACAGCAATGACGGTTGTGCAGTTCTGACTTAGTGCAGACAGTGGAAACATCTAATCAAATGGATCTCAGTGGTGACCTCACACGTTAGGGAAAAAGAAACATGCATCTCTTATTTTCAGCTTCTGCAGAGTGTTTCGGGCAGCGTTTTGCCATCGACTGCTGTTGTAATCCTCCCACTTGTTGGGTAATTCTTCTAGATTACCAGCAACACTTGGTGGTGCTGATAAACAAACAGTTGCTTGTTCATCCATTAACTCAATTTGTAGTCTCTTCCAGATAACGGCGGAAGGCGCTGGGCTCAGACGTTAGTGTGATGCGGAAAAAAAAACCTTGAGCAGCTCAAGGTTGATGGTGATGAGCAGCTATTGTGCTGGTGCTGCTCCTGGCTCGGCTCCAGCAACACGCTGCCGGTTTTATTCTTTTTTTTTATTCTTAGAGGCCACTTTACGGTACGTCTCCATTCCCCTCAGTTTGTCACTGTCGCACACACACACAGTGAAATGTGAAAACACTTTTATCACACACATACATGACTACTCACCCTGCTGGGCGCTCCCTCTGGACGGAGGAAGGGAAGTGATGGAGAGAAAAGGGGAAAAAGAGAGAAAAAGTTTGACGTCAGTCCTGATAATGACAACAGTCGGCCAAGGTTAAACTCAGCTACGACTGCTTCTCTCTAATAAAGATACAGACCCTCTATTGTGCCTGATTCCAGCCTCTTCTCCCCCTTTCTATCCTCCCTTCTCCTCTGTTCTCCAACCAGACAAAGCTGGCTGTCTTCCCCTGCTGCCTCCTTCAACACTCACTATCTTTTCCACTCATTCTTCCTCTCATATGTAAGAACAGAAACACACACAGCTGCAGACATGCATAAGCTCTTACACAGATGCTTAACACGACAATACGAACACATTGATCTGTCTCTGTCTCCCTCTCTGCTCATACGGACTTTTTTCTCCTTTCTTTCTAACTCTCGGTTTATTCATGAGAAAGTCTCTCTTGGCTCGGCGCCTGAAACAGAGCACAAAGATAAGATATTCTAACGGGGTGAATGGAAGTTCATAGGGAGAAAGCATTTCTTCTGCATTTACACAAGCGCCATGAATACATCTGTCCATATTATGACGGCAATCTAAACAAGAAAGTTCAAATCCGGTACAAAAGGTGAGTGGCTGTACAAATTAGGAAAAAAAAGCTGCCTGCCGCAGATGATGCACAGCATTGCTTTGCATTTTATCTGCTCTAAAACGATAAAATGATCCGCTTTTTCCGATGCAGCTGTCCAAGTTTTACTCCACACTGGTTCCTTATGTCCATTCTAGCAGGAGATAAATTGAACTGAAATAAACACAAAAAGCGCAAATGTAAATGCAGAAATACAAACATTTGCGTGAGAGTAGCACTCTGGATAAACTCCCAGAGCGTTTCACTCTAACTTACTCGCTTCTCTTCTCAAATTGTCCAATAACATAATAGATTTTTAAGGATCAAACATGTTGTGTATATTGACCTGAAACAAAAGCAATTAAAATGATCTTATTGCACAGCTTCAGGGCTGCAGAGACTTTAAAGGGCAAAAACTTCAATATTAAACAACACAATCTGAACTACTGTTTTCTAAGTTTCAATATCAGAACAAAGGAAGACAGTCTTCACATTTTTTTTTATTTTTCTGATTTTAATGGGAACTTAGAGTCATAGACTGCAGAAGAGGTAAAACAGGCAAAACTGTGCAGCTGTTAGAGTTTCTTCCTCACTGATTCTTTACGTCTATTCTAGCAGGAGATAAACTGTAATAAACGCAAAAATCGCAAATGTAAATGCAGAAATACAAACATCTGCAAGACAGTTGCATTTCGGATAAATTCCCACAGCCTTTCACTCTAACTTACTTCTACTAAACCTACTCAAAATCCTCTCAAATTGTCCAATAACATAATAGATTTTCAAGAATCAAACATTTTGTGTATATTGACCTGAAACAAAAGCAATTAAAATGATCTTATTGCACAACTTCAGGGCTGCAGAGACTTTAAAGAGCAAAAACTTCAATATTAAGCAACACAATTTGAGCTTCTAATCAAACCTTGCAGTGTGTCTGTGTGTAAATGCTGCCTTTACCATCTTAAAAATGTAATAGTTTTCACATTTGTACCATTTATCCTGCTTTTAGAGTCAAAAAGACAATATTGTGCAGCTGTTAGAGTTTCTTTCACACTGATCCTTTATGTCCATTCTAGCAGGAGATAAATTAAACTGAAATAAACACACAAAGCGCAAATATAAATGCGGAAATACAAACATTTGTATTAGAAGAGCATTCTGGATAAACTCCCAGAGCCTTTCACTCCAACTAACTTGCACTAAACTTGCTTCTCTTCTCAAATTGTTCGATAACATGATTGATTTTTAAGAATTCAACATTTTGTTTAAGTCAAACGATTTTTATTGCAGCACAACTTTAGGGCTGCAGGGACTTTAAAGGGGAAAAGTTCAATACTAAGCAACAAAAGCAGCATGTCTGTGCTTAAATGCTGCCTCTACTGTCTTCTAAGTTTCAATGTCAGAAAAAAACAAGACAGTTTTCACATTTTTACCACTTATATTTGTTTTCATTGCTCTGATTTTAATGGTAGCTTAGAAGAGCATTTAATCCTGTTTTTAGAGTAAAAAAAAAGAAAAAGAAAACGAGGATTAAAAAGCGACAGTTCTTTACCTCTGAGGTGTTCGGGGTCGAGGTGGTTTCGCTCATCTTTGGAGGCGAGGTGGGCCGAGACCCCCAGAGCCCCGGTCAGAGCCAGGAGCCCCGAGCCTCCCGCACCCAGGGACAGTCCTGACGGGTGAGGCGTCAGGGGGATGCCAGGGGCGTGGTGAGACAGGTGCTGGAGCTGCTGCTGCTGTGGCCACAGGGAAACAGGGGAGCGGGGAGGGAATAAAGGGGAAGGGACGGTGGCAGACCACGGAGTAGGCGGTTAGAAAAGAAAAGGCAGAATAAAGGAGTGAGAGAAACATGAAATGAAATCCACACGGAGAGCTCGGCAGTGAGAGAGGAAATTAAGTTGAAGGTAGATAGGATGTGAAAGAGATTAGCGGATTAAGAGGTGAGAGAGATGGACACCGAGGATGAGGAAGAGGGAAGAAGAAGAGGGGAAATTGAATGATCAGGATATACGGGGAGGAAAGCAAAAGATGGAATCCAAGAAGTGATTGAAATCACGACGTTGGGATTTAGCAGGAAAAAGGCAGGAGAAGAAAAGGAAAAAGGCAGCGAGAAAAGAAGAGAAGGGAAGGAAAATGTTTGAGAGCAAGCAAGGAGAAAGCGGGAGGAAGTGGAGGTGGAAGCAGCGAAAAGTGAAGGAGAATCGGATGAACAGGGAGAGTAAATGAGTACAGCGAGAAAAAAGGAAGGAAAGCATGCAGCAGCAGCAGCAGAGAGAGCAAAAAGATAAGACATTAAAATAAAACAATGGGAGAGGAGAAATGAGGACACGGCCAAAGGAAGAGGATGATAAAAGATTATGTGAAAATACGAAAGAAAGAAAATGTACACAGAAAGGAGAGAGAGAGAGAAAAAGGATGGAGAGAGTGGAGAGCAAAGGAGCAGCTACAGATAAAGAAAGGCTATTATCCTGAGGGGCGCATTATGATGTGTTTCCGTGTGTTGTTTTGTCAAGCCGGTGTATTAGACACACACACACAGGCAAAGACACACACACCTTAGAGACAGCAGTGCTTGTAGTGCTGGGAGGAACAAAGGGCTTTAAGTAGACGGTAATGTGATCAGCGCTCTGACAAGCTGTGGAAAACCCCGTCGACTAGAGCGCTCAGGAGCATCTCTGAATACATATAGAATGTGCATTCTATATGAATGTGCATTCTTCTATGGTATGTGCAGTGTGTCGGCTGCACTGCTACATGTGAGGAAAGCTGCCGTTTCCAGTTTGCATTTCATTCAAATATGAGCTCATCTTTAGCACAGAAACCTTGAAATCCATGCAGCGTTCAGCACAACGGTTACTGTAAAGACAGTCTGCTTCAATGTGATCAGCCTCCTGATGAGTTTTTATGTCATTTGATCCGATTATTATGATTGAAATGAGTCAATTTCTGTCTCTTATTAAACCTCTGAACCCCGAATTCACCGGCGGGTTTGAAAGGCTTGCTATCTTTATAAAAAAAATATGGCAAAATTACACCATTTGTCAGAGTGAGAAGCTGTAAAAACATGATAGATTGTGAGATGTTCAACTTTTCGACGGTCCTCGAACTGCGTGACTTTTGGTTTCTTTGCGAAAAAATAACCAAATCTAAGCTTAAAATCGTCAATAAAATCATCACTTTAATCTACGTGTTATTTTTAAAAAATGTCAAAAAGAAACCATTTGCACTAAAAAGTTTCTGTAAAAAACTGAAAATTATGTGTGTCATAGTGTAACCAAAAAGCCAGGACTGACTCAACTGTGACCAACAGTCACATGATAACAATTCAGGGACTTTTTGGCTGAACTGCAGGCTGTGTATACACAGAGCAGATATTAAAATAATAAATGTAAGCAGTAAAATATCTATTGAATGTACAACCGCCATTTATTTCCAGTGTTGGTGGCACCTATCAGCAAAAATGTGTGCATATTTATACCATTTTTTAAAAATTTGTGAAAAAAATGATGAAAAACAGTCAACCTTGCTTTGTTTTTTTCTATGATTTGTGGCATTATAACTTCGTCATACTGGAAAAACAAAAAGAAAACACCTTGAAACTGCTTAGGGTTCAAATGGAATTTAAAGAAACGAGCTTCTTCAAAAGAAACTCAGAAAAAGCCACCATGTTTACAACTCTCCCTTTATTATTTCAGTAAGACAGACTACTCTAAAATATATTTCTCTGTACCACTACTTGCTCATTACGACTACAAGCAGCAAAGCGGAGCAACAAATGAATGCAAGCAGTGATTCATTACATCCTGCTTTCCAAAACTGGAGAAACAAGAAAGCACGACCCAGTGGAATGAAATTGCCGCTGCGACGGTGTATTCTTTAGGCTCGGGTGGAGATGCTGCTTAACATCTAATTCTAACAGGTTGGCCCACCTCCTAAATAGGAAACACTTAGAACACAGATAGGGCTACAAACAACTCTTCAAATGTCAGTGATTGGTTAGAAAACAAACCTGTCCAAATTGTCCATTAGCTGCGTTGGTTCCTCAGAGGTCCCTGTCTCTAGTGAAACAATCCCTGCCTGACTCAGCACATTCAGCATCTCCATCTGGAGTGATGTTTACTTTATGCCTCACCTGTCTGATGGAGATCCACATATTTGCAGGCCAGCAAAGAATGTATGCATAATAGCAGTTGAAGCCCTAATGTGTGTGTAGGTGTGTGTGTGTGTTGACGGATGAAGGTGACTCACCCCGATAATGGCGTTGAGCTCAGCCATGGTGACCTGTTTGGCCCTTTCCACGGCTTGGACCACCTGTTGCTGGTGCTGCACAAATACAAACACAGAGAGAATAAAAAGAAAGACAGGTTACACTGTAGTGTTATTGTCAATGTAGCAGCGAATTACAAGAGTGCTTCAATTCCTGTTTTAGGACAGAACTATATATTATATCATTCATCTACAGCTTTTGTTCCCCATTAAATTTACAGCAAAGATAACTGTAGAGCAGTTAAGTTGAAGCACAGAAACATGCACTTGTACAAGCATAAAAATATATTAAAAAAGATAAATGAGTAAAACCAAAACTAATCTACAAAGGTACTTCAAAACGTTCTTGGCCTCATGCAAAAACATGGGGCACAGCTCCCATTCTGGGGTATAACTCTATACTATATTGTAGATTTACATCTTGTTTTTTCCATTAAACTTACAGCTTCAAACCATCAACAGTATCCAAGACAAGCGTAGAGCAGTTAAGCTGAAGCACAAAAAAACTTGAACTTGCACAAGCAGAAAAATAACCAAATAAAGACGAATAAATAAAACCAAAATTAATCAAGGAAGGTACTTCAGAAAGTTCTCAGCTTCACCTTGAAAGGGCCATAAATGTATATATAAAGCTTTATATCACTGTCGACAAAAACCCAAATGTTTGAAGCAATCAAAGAAAGGAGGGGAGGAAACGTTGATGATGACGTCCTGCATGCTGTTGAGGACTATCTAGAGGCTCAAGATGTGACCATCTTCTGTGAAGTTTCAACATCAGTGGACCAAGTGCATGGAAGTTAAAGGTGATTTAACTTTAGCGTGAACAATAACGCAGGTGAATGTTTTCCTGTGACGTTTTCTAGTGAGAACTTTTTGAAGTAACCTTGTACCTTCTGCAGTCCAGCATGTTGCATGTCCAGTCAAACAGCAGAAACCATTACACTAACCAAACCTAACAAAAGGTGTTTTTCTACCAAACTTGGTGCAGCGAGTGTAAATATAAATGTCCACATTGGGCAACCACGCATTCACAAAACACAAACACTGACAGAAAGTCCCACAAACAGAAAGTCCACGTTCTGCAGCCAGACACGTACACACTCACGCTGCTCTACACACACACTCAACGCCACACTAGCTGAAAATCTCAGCTCTGTTTACACAAAATCCCAATGTAATCAGTCGCACAAATGCAAACATACATGTGTGCGACAGCGGCTTGCGCACATACCCACACAGAGACACCCAGTGTCAATATTGATGGAACTGACTGAGCTGTGACCTTGCTGTCTCTGGGTAGCAGCACTCAGTGCACACTCACACTTACAGACAAAAACAAGTGTGTCTGCAGCTTTGTATCTGCACCGTCTACACACTCACACATAAAACAAACACACACACACGCGCACACAGTGGAATAAATCTAATAGAAGGCTTCACTGTCTTTTAATCCATTCTGTTGTCTCGCCTGGAGTCAGAGCAACAATATATTCATCTTCAATAAGTCTGTTCCTCTTATTCATTTAGGTTTTACTAAGCAGATATAAATTAGAATTTAACTTGAAGAAGAGATTAACAGATAATGCTGCTGAATGATGAGAGAGAGCCCAGAGCACCTTTAAATAATGTCTGTATTTAATCTAAAGATAATACGAGTTATATATATTCCAAAGACAATAGGATTTATTACTCTGAAAGTCAGAGAGGCGTCTTCATGAAATCATACAGAATTGTCTGGAAGGATAAACTATTGTTCCCAGTGACACTGAGACTTAATGATCAGTACCTTTTGCCTTCGGATTGATCATTTAGCCCAAAACTACAGAAGCACACGAAAAGCACATGGAGGTAATAATATGTTAATAAAACACAAGTAATCGCAAGATTTGCAACAAAGTTTTGTGCTAGAGTTTGTGGGTTTTTTTTTCTATATTTAAACACCAAAGTTTAGTTTTTGTAGCAAACTGGTTCTAAATATCATTAGTAACATTCTGTATCAGCAGACCTTGAAAAGCAACCGGTTGACTATTAACTCTGACTGAAATATACGTTACTGTTCAAAGGTTTGTGGTCACTTAGAAATGTCCCTTTTTTCAATGAAGATCACATTAAATGAATGATAAATCCAGTCTAGACATAGTTAATGTGGTAAATGACTATTGTAGTTGGAAACAGCTGATTTTTAATGGAATATCTCCATAGGGGTACAGAGGAACATTTCCAGCAACCATCACTCCTGTGTTCTAATGCTACATTGTGTTAGCTAATGGTGTTGAAAGGCTCATTGATGATTAGAAAACCCTGCAGTTATGTTAGAACATGGAGAAAAGTGGGAGTTCATCAAATTTTTGAAGGTTGGTGTCTGTATGCACACTTCACAGGTATAATCGTACTATTAGAGTTCTATAGTCATCAGATTGGTTCATCAAAAGTTTCAAATAACAACAAATTTAGTTAATTTTTCTGAATTCAAACTGGTTTCACCCACGTGCTAAATTAAACTGATTTATTTATTTTCCAATTAGCCATTTTTTGTGAGTAATTAATACAAAATATCAATCCGTGGATTGATTCTTCTTTCTTTTGTGGCCACAAATGCAGAGGTTGACTGTGCACTAAACAGGATTCATTAAAATCAGAAGAGACTGACGAGTGAATACTGGAAGTTAACGAGCTGCATCAATTAACACTTCAGCGCAGCAAATTAGAAACTATTGTTTAGCATCTACACTGCTCAACGTCCTCCTTTTCTATATGTGATGTGATTTTTTTCTCTCCCGACAGGCCGGCGGTGGGAACGGTTGACTCCTGTTTGCATATTTTGTGTATACGCGTAAGTGTGTCTGGCAGCGGTGACACTTACCTCTTGAGAGAGGAAAGGGATGATCTGAGCACAGATGGCACTGAGACGCTTGACAATCTCCGCCTGCGATGGAGGGAAGAGAGGGAAAGCGAGAGACAGAAGGAGAGAGGAGAGAAAAAAGGGGGGATATATAATCATGTCGCATATTGTAAGATCATAAGTACACAATGAGCGCACAGCAAACGAAACACCTTTACAGCACATTAAGCCTTCGTTGCATTTAAACACCTCCTTAATGAGTGAGGAGTTCTGTCGGAGACAACTCCGAGGAGACAAATGTGGGCAGCAGAGGCGGAAGGATGGAGTCCTTTCAGCACCTTCTCATTTAGCTCAACCCACTTCTCTCAAAAAAAAACACACACAAAGAGCAGAAAACCTCACGAGTGTTTTAACCCGTCACTATTAAGTGTCATCACGTTTTCTTAAAATTCATAGAAAATCATTGGAGAAACAGCATCTTTAATATTGGAAAAAGCACCCATCCTCACTATATACAGCTGCCCACACACAAACACACAAAAAACAAAAGCACCGGTTGTGTCTTTTGCACACAAACCCACACTGAACCTCTGCGGTGTGTCTAATTCTATCTGTCTGAGTGCCCTCAGCCTCATTTTGTTCTCTTCTTCACTCAGCCGTTCTCTCTTTTTCTACAACAGCTCTCACACTGAGCCATTATTACCCTATTCATCCTCTTCCTCCCATCCCTCCTTCCCCCCTTTCTCTCTCTCTCTCTCTCATCTCCCTCGCTTTGTCTGGCTTTCACCCATCTTTCTATTTTTCTATATTATTTCCTCCATTATAATTCATCCTCCCTCATTCCCCTCAGCTGCCCTTTTTTCTCTCCCTTCCTCTAGAACATCACTCGCTCTCATCTGCTTTTCTCTTTTTTCCCCCTTCCTCTTTGCTACTTTGCTGTCACATTTCACCGTCGTATTTTCTCAGGTTTTTTTTCCTCTCTTTCTCCCTGCATCATCACTCCATCCTCGCTAACACATGTTCCTGACACTTCAAGATGGAAGGAGGCAGCAGAGGAAGGGAGGCGATGGAGGGGCAGCGCAGGGAGTGGTGGGGTCGCACACACCGTCATACAAAGACCCACTATCAGCCAGTCATCATGACTTCATAAACAGCTGACGACGCACAACTCGGCTCCAAGGATGGACACAACCTCATCACCATCACACGTGTGTCAACGTATGCAGGAGGGTGCAAGTTGTGCAATATTCATGCAGTGTGTGTTTGTTATGCACAATATATGGTGTATTTCTATTCATATGTTGAGCTGCAGTTGCAGAAAAGTGCTTGAAAACATGGATGACTCATGGCAGTTGGAGGAAAAAGTGCTATTAGTACAATTTCCAAGGAGAAATCTCTCCATTCTGTGTTACAAAAGAAGAAAAATCAGCCTCTTTGCACGTCCTTGACGGCTAAAATACTATCCAGAAAGAAAATATTACTCCCACAGGACTAATGGATCTGACCAGTTCTGATTCTGATACTTCTGAGGTGATAATTGATTGATTTCAGCCACATACAGCATCAGTTTACATCACATATGGTGTATTTGTATTTGCATGCTGAGCTGTAGTTGCAGTGAAGTGCAGCTTTGAATGAATCTCAATGACGACAGTGTACTTTTGTATATTCTACCAACTTGAAATGACAGTGATTGACTGATCAGTTTCTTTCTTTATTTCACCGACGTACGAGCACTGGAGCACACATTATTCTGCTGCTCAGTTCTCAGACTAAACATGTTGCCTTCTATCCCAGACCTGGCAAACAAACAAAGGTTCCCCTTTTGACATAACTCCAATTGTTCAAGGTACCTCTCTTAGTTTACACCTTGTGGCCTTAAAGTGGAATTTAAGCAATAAATAATTATTAATAATAATTAGTTTTTTTCCCAACAGCAGTGGGACATTCAGACAATGACTCTATGTGTTAAATAAGATCATTGTTGTCGTCTTCCACATTCCAAGTTCTTGTTTATACTACTTACTAGGTAACCTTGCATATTCTCAGGTGACTAATCTGCACACTGACAGCATTTCTTTCTTACTTCCACATACTGCTAATCTGACCTACAACACTGCTTCTTATTGATACTGTAGCACCTGATACCTATGACTGGCAACAACTTTTTAATCTGTTTTTTTACGCACTAAAACACCAAGTCAAATACCTTCTATGTGAAAACCAACCTGGCAATAAAACCTTCATGATTCTGATTTATTATTGCATTTCTTCAGTTTTCACTTCTGCAAATAAAGCACTGCTTTCTTCCAGTAGGATAACTGTCAAGTCCACCTCTTTCCCTTGAAAGGACGCGAGGACAACTCAATTCAAGTTTCCAACTCAAACTTTTATTTTCCTTTTAGTTGGTTGGTGGTGTTATTGCAATAGGCTGTAAACCTTTAAAGACAGAGAAACAAAGTTAACACCATCAAACACAGAACCAAAAAGTTGACAATGAATCAATCACTAAAGCCTTTTAAAGCAAATAAAGAATAATCTAATTTTTTATTAAGTGTCCACATTTTAAGCCTTTTAAATTGAATAGCGAATAATCAACATTTTAGTAAAGTTTAGTAAAGTTTTAACACTTAACAGAATATATTTATATTCTATATTTTTACTGTACTTAAACTCAAAATGAAACATCTTAATTCAAACTTATTTGACATAAAATCAATGAAGTAAATGCAGCAGTGCTTTCATTAACCAATCACACAGCAGCTAACATTAACTTGACCATAACATCTCTGGACTGAATCCATGACTTGGATCTGCTTTGTTCTTTTCTCCTCTGAAGATTGTTTGTCTGAATGACTGAGCACCTCTTTGCTGCTACCGGTGCATTCTGGGAAGTGTAGTATTTAGTCCCATGTCCTGAGATTCAGCTCAACAATAACAGAGTAAAGAAAGTTCATAAACTGTAAATCTAATGAGAGAAATTACGTCAAAACTTAAAGCTGACCGTCCTTAACATTTAGCTGCAGCGATGCAAACCGTCGGTTTGAGAGAAATCTGTGCAACACGCTGTTCTTACCCTCTGAAGCACTTTTTGTTGACTGATGTGTCATGTATGGGTAGTTTGTGCTTGTTGTGTATTTGTTGTGTATGTGCGGCTGCACCAAGACAAATTTCCTTCAGTCCAATAAAGTTCTTCTCCTCTCTCATTTAACTTACACTAGCTGCATTAAAATGACTTCGCTGACATTTAAGTTGGCTAAACTTGAGTCAATTTCATAACACCATTTGAAGCAATTCATATAAATAGATCAAATATTTCTATTTTGTCAGCTTTAATGCATGGGCTAACTGCAAAAAAATAAGCCAGAGAAAGAAATGGGAACCTTGTAGAAGACAATTATGGTTTTACAACTGGAAATAGACGATTGTACCTGTTGCCAACGTGAAACTACTTTTATTTTACTCCACCTGTATCTGGTTTTTGCAACCCTGGACTGCGTTTTCTTTTACTTTCTGCTGTTTTTGCTTCAGTCTGTTGTACTACATTTCAGCTGGAGATAAGCAAGACACACAGCATTCAACTGATGGGAGGTCTGCGTTTAGACTGGGATAAACCGAAAAACGGTACATCAGCTGCTAAAAATGTTGCCCCAACAGGCTGCTTTAACAAATAAATCTGTTCCCCTGTTTGAATTAACTTGAGGTTCTCTTATCTGTTCAAAAATGTCCCAATCTGATGAAAGTTTGTGCAGCAAATTGCTCAACGCTGATAGAGGTTTCCAGGTTCAGCTGTGCTACTGTACAGCAGCAGCAAGTCCGTACATACAGGACACACTTCCATTCACTTAAATGCCTCATCTAGCCTGAATTGTCCTCCTCCGGTTGTATTTGTGCAGATTGCCTCCTATCAAAGAACAGGTTGCGCTCAGCCCACAGATCAATTCAGATGACCTGGCTCTGATTTGGCCAGAAAAAAAGCCAATCTGACAGGACTGATGCCGGACCATATGTCTGAACCGAGCAGAATCTGACCCGAGCTGCTTTCGTTTGGTGTTTCTGAGGTGGCCGTCACTCTGATCGAAAGCTATACAAATAAACTGGATGGACATAAACAACGGGAGGCGAAAGAGCAGAGCAGAAACAAACAGCACAGAGAAAACGTGACATTTAGTAGCAGTCACAGGAAAAAGTGCTTTTAGTGCAATTTCCAATAAGAAATCTCTCCATTCTGTGTTACAAAAGAAGGAAAATCAGCCTCTTTGCACAGCTTTGACAGCTAAAATACTATCCAGGAAGAAAGTAAATTTACTCCCACAAGTATTGAAGTGATGAGTTAATTGACTAATGGATCTCCAAGCGACCAATTCTGATTCTGATACTGTTGAAGTGATTATTGATTGACTTTAATCACATACAGCGCCACGTATTTACCCAAAGGTAATGCTACGCTACCCCTTCTTAAATGTGCTACAGCTTAAGAAACAGTAGGACTAGCGTCCACTTGTGTGTTTCGTTTCAGTGTTTGGGGGTTTTGGCTGCATGTTATGTGACGCAATCAAACTAAAATCTACCTCAAGCTGCTTCGGGTTGCAAAGTTAAGTTCTCAGAAAAAATACAAACTCATTCACACACTGACTTACGTAAATCACTGCTAGTAGAACAAAAATATTAGCCAATGCAAGTTCAATCGTATAAATAAGAAATGTTGCATATTTTGCATGTCATGAATGCACCACTCAAAAACAACAGTGAACAGTGAACTCCTGCAACATCCCTCTAACTCCATGTTGTAGCTTCTATTCATTAGAAATCATCACATTTTTAGAAAAACTTCTACTCGACTACTTCTGGTTTTCCTCAACTTTGTATAGCACAACACTTATATATTATCTCAGGAACTATTAAAGATAAAAGTCTGACATTTTCCCTGTTATTTATCATCATGTCATTGATTCAATATTGGACAAGTAGATCAAATAACCTCTGATAATGGTTGAGTTGAAATACGGAAAAAAAATGTGACACTATCATGAAAATTCTCACCTCTCAGCTCACATTAACATAAGAATTCATAATGCAGAATCTGATCCATATGTAGCTGCATGTCACAATACATTCATAATAAAACATAGAGAATACTGATTAAAACAGAGCTGTGAAGTTTCTAAAGAGTTCACTGTTAAGTATTTCTTCCAATGAGAAGTAGGGCAAAGCATTGACCTGAATATGTTAGTAAAAAGTGACTGAAAAACACAATATATGCATTTATATTCTTAAATATAGAGTGGATCTATGAGCAATGTAAAGAATATACATATATCTCCGAAGGTATTTGAATATCAACCTAAAATACCAAAGAGGACTTTTAAAATATCGATAGTTTCTGTTTAAAAAGTTTCAATCAAACCACAAATGCTTGAACAGAAGGTCCTTGATGATTTAAAATGGAATAAAGCAGCCATGAGGCAGAAAACACCAATAAATCAACGTGTTTTACAATGAAAGTGAGCCGGGCCGAGGCGGTCCGAGCCGGGCCAGGTGTCAGAAACAACACTGCACAGTCCCGTTCCAAAGCACAGCCACAAGGGAGGACTGGCAAAGACTGGGCCGGATGGAGGGATGAACGGATACAAAGGAGGAGAGGGGGGCTGCTCAATAAACACCTGAGGGCAGAAACCCTGCCAGCTGGCATCCACACCCACAGAGAGAGGCTCGACGTGAAGCACAGATAGAATATAGGGGAAAGAGGAACACAACAGCTTTTCAATTACAAGACAGAAAATTCCACAAAACGTTCCTCTGAAACACAGACAAAGGGATGGAGGAAGGGAAATGAGGAGACGAGAACACAATGAAGACAAGGACAGTCTGTTCCACAGGCTGTGGTGAATATTAGCCTGTCAGAGCCGGAGACACACACACACAGACACACACACACACAGACACACACACACACACACACACACACACTCAGACTTACCATCTCGTCAGATCATTGACAGGACGGTAATCACAACCAGTGAAACGTTTATAAGATCAATGTGCCTCTTATTGCTGCATAATGTTTCGACCTGAGGTGTGTAAGAGATAACACAAACACACACAATGTAAAAAAAACAGCAACAAAATCCTGTTCTGATTTATTTTAAAGGATCACAAACGACGGCCGCTAACAGAGGATCCCTGCAATTTAGCAAAAGTAGAAAGTTAAAAAAGGAGTTTGACTTGTACATCTGATGTTTTCTTTCATCTGAGGAAATATGAAGAAAAGCTGTGTAGTCTAAGAAAACAATCCTGATGTCTTTCTCTCTTTAGTATTTACGGTCAAATTATAGCGTTTTTAGTAACGTATACAGGACAACAACTCAGAACGCACTCTAACAGTTTACTGTTATTAACAGATTTCCTCTGTTTGGTTGAATTACTAATAACTAAGAACAACTGTCAAAAATCTGAATTTTTACCAAAGACAATCTGTTATATGAAATTTTAAGTATTTTTTTTGTATTTAAATAAGCAAAAAAATAACTTATTTGACATTATTTGGAAGAAAAACTGTATATATTAAAGCCTGAAAAGATAAAATAAACTATTTTTTAACTAAAGATATTTAACAGTTTTGAAGTGGAATTTTTTGGAACAGTTTACTGTTATTTTACAGATCTTTTCTGTTTTGTTAAATTCTTCATAATTAATAAAAAAAATCAAAAATCTGTATTTTTAAAAATGATATTTTGTTCTTCTATAATATTTGACAATAAAATGTAATTCTGAGTGGGGTTTTTTTTCCCCGAAATGTAAGTCATCAAAAAATAATACCATTTTACAAATATCTGAAATTATTTGAAAAAAGAAGATAAATATTAAGCACTGAAAATGAAAAAATTAAAGTTTGGAAATTGGTAAATAATGTTTAAAATTACTATCTTACAGATTTTACTGTATTTATATCCACAAAAATAGTTCATTTACAGATATTTGCCATTATTTGAAAAAATGTATATTAAACAGCTATTTTTTCCTGTTGTGTTTACAACAGATAATAACTAGTAAAATCATCAAAATAACAAATTAATTGTAAAACAAAACAACCAAAACTGCAAATGTTATCCACGTCAAAAAACTGCATTTTCATAAAAAAATACTGTGTGGCTGTAAAATTACACAGTTTTAGTGTATTTAAACAGACTATAAATCATATTTTCTTACAGATATTTGCCGTTATATTCACTGTGTTTACAGTTTTTCAACGTTATCCCCTTATTTTTTCTGGCAACCTCGCTGCCAGACATTTTTTTGTAAGATTTTTTAGTATTGTTTTTACAGCGTACACATTATTTTCTTTTTGCATTAACAACATGTATAAAATGCTCATTGTGGAAGACATGCAGTTTAAATTGGCCTGCTGCAGCTGAACTCAAACGTTTTGCTCATTCTTCTGTGTTTTTGTGCAAACCTACGTCTAGGATTCAAACCAGCGTCTATTCCAGCAGCAGGAGGGCGAAGGGGGCTGGAAGAGGAGCAGAGCAGGAGCTAAGAGAGAGATGGCAGAGATGTTTGTTGAGAGCAATTAGTGTGAGTAGAGGGGTATCACTCGCACACCAACACACACACACACACACAGACACACACAGACCCACACAGAAAGCTGGCTGGCTGAGCCGTGGTGGGACTCGGAGGCTGGCACAGCTGGCAGTGCCAGAGCACACTGGGCACCATCTTCCTCCTCCTGTGCCAATCTCAGCCCACGCTCATCACATTCAAATTCACCGAGCTTTATTGGCAGGATGAACGCGGTCACTGTTGCTCGCCGTCATGCTGGGAGAGCAGACACAACGCTGATCTTTCACAGGGAAGCGGCTTCCCCCGTCGCTCCAGCTCGCCTCAACGGCGACGCCGAAACGTGCAAGAGTTCGTTTTCAGTCAATTCATCCCCCAAATTTGCGTTTGTCTGCATTTCCTGTCTTCATTAGAACATCAGCTGCCATATCCTGTTGGTTTTTTTCAAATTTCAACTCACCCAGGGATATTTTCTGAACCGTGTGTAGATGTTTGTCACAATAATACGGAATAAAACATACAGAAAATGGAATAAAACATTTCTGAAGCATTTTTTCTTCCAGGACCCTCCACTGAGCTGAATACGTTTAGTCTAAAGTGACTGAAAACAACATCATATTCAAAAATGATTTTTCTTTGTTATATTGTGAAACACCAGAACTCTTTTTATTTTTGTGGTCACACTTGCTCAATCAGCTATGAAAGGCCAGCAAAAATTATGTTTTTGTTTTCTGTGATCAACTATTTCATATTAAAAGCTATTTTTCAGGTTTTCTTTTGGATTATTGTGACATGCAGCAACACATGGTTGAGGAAATATCTCTGGTTTACTTGTTAATGTATGCTCAAAGATGGGATTTTTCCAGACAGCTTAAATTTTTCTTCATATTTCAAGTCAATTGAAATCAGAGATTATTATTATTATTATTATGATAAGAAACAATAATGAAAATTTCAGGGTTTTTTTTATCTTTAATGCTTCTTGAGATATTGAGGCACAAAAAAATTGTGTAAAAATCCCCCAAAACAAGTAAAGAAATATGGTGAAAGTGGGCAAAGTGGCAATTTTTTTAAAATAATATATATTTCAAAAAGTATTTGATAGATCAAGCTAAAATTTCACAAAAAATGATATTTTATTTTACGCTACAAAAATTCTAGACAAATCAGAGACGACTGAGCAGAAAATGTTTGAAAATGAAGAAATTAGAGTGAACAGAAGCTAGAACATTAGGACATTTGCTGTTGGGGTGCAGAAGTTGATTTTTTAATACGGTTTTGAGTTGTGCATTTATGAAGTACGTGCAAAATACACAATTATTGAAATTCCTGTGATTGAACTTGCATTTACTGATATTTTTGTTGATAATACTGTTTTAATTCTTAAACTGGAACACGGGTTCAGGTGAAAACGTGGCTTACATATCTGAATAAATCACGTTCTACCTGCCCGTACGCTACAGTTACACAACATAAGACTCGCTGTCACTCATAAAAACCACCTGAGGGGCAGATTGTAACTTGGTAACACCTTGTTCCCGTCTTTGTCCGACTCTGGGTTATTTATTTGAAGCAAATTCCTCATGCAGATCCACCATCAGCCTGCTTATTTTGCGAGTGCTATCGTTTTCTTTTTCAGAGTACCCACCGCCTCATCTGCCCACCTGTCTCCACTATTTCTACTTCATTTTCTACATTTCCCAGAATGCCTTTTGACAGCCTTCACAGAACAGGCAGGAACGTGTTGCGTTTGCTCCGTGGGTTAAACATGTGGGTGGAGAGAGAGCAGCAGCAATTGCAAAGTAAGTGCAAGAGAATGAGTTTTTTTGGGGTTTTTTTTTCCTCCCATTCAAGCGCCGAGAATTACGCCCCTTGTTTTTACATTCTGGACCACTGAGCCGAACGGTGGTGCAGAAGCCGGTACCGCTGCCTCTCTTTGGGTTTCCTCCTCGTGGACATGAATTAAAAATGTTAGGTCAGGGCAGAAGTTACTGCCGTGACGCCAGTGAGCTTTATATATATATATATATATGTTCTCTTTCAAGCCACATGCCTGTTTCTGGCCTCTTATTGCAGAAATAATCACATTAAATCCTCACATCAGACCCAGATTGTTATTTTTTGTAGTGCAGCAGCTCCCTGAATTTAAGCCATTTACTTCATGTAGTTCCCTGCAATTGAAATTCAGCTCTTGTTTTTTGTGTTTTGATATGACCCAGTGTTTTCACATTCATGTGTTTGGGAACACACATGCACGCACACACAGACACACACACACACACATCCAGGGTGTATTTTCAGAGCTCATGTTGTCTCCTGTTGTTTTCTAGCATCAGCTTGTGGATATTTTTTTGATGGGAAACACAATCCATAGTGAATTGTGGTGGCATTAAGTTGTTAATAAATGCACATTCATTTACATTGTATTGTTCAAATGCAAATTAACAGATTCCTCGGTTAATATACTCATCACAAAACTGCACAAAATGTCCATACACACTGTTGAAAACACTAAAAATGTGGCAGTAAGGAATCCAGAAAATTACCTTAAAACGACGGAATACTGTAACATTCAAAACCGGTAAAAACAGTGAAAATAACAACAAATAGCAGATAAATGTAGATTTAAATACAGTAAAACAGCCTAATTTTGCAGTTATACATTGTTTTAAAAAAGTATTATTTATAAAAATACACAATTCCGTTAAAGATATTATTTACAGTTTTGATCTGTCAAGTTTTTTTTTACAGCCGACATGCAAATTATTACTTTTTTGTGTTTGATTTCACTGGGTATTATCTGTAGTTACACAAAACAGAGAAAATCAATAAAACAATAGTAGATATTTTGAAAAATTACAGCTGAAATTCATTAAAAACTGCAGTATATACGGCCAATTTCACCTTGATAGAAAAAAGTACATAAAAGATATGAGTACTGAGGATATCTGTGAAATAACACACTTATTCTGACCAAAAAAAACACCAAGTACTATGTGGAAAACTTGAAACTACCGGCATGCTTAAGATGACAAACTACCCAGCCCATATCTCCAAGTCCACCACTATCCGCTATCTGCATGATGTACTGCACGTTTTCACCTAGAAAGATCCGTGTGCTTCAGGGGAAACGAGCGACTGCAAGTTAAACAACTGCAGAACACACTCGTTTGTGCAATGTTACATGACATTAATCTGGATTTCTTTTTGTAGTAGAATGCATCATTACTTCTTCTTCTACATTTGTCAAAGGTGAATCAACTGCTTATTGCTATCAGTTATTGACTCAACAGCTTTAAATAGGATCATTATTATTATCCTTTGCACAATTCACACTACATACTGTGTAATCTTGCACAACATCAGGCGAATAATTTGGACATTCCTGCACATTGTATGTATTGGATTTGCTACATTTGCTTTTTATTTATGCTTACTATTAATTTAGAACACGCCATTTTGGAGTGTTTTACCCAACTTTAAAACTGTTATATTTATCATTTTTTCTCTGTTATGCACCAAAACAGAACTTACTTTGCAATAAAAGTCATTGTGATTGGGATTTTTTCTATATAAAAAGTACATGCTATGAAGTGGCAGCCTTCGTATGTTATGCATACGGCTGCAGCACTAACCTCCGTTTTTTCCCAACACTCAGTGGGTGTGTTCATATCACATGCACATAAACACAGTCCTACAGTGGATCTCTCATCCCCTGCTTTCTAATTGGACCGCTCTCCCTTCTCCGAGCACTTTAAGGTAAATATTTGTAGCCAATGACGTACTAATCACCCACTGATTGGGGCTGCAGACACAGAACAACCCTTCCTGCTCTTCCTCTTTCATCTTCTTTCTCCATTCTGCTGCCTCATTTTTCCACTTCCACTATCTCTCCTTCTCTATTTTCCCTCTGTGCACTTGGCCTTAGTCTTTTGCTTTCCCTCTCTGCCCTCCTTCTCATTCCCTCTCATTTCTCAGCTCTATCTCGCTGCCCTGCTTCTTCTTCTCCTTTCTTTTTCTTGCTCGGTCTTGTTTTTTTTTCCTCTTCCCTCCCTCTCTCTCTCTCTCGCTCTGTCCTCTGGGCAGAGTGCCAGCTCCTCTTCCCTGGCGTCGAGCCAAACTCCTCTCCTCCACTTCGCCTCCACCTCCCTTCCTCCATCCCCCTTGCCTCTGATTGATGGCCCCTCTATTCTGGAAGGAGAGGAAGGGAAACAGAGAAAAAGAGAGAGAGAGAGGGAGGAAAGAGGAGCACACACAAGCACCCAAAACACACAAAAACACACACACACGTGCACGCAGGCACTCTTAGGATTGTGCACACACAAAAGCCACCGCAAACAGTCGTGCACACGCTAAGCAAAAAAAAAAAGAAAGAAAGGGCACACACAGAAAAGCAATCCAAACAGAGCACGCACACACCGAGCTGTGTGCAGAGCAAGCAGCCTCCCAGCATGAGACCAACAAGCACACACTTCCTCCAACACACACACACACACACACAAAGACACCAATTCAACCTTCAGTGCAGAACCAATACAAGATAGGCAGCGGACCAGGCAGCAGAAACATTTAGAGTGAAAAATACAGACAGACAGCTCACTTCTACTCTCCCACAAACACATTCGCTCGTACTCGGACGTCCACAACGCTTACAATAACTTACACACACACGTATGAATTCAAGGACACACACACATGCAATACACGCAGACACACACTGGGATGTTGGTGCGAGATAGAAAATCTGTGCCTCACAGTTGGGGTTGTAGTTTTCTAGTCTTCTAGTCCTCTCCAGCCTCCCTCTCTGACTATATTACACACTCAGCTATTAGTCATATTCACACTGTGCCAGCTCACCAGCTTGCATTGACAGACTGCATACGGCTTCAAACTCATGTCGTCCGCAATGTAATCAGACACAAAGTAGCCAGAGTAGCGAAGCCGGCTGCACAGTGTGAGAGCATGAAAAAAACATTCAAAGATGTGCACATGACACACACCGACACGCAGATACACTAATGACCGTTGTTGTTGTTGTTGTTAGGCATCTCGTTGTTGTTTGTGTCTGAGAGCAGATAAGCATTTACACAGTGTGGTGGAGGGCTTTGTTGCCATAGGCGGCTCCAAGTCTGATCGGCTGATTGTTGCCTACTTTTTAATGCAGCCTACCAAAAACATTGCTTCCTTGTTGGAAATAGATCCCAAAAAGTCAAAAGAAAAGTGAAACTCTGATGAAACTCCCCAAACTAAAGATAGATCTTCATTGAATTCTGCTGCTGCTGCAGCTTTCTCCTCTTGCTAACCTCAGTTGCTCTCTTATTGCAGCCACAGCCTTTAAATAAAAGATGGATGTAGCCTCCATGTCTGGAAAGTCAAGCCAGCACAGAAGTGTCTTACACCTGCATTCTTACCATCAGCCAGCAGGCGGCGACTTTTCAGGTTGCATAAAGAAGTCAGATTGTATAAAAGTCTATGCAAAAATGACCACAATTCTCATTTGAGTTGTTACCGTACAAAACATTTTCCTGATGAATTCATGGTCTCAATTGCTAGTTTCAAGTCTCCTTCAAAACTGTATGATGTTCATTTTGTCAATGATGGTCCCATTCAGAGTAAATGGAGACATTCAAACAGGGCATGTTTAAGCACCTTGTAATTGATCTAGGCACAGTTTAATTGGAGAAAAAGACATAAAAGGTGAAGTTTTTGGAGGCGGGTTGTTCACAATAAAATCTCAAACATTATGTTGTTTTTTTCCTCTGCATACATGAAAACTTCTGATCTTTTTGCAATGAAAGACAGTTTTTTTTCTACTACAATCATCCCCATATGGACGTAGGGTGTGTCCTTGTGGTCTCAGATCACTAAAACCCAAGGCTTCGAACTACAAACCAGTGGGTGACGTCAGACTCCTCTGCATACTCTATTGTTGCAGGATAAAATAGACCATGTGTAGAAGTGGTACTATCTGTTACAACACTGAGCAGCCTTGCTTCACAGCTACACTCTATATTTCAAAATGCCATTTCATTTGCCTTCACTGTTGGAGACACAACTCACACATTATGCATTTGCCTGTAGTGGCAGTTGTTATTATGGTAATCAGTCCTCCTCTACTTTAATGCAGGAAAACTACGAGTCCACAGCTGTTCCAGCAGCTCTGCTACGCTGTATACTAAAAACGTTTACATCAGCATGATAACGTGTGATCTTTCGCAAATTACATTCACAATTCTTTCCATCTTAGATTTGCAATATCAGCATGCTAACATTTGTTAATTATCAGCAAACAAAGTGCAGCTGAGGCTGAGGGAATATCATTGAAATATTCATTGAGAGATTTCATCCAAAGTGATTGGCAGACTGACAATGCCATCCTTAAAGCCATGCTACTACGCTCTAAAAAAAAAATGAAAGTTTTGGATTAAATTTAGCAAAAATGTTGCTATCTTACAGATATTTGCAGCTATTGGAAAAACCAAATATGATTATTAAGAATTAAAAATGGCAAATCATCTTTTTAAACTGTTACTTTACAGGTTTTCCCTCTTTTGATAAAGTACAGATAACAATATCTAGTAAAAGCACAGAGAAAAAAAATAATCATTTTATAAGTTGACTGTAAAAAACAACAACTGGACAATGTTGTAAATCATGTCAACTGTATTTTTACAAATGGTAATTCACTCATTTATAAAATTTAACCATAAAATTAAATAGTTTTACTATATTTAAATCAGCAAAAATATTTTGATCTCACAGATATTTACTCTTATTTTTAAAAAATTGATATATTAACTACTGAATAATATGAAGTATTTTTGTAACTGTTGTTTTACATATTTTTCTTGTTTTACTGCATTGCAGATATGATTATCAAGTAAAATAACAGTTAAAAAATAGTAATTTACATGTTGACTGTCAAAAATTGCATCTTTAGCACATTTTTTTTAAAAAGCAACAAAAAAAACATACTTTACAGATATTTTCTAGTATTTTCATAATTTCTACAGCCTTTGAACATTACAGTTATCTATTGTTTTTTTTACACATAATATTTCTGGTAGCCTTTCTTCCGTATTTGTTATTTTACGGATTTTTCATTTAGTTTTTACAGTGCAGCATTAAAGAAAAATCCTTTATTCTTTAACCATGAAATTTTCGACTATAAATTTACTTTTTTTTTAAAAAAATTTAATTACTTCAAAAATCATTACTTGCACAAATGAGTGTCCTTTCACACAGTGATGGTTTTCACCTGACACTCCTGAATCTTATGTAAAGGTAAAAGCCACATGCTGTTCCAACTGTTTTGCTCACAGCAGCGGTAACCTATCTGTTCCAACTCCACACTGGTTGCAGAGGACGGTAAAACATGCAGCAACTTCCACATGCATGTACACGTTTCACACACACACACACACACACACTCAGATAAGCCAATACAGTCTGTGAAGCTACTCACAGCTCTCTGCCAGAGTGACAAAGCTATTACGCTAAAAGGCTAGCTCCCTGGGAATTTAATCACCCTTTTTTCTCTCTCATCTCATCTTTCTCTCCACTTTTCGCTGCTGTTTTCTCTTCCCTCAACTTATATTCTATCATTCCTAAAGGGTTATATCACACCTATCCGGCTCTCCCTTTCTATGCCTCATTATTCTGAGCTCGGCTGCCCATGTATACAAAGGCAAACACACATGGTTGGAAGAGAGGGAGCGACATCAAAGCTGCACAGAGAGGAGAGAGAGCACAGATGCTACAACATGTGCAGAGAGCGACTTCATACACGACTGATCAGAGAGAGAGCAAACACATACCATGAACACACACACATATAGAGAGTAATTTGACCTCTGCGAATTCTGTTCTAGTTGACCCACATGTGCAGTGTCGCCTTAATCCGGCCCCTCTAAACAAAACCAGTTCAAGAAAAAAAGTAGAAATCAAACCGTGGGATTACGGACTGACTGGGTGGTGGGAATGAAAGAGAGAGAAAATATGAGGCAGGAGATGGAAAGAGTGAGAAAGAAAAAGGAGGGGAAACAGAGAAAGAGAGAGAGAGAGGAGTCCAATCCTATTATGAAGCAAAGCAGTGAGTTGAAAATGAAGGCATCTCCTGCTCTCTCTCTCTCTGCCTTTTCTCATTCGCTCTCTTCCCCAATGAGATGAGGATTCAGGTCACAACTTCAGCCAAATATACCAAACCACACACACACACACACTGCACACATGTGTACAAACACATGCATAAAAAGGCCAGACAGCTCGGGCTAATTAGGCGGGGAGGATAAGCACACAAACACTTTTTTTTTTTTTTTTTAACACAACGCAAGCAGATAAACATTCCCTCATGTGATCTCCCTCTCCTGCTCTCTCTTAATCTTCCTCAGTCCCAGTTTCTGTTTTATTCATTTTCTCAGTTTATTCACTCTTTCCTGTCTTTCTTCCCCTCCTTCTTTCTTCTCGGCTCAATCCTAAGATGTCTTCTCACTGCTAACGAAATACTGTTTGCCTTATAACATGAACTGAAATAGAGAGAGAGAGAGAATACAACTGGGCTACTCGTTGCTTTTTTTCTGTCACACAAAAACACACACACACACACATTTACTCCCACACCCTGGGTCTCATATGTGTGGTGGTGAAATGAAAGGAGGGAACAGGAAGGAAGGACAGCCAGCTGCTTCATCTGTCCTCAGGAGTCCACAGGGGAAACCGTCTGGCTGCTGAGCATCCTGACTATCAAACACAGCCTCCTATAATATCCTGCCTGCTCTGTGAACCACGCAGCCTCTTTATCTTGCATTCTGATACAGTATGTAACGGCTATATATGTGCTAACACTTTTTTTTACTCAAATGCTGCAGATTTCTGCCTATTTCAAGTTCAGAAACTCCACTACAGAGACGCTCACTTTCCTGCCACCAAGCATCCGGCTATTTAATGTAATAATATGACTAATATGTTCGGTTTTATGTTTGGCTTCACCGTCTCCCCTAGTTGCTAATTTTTTGAGGCTTTTATCTCATGCTGCTATTATCCTAAATGGCTTAAAATGAGTAACCGGCGAGGGGTTCGCGATCCAGCCTCAAGGACACACTGACACCTCTCGCTAATGGGATGCTCTCTCTCGCCACTTGGACACCTTTCTGCCTGTTAGCCTGTAAAATTATTATGGAGGATATTTAAAAACATATCTGACATTGAAGGAATTTCATCACCGGGCCACTTAGACGATAAATCTATTAGGCACCTCCATGACTCCAGTCATGATCAAAAAATGCAAGATATCGGTCAGATTTTAGAGATTAAGTGTGTATTTCAAGGTAAAAAAAAAAAAAAAAAAGCAGAGTATTTGAGGCCAGTAATGGAGCAGTCAGATGAGTTGTGCAAATGATGAAGTTGCAGGAAGGTGTGGAAGAAACAGGAAAAGCACAATTTATAGAATTTCCACTTAAAATGATATTTTAACGTTGAGACGAGCTGAATCTAAATGAGAAACACTTTCTACTTATACTGATTAAGACTTTAATATGGTTCGGGCCTCTTTCTTTAATGTAGCTGTCAAAGACGACAAACAGCAAGCTATAAGGACGAACAATGACAAAAAGTTATTAGTTTGAAGAATAAAACAGTGTGGGCTGTTTAGTATTTATTATCTACACTGTAAACCGTTTTAAGGTCATTCAGCTGAGAACAGTTAGTTCCCCTGTTGCCTTCAAAAAGTAACTTAACTGCACTTCAGCTTATTAATTAGTCCAAAGTTCATCTGTGAAAGTGTTAAACTTGCACGTTCCATAAGCTTTAAGATATTAAGTTAAATCAGCTAGTGACTACAGACAGACTTCCCTTCCTTTTACATTTTCTAAGTTTTAACAACTTCTTCTTCAATCAGCACTGACAAGTTACAGCCTCAGCTGTTAAACTCATTTCTGAACGGAGTCAGAGTCACAATCTGTGTGGCTGCTTCTGTTTACTGTGAAATAAATTATAAGTCTGCAGGGACTGACCTTTGTCATGGGTAGAATTATTTTGATTGCTATGAAAAGAAACAACCATAATTTAGTTTAACAAAGAGACACAGCAAGTTTCTACTATATCTGTTTTCTGGAACTACAAAAAACAAGCATTTTAACTCCAATGAAAGATCCTGGAAAGTCTGCTTATATGCTAGTTTTGCTTCTTTTAAACTTAATTTAATAAACTGAATGAACTCTCAGCTGTTCATTCATTAAACTCATCATTTTAAGTGAAAATCCTCAAGTTACAAGAGCTCATGTATCTAAGTTCTAAAGTGGTCTGACAATAAAAATTAGACATTTTATGTTCAAATAAACAGTAATGACTAAAACTCATATATTTGCATTACGTAAACTAGAAAAGTTAAGTTGATTTGACCCAATTCCTTTATGCTGTGAACCTTTATGTTTGGTTATCTTTAGTTCCTCCCTCCCATAAATACCTTTTATCACGCTGCTGTCTACTATAATGCATCTGTTAGCATTTCTATATCTGGTATTTTGATTGTTACCAAATTAACAAAGAAAAAAATTCCATTCCACTACAGTTTTGGCACATTTGTGCATCAGCACTGGTAGCTCTCTGTATGAGCATGTGGTGTAAACATTCAAGTAGTAGTGTACTGTTTTTGTATATTTGCAAACTAGGTGTACACTGTGGGTTGTATTTTTGTGAGTTTAACTAGAAAGCACAATTAAAGTATTAAAAAGAACCCGTCAGCTCTATTCTCCTCTTAAAGGACAGCAACTTATAATATATAAATATTCAGCTGTGACCCAGCTTTCAGCTACACAGGCCTCTCCAGATTCCCGCTGTTTAATCCCTAATTAACTACCCTCACTTCCCAAGTAGCCCTGTTGCCTAGCATCATGTTCTACCTGGCCGCTAAAACACAAACAAATGTGCAGCTTCAACATCTGCCTCCTAACGTCAAGAATTCCTCCAGCAAACCCAACATTGGTGTCACAGTTTGGTGTGATGCTTGTGGACATCGTGTCTTTCAGCGAGACAACCGCCGCTGATCCCTAAATAAACCAAGCAGACATTTATACACGCCTAAAAGTGGGAACCATTGTATGCATAATCATAATGAATTAACAGGACCAAGTCATCCAAATTGGAGTCAAAGACAGGATTTTTCTGTTTCCGCTGATATGATTGTGGAATGACAGTTGAGGAGGAGAGCAGCTTTATGATGCAACATAAGCTGAGGACATGTGTGCTTCATGCACTGCTGTTTCCGTTCCAGGTAGAACTAAAACACTAATGTGTGGCGTTTATTTCTGATAGGAAGGTGGTAGGAACCCCTTGAAGTCATCGGACTATTTTCTTGATGCACCGTCAGATCCTAACTCAGTCGTAGAGAAAGTCTTGCCCAAGGCAGTTACTGGAATGCTGCCACAGTAACTGTTGACTCCAGGTGTTTTCAGGGGCGACACTATCCCAGCAAAGAAATAATGGACCCTACTGCTGAAATTATAAAGTAACCCTGATACTGTGAAGATGTACGGCTTATGTGCATGTATCAAAAATAACGCTGCACTAACAAATAAAGAAAATACAAACAGTATGTTAGCATTACTATCCTTCAATTGATTTGATGAATGATTCTGTCACAGATGTGTGAATGAGTTTGTGAACTGGTGTCAAGCTGGTTTTCTTCACTTAATACCAAGAAAAAAATAAGGATATTATCCTTGATTTGAAAGCAAGCAGGAAAGCAAACCAACAAGCAGATGTTAATGGTGTATGCACTGAAAGAATGGATCCTAATGCTGAAATGGGTTCAAATGAAGCTTGCTGCTGACCACATGGACAAAGAAAAAGCCTTCTGGAGGAAAGTTCTGTGGTCAGATGTAACAAAAACTGAGCCATTTGGCCACAATGACCAGAAATATGTTTGGAAGAGAGAAGGTGAGGCCTTTAACCCCAAGAAAACCAAACCTGCCATCAAGCATGGCGGTGGCAGTATTAAGTGGTAGTATGTTCTGGTGCCATCCTCAGCCAAAAGGTTGGATCTTGGACACAGTTGGGTGTTCCAACATGACAATCACTCCAAGAACGCATCAAAAGTGGTAAAGAAATGGCTTAATCAGGCTAGAAGTAAAGTTTTGGACTGGTTTTCCCAAAGTCCTGACTTAAGCCTCATCAAGAGCCTGTAGATTGTGATGAAGAAACACGTCTGTGTCAGAAAGCCAGTAAACTGGGTTAAACTGTACCAACTTTTTCAAGAGGAGTGGCCAAAGATACAACCAGAAGCTTGTGGACGGCTACTAAAAGTTCCTAGTTAAGGTGAAAATGGCCAAGGGACATTTAACCAAATATTAGCTCAGCTGTGTGCTTATTTTTGACCCACAGATTATGTTATATTTCCAGAAGAGGCGTTGCCCACAGAAAAGCAGTACAGAGATTATTTTTCAATCTTTGACAGCCTGGAGTGGACGAACACGCACTGGTTTGTTCTTATTATACATCTGTGTAGAGCATCGTACTGTGACTCTGCTCAGTGCTTTTCACAGTCTGCAGAAGCTCAACAACATTGTGGGTCAGCAACAACACAGTATGAGACCTTGTGAGTCCCAAGTGGTGAGGAAAGAGTGCTCAGTCCTTAGTGATGTATCACACTCTCTGACGTTAATACAAGTTGTTGCCATGAGGTTGGATGTAGTTTGATGCACCAGATGTAGACTTCAGATATAAGGTCCTTTTACTATCTGCTTGTTACAGTTTTTATAATCCCCTTCACTACGAAACAAAAACAAACTATGCAGCCTACGTGCTGAAAATTCTAAGTTTTGCAAAAAAAAAAAATTGGGTCATCCAATAAGGAAGCAATGTTTGTTTTTACACTGGGAATTACCCGTTTTAATGACAGTGCTCACCTCCCTGCATGCACCAAAATAATTCCCCTGTCACTATTTAGAAGGGGCTTCATTTTGGGTTTAGCACCGCCCAAGACGACTGTAATGAGCTTAAAGGAATACAAACACGCTAGAACATTTTTCCCCCTATAACAGCATGATAATGAGGTGCAGTCAGACCATTCTCCAGCGCTGACACAGTGCTGCGGAGGTGGTTGTTATGTGAGACTGGAATCAGGATCCAGGGTCACTGTGGGCTTATTGTGCCCAGAGACTCTGCATAGATTCCAGTACAGCTCTGTTAAATAAATCTGAGTGATATGAGGTGTGTTTTGCATTTTGCTGTACTCGTGTGTACTTGGTGTTGGTGATGTTGCTGCGGAGCGATTTATTGTTAAATGCTTGACTGTAATCGTAACATCATCTGTGTTGTGGCTGAATTGGTCTAACAGTTTAGAGAATTTCTAAAAGGACAATAAAGAGAATGAACTAACAAGTATGCAAAAGCATGCACAAACAATTTTACTGTCTTGGATTTTGTGACTGTAAAAGATGCAGAAAAACAAGGCAGTCCTCTGTTCCAAGCAGCACTGGCCAGCTGTGTTCAGCTGTCATTAGAAAGTTATATATGTGCACCAGTTTATTGCTGGTGAGTAATGGAAAATGATGTCTGCTGTAGCAGCATACCAGAGCACAAAGCATCATAGCTTGATATGCCTTCTGCTGCAGCTACATACCTAACTGAGGGAACTATACATTATAATTATGTTTCCTCGAGGATTAAAGGTCCTGCACACCCACAAAGGTGGCTTCAATCACTGGCTGATTAGACTTGTGCTCAGGTTGAAGCTGGGTGGAGCTTTGCTGGGAATAATGTGATGCTACAAAACTTAATGTACCAATAACACTGATTACAGGGTGAGCTGTCCATAGTGAAAATGCTTGAACTGCAACCTTGATTGTCGCGTCTTTAATCAAGAACATCTCTTATCAATGTCTACAAAACTGTTAAAATTCGGGTCTTCCTGAGTAGTGCGGGTCTTCAGTCTGTGTGTCGATCATCCAATACCTGAACTGATCTCAGTGGACTTTGCTATTCATGCGATGCATTGCAAGCATCCCAGGATAAAAACATCTTTTTTTGATGACAGACAGAGACAGGGAACAATGAAGTGAGGGAACAATGATGTGCATTGCTATTCTTATTGAATAAAGATGCTCGCTAATTAGTGATATATCATGTTGCTGCCAGCATTAGTGCTTCTCTGTTTGGGTCCATTCAATTCCAGCACATTTTGGATCAGGTCTAATTATACTCAAATCTATTTGAGTTCAGTCTGACTATACTGTGGTTGTTTATTGTCATGGTTTTGCTGGATATTACTTTACTTCACATCACAGTCAGGTAGATTACAGACCAAAAGTTTTTATAACGCTGATTTTATTTACAAATGTTTAACTGCTGTTCATTGTTTTTCTGCCATCTAGGGATGCCCCAAATCCACCTCAAAGATTGAGATAAGGTCCAATCAAGGCATTTTTTCAACTGATGGTATTGACATAAATAGTACAGTTTGTAGCAGGACACTAGGATTGCAAATCTGGAGTAATTTTCTTAATCAGCAGCATTGTAAATCCGTAAACGATGAAATAATGATGCAAACTGAGCATTGTGGACAACTGTCCTGCGCTGATACTGATGTTTTAGCCAAATGACATACGATTTGGACCTCGAAAGGTGACTCTGTTAAATATCCTTGTCAACCCTAGTTTGTCTTAAACATATGAGCTCTGGCCAGATGCCATTAAGTGTCACAGAAGTCTTTGTCATGGTGCCTCTTGCTAGCTAAAGCCCTATAATGCTTTCTGTTTGCCAACACAGAACTGCCAGGAGGTCTGAGTGAACGTCTTCTAGGTGGAGGCTCCACTTTGTAGTCCAACCAGGTACTACAGCTAATCAGCTTTCACTGTTTTTTGAAGCTTTTGGAGCCACGGTACACCCTATTCTTTTGATTAGCTTCTGAAAATGGTATCTATTATTGGCAGTTGTTCAATATCAAATGACTCAGACCGGATCAGGAGGGGAAACAAAACAAAAACCTTGCCTCTGCTTTGGCTGGATCCAGGGCAAAAAGTGTAATGGGGGAAATCCTTACTACCATCCACATTTTCACATTTTCCTTTAGGCTACAAGCTTTAGGGCTGCTGCTGCCTCTTACCGGACACAAGCTTGACAAAACTTCTATTCCTCCTCACCTCCTGCCAGCATCCAATCATCCTGCCGCTAGAATTACTGTCAATACAGAACCAGCTTCAATCCATTCACCACACACCTTCACAAGGAGACATACAACACATCGTCATATCTGCAAGCCACCCTGCAGCAGCTAATGCGAGTCTGCAGCACATGGCCGAATCACGCAGTCACTGAATATACATGCTGTGCATCTGCACATAGCTGGGGATACAGCCAGTAACTACCCAGGCCCCAGAAGTGCAATATCAATGAATATAGAACAACCACAGAGAGCAGAGTAAAGTCCTTACAGCCTCCCTCGCCTCTCCTGGGGATATAGCTAGTATATATATGATATGATATGATAATGAAAGTGAACCGAGTGAGATAATGTGATGGGGTGTGCATGCATGTCAGTGTATCCACACAGCTTAAAGAAGGAAGGGGGGGGACGTTATCTTTCTTCATATTGTTCAGACACAATCACCAGAAGAAGAGGCAGAGAAAGGAGAAGAAGACGAAGAGAGGAAGGGTGGAACATAAAGAGTGAAAGAGCGAAGGAGAGTGAGACGGGGGAGATGGAAAAAAAAAGAGAAAAGCGACGTGGCTCGGAGGAAGGGTAGGAAGGCAAGAGATGACTGTTACAGCTCAATTAATGGCGGGACATGAGATGGCCCTGCCACTGATAATGACAGAGCGTGAGCTGCAGAAAGAGACAGAGAGGGGAGAGAGGCAATAGCAGTGATCTCGACAGGATGTTAGGAGGAAGCTGGAGGGGGGAGAAAGAGGAGGAGGAGGAGAGGAAATAAGAGCAGATACTGTTAAATCTATTCATGATTCATTATTTCTCGCTGCAGCTCAAAGCTCCCCTCCCTCCCTTGATGTTTCTCTCTCTCTCTCCCCCCCTTTTTATCCAAGCTCTCCCCCCTTCGTTCCCTTCGTTGCTTCTCTTTTCTTGGCTCTCATTTTCATCTCCATCTCTTTTTCCCCCTCATCTGTTCTATGAGGTCTTTATCTGTCTCTTCTAAGGCTCCATCCTTCCTGTTTACCCTCTCCACTTTCATCCGTTCAATTAATCTCTATCTTCTATTTTTCTTCTCATCCCTGCTCTCTCGCACTTCTTCCAACATTAGCTCCCCCTGCCATCTCCCACATTTTTGTCAGTTTCCTTCCCCCTGTTTTTTCTTTTTCTTGCACTCATATCTACAGTCTTCGTTTTTTTTTTAAATGATCTTACTTTTTTCAAACTGTCTTGTGCCTTTGTAACACCCTCTTTTCTGCAACCTCTCCTTCTGTGCATCGTCCTTATCCACTTTCCTTTTCTCGTGCCATCTCACCTATTTTTCCTCTCTCTGTCTTTTTTGATAACATTTTTTTATAGTAGTTCCTGCATTTTTTTCTCCTCTAACACTCCCCACCTCCGTCTTTTTATTCTATTTCTGTCAATTGAGGCTTCTCTGTTTCCTTTGGTGTCTGTGATACTGTAGGTTCTCTTTTACTATCTGCCTCACATTTCTCTCTCGCCGATTCTCCTATAGATTTTCTCATCCTTTTTTTTTAACCATCCTTCTTGGTTTTATTTCTCCACATTTTTTTCTAACCATTGCTGGAACATATACTTTTTTCTACCTTATCTCTCTTATATTCACCCCGCTGGCTCTTTTTGAGCCTCGTTCACTGATTCCTGACACATTCGTCTTGTAAAGTCTTTCATTCCTTTCTATCTTTTTCTAACTCTCATTTGCCTCACTGTCATAACCTGTGTATCATTTGCTCTTTTCATATTTCCCGACAATCCAAAATCAGAAAATGTATCATTTTGTTCTTCATTTATGAAGTTAACACCCAATAGACAACTATTAACAGCTTGTTTTTTTGTACTTTTATTTCATTAAAGTCAAAAAATAAACACGATAAACCAGATTACCAACTGAATTTGACATTAATATTTGAATTTTCTGTTTTGCATGACCACAAGTTACTAATTTGGAGTTTAATGAATTAGCTACTTTGCTGTGCACTATTGGATGTGCTAATAACTGGCAGCAGATTAGTTTGTTACTGCAGAAAACTCTGAAAACTGGAGGATTCTCATACAAGTTCTGATACACTATGATTCCTGTCCTAATACTTTATTGATGAGAAAACTATGAGAAATCACACAATCAGGATCAGGAATGAAAGTCAGAATCAGAATCCTGTGAGTTTTCGGTTTCAACCAAAATCCTAAAACATCGGCGAACAAATGAGGCACAAATGCCAACTGAGCACAGTGGAAGTCAAAGTGTTCATGCACTGGGAAGGAAGGCTCAAGAACATGCAGAAGAACCAAGATTCATCAGTTGTCTGTATATCAAATGGTACACAGCACAAAGAAACTGCTAATAAATCATTTGGTTAACTATATTTTCCAAAATGTTAACAATTTGCTGTATCCATGGCAACATTATGTTTCTTTTTTTCTTGTAGAAGTTCACAAAAATGAATCCTTTTAACATGGCACTTTCCAAAACACTTTGTTGGAATACAAAACCACTCTTAAATCAACGTTCAAGGTCATATTTGTTACATTATACTAGACAGCGCTGCCGACTTAGCATTAGCATTAGAATATATAGTAGCTTCAGAGTCACACAGATTAAACGTCAAAATCAAATGTCTGTTTTTTAATTTCTTTTTTTTTGACTTGAGCATGAAATTGAAAGGGTGAAAACAAAGCTGTTATTTTTAAAAAATATGTTTTTATGTTTGTTAAAGTTGTAAATGAATAACAAAATTATGAATAATTTCTCATTTTTAGATTTTGGATTCTCAACAGAACACGAAAAGAACAAACGAGGCTTTCTCCTGCTCTCTCTCCTTCCACTCCTACTATTTTTCCACTTGGCCTTCCTCTGCCGTCCTCCCCACCTATCCTTCCTCATCCTCCCTCCATCCCTCAGAGGTGCAGCCAGCACCACAGTCCATTTCGTCTTTTGGCGACAAGAGCTGACAGTCCGGTTCTGCTGGCTTCGCTGCCAACCATCTCTCTCTCTGTCGCTCTTTATCTCTGTTCCCTTCCTGCTGAGTAATAGTTTCCCTTCTTGTGATTAAAGTACAACTTTCACTGCATTTTCGCTCGGTGGTGTAGCATAACTACATTTAAAATGGATAGAACTAAACGACGAGGAAAGCAAAACACTCGCATTTAGATTATTTAAATGCTAAATGTCCCTGTTGAGGATGAATAAAACGTCACTTTATTGTTATGCAACATTACAAACAGCAGTTAGACAGCATTACTTTATCATACTAACGTGAAATACAGTGATAAAAGTGTAATAATCCAGAGTACATGTTCACCATAGTTCAACTTCTTTCAGTGTGAAATAACTGGTAGCTTGTAGAACTAAGCTTTTCCAGCTCCATTCTCTCTCTTTCATTTTATCTGTCTGTTTCTTTCCCCTTCTTTCTGATTACTGTTCTGTCAATAGTTGTGTCTGCTGAGGGGTTTAGGAGTCAATCTTTCCATCCATCAGTGAGTTTTATTGCACACATGTTTCTTTTTTTTCTGTCGAAGCAACAATTCCAACATAAAGTTCCTTTAGGGGCTTAATGCCTTTCACGGGTTCATGAGTCCAAATTTAGATTTTGGAAAAAAGCATATAAGGCTGCAAAAATTATGACAACACAGAAAAAAAAATGCAGGTGTCGTGTGACACATCATAAAAAAAACCCCACACAAACAAAACTTTTAAAAACTGGCATCAGTGGTGCCAAAAAAAGAGTGGAATACTGTAACTTTCAAAAACTGTTAAAAAACACTATCAAAAACCCCCAAGAAAAACAATAAATATCTGTAAACTAAATATATTTTAGCTGATTTATTATATTAGCATTCTATAGTCACACACTGCAAAAAGAAATAATTACCATTTATGAAAATGCATGCAATAAAATACAGATTTTTGGTGTGAATATTAATCACAGCTTTGGTTGCAATATAATTTAAAAACAAACAAAAAATAAAAAAAGAGGAATAATCTGTAAAATAACTATTAAAAAATTATTCACCATTTTTCAATCCACAATATACTTTTTTAAAAAAATATAGGCAAATATTTGCAAAAATAAATATATTTTTCTTGATTTAAATACAGCAGTGTATTTTTACGTTTTAAAAGAATAATTTACTGTTTATAAAATGCAGATTTTGATGTGGACATTACTTACAGTTTGGATCTGTTTTTTTTATTTGTGTGTTTTTATAATTAACATCTAAATTAATACTTTTTTATAGGATTTAAAAAGACTAAGAAAATCTGTAAAATAATTGATTTTTTTTCTGAATATTTCTTAGAAATAATTTTTTCTTTAAAATGACAGCAAAGATTTGTGAAATAATGATATATTTTTTAAAATACAGTGAAAAGCATTGTATTTTAATGTCAAAGGTTGCAAATAATAAAAAATAAATTAACACATAAAAATACAGACTTTTCATGTGGACATTATCTACAGTTTTGGCTATTTTTCTTCTTCTTTTTGTGTTTTTTACAATTAACAGTAAAATAATGCATTATCTGTAATTTAACAAAAGGGGGAAAATTTGTAAAATGACAGTAATTATTCAAGCTTCACACTACATCTGGAACTTAACGTTAAAATAAAAAGACATCAAGTAAAAATTTACCTCAATTTCCCTGACAGTCATCTTTACTCAAGCGTAATTTAAAAAACTGCAAGTTCAGCCAGTAGTGGAGTCAGAAACCAGTATGTTAACTGCAGCTCTCAGTATTTGGACAGAAGTCACTGTTTGATGTTTCTGTGCTGTAATTACCTTAATGGCTAAATGACACCATGATTATGAAGTTAAAGTGCAGAGTTCAGAGGCTTTTATTTTGGAGAATGCTTCAAACAATGAGCTGCTTTCTGAAAGTCAATGCAGGAGCTCGACGTACAATGAAAAAATAATCGCCCTGTTGTCTTGACAGAGTCCACAACAGGAGGGCAGGTGAGAATGACAGAGACATACAGAGACGGGGGGAGACGCAGAGGAAATGCCATCCAGCTGGACAATGAATCCACCTATCTGCATGGAGGTCTGTCAGCACGTAGAACTGCCTGTCTGTCTGTCTGTCTGTCTGTCTGTCTGTCTGTCTGTCTGTCTGTCTGTCTGTCTGTCTGTCTGTCTGTCTGTCTGTCTGTCTGTCTGTCTGTCTGTCTGTCTGTCTGTCTGTCTGTCTGTCTGCAGCAGCATTTTATCCTCCTGTCTGCCTGCAGTTTTACCGTCTTCCTGTCCTGTCCTGTCCTATGACCCAGGCAGCAAATTAGCAGCAAGTGGTGGGGACTGACAAGCAGCGGCTGCTCCTCAGAGCTGGACACACGTCTTCATTCTAGAACACCGGATCCCAGCTAGGACGAGCGGAAGCTTTACACGATTTACACAGACCTTCCTTTAACGTTCCCCGACCAGGATTCTGTCTTTACATTGTAGTAGGAGGACATGCTGGCGGATGACTTCATTCATCGATCCTCACTACCACATGCTGAAGATAACAGCCAGTACATGTCCGTAGCCACTGTCTGTTAACCTCGGTCCGTCGCCACCAGGACTGGAAAACATGTATTTACCACTGCTGCGGTTACTGCTTATACAGTCACTCATACATCAGTCACTGCTTCTTCTCTCAACTGCTTGTTTTGCTTCAGAATAATCAAAGAAAACATATCATTCAGTCAACAGGGATGTAATAATGCAAAATACAGTTTCTGTAGCTTCTTCTTTCATGCTACAGAACTTGCATAAGAAGCTCCACGGGCTTGCACTACATACATCCATACTTAAAACCTTTTCAGACATGGGATTTGTAACATTGCTGGCTTCCACAAGGCGTTAAAGTGACGGCATTCTGGTCAGTCTTTTACTTTTATGCTCCTCACAGCTTCACTCAAACTTAACCACTACCGGGCTGCAGAGACTGAATGTACAAAGAGGATAACTGCCATTCCTGCAAGATCAAACAGCAACATAAACTTATGCATAACGAATAATAATGCAAAATCTTAACTAATAGCAGTCTATCAAAGTATCAGAATAAGTAACAGTCCGGCTTATTTACAATTTCCTAAACACCAAATTCGGTCCATGCATGATAATCAACAGTAGAAGAACACTGTGACTTGCTATTAGATCCTGATTGTTCCTGCCTCAATGTCAGGGATAATTAATTCATATTATTGCTCTGTGCATAAATGCACACAACTATCTTGCTTTGGAGACACTCATATGGATCCTGCTGCTGTCTGAAGCTGCAGGTATTTAATAAACTTAGAGAATAGACTCCTAAATAGCTGGAAACAACAAACTGTAAGTGTGTGTGACAGCTCACCTGTCTGACCTGCAATGTGACTCTGATCTGGACCGATCCTGTCTCCCTGTCGGGGATAATTCATCATTTCAAATAATTAATGAAGTTAATGGCGCTGTTGTGTGCAAATCTGTGCAGCTCTCCGCCTTGAAGACGCTCACATGGATCCTACTGCTGTCTGATGTTCCACATATTAAATAAATTCAGAGGAAAGATTCCTAAACAGCTGGAAGCAACAAACTAAACTGCAAACCTGTTGCAGCCCACCTGTCTGGTGCATGAATAGCTGCACACAGTGTGATTTGTTGACTCTGATCTGGACTGATCCATGTCTCCATGCTGGTGATAATTTATCATTTCCAGTAATAATTAATGAAGCTGTGCACAAATGCATGCAGCTCTCTGTCTTGGAGACACTCATGTGGATTCTGGTGCAGGTATTTAAATCAGAGGAAAGTGTGTTTGGACTAATAATGGTGCTGAAATGTGTTTCCAATAATCACGTCATACAACTCAAAGTGCTGCTACTTGCTTGTGTCTATCTACTAATGTGACTGGTTGCACTGCAGACTCGGTACTCAGTCCATCCCAGAAAGATTGGTGTTTTACGGAAATGTGCGCATTCAGATAAAAAGCTGACATGTTCAGTTCCGGTCAGATTAATAGAAATGAGTCAGAAAAAGGCTTTAAAGTGAAAAAGTTCTTGAGAGGAATAACTACTTGTGTGTTGACTCAACTTTAAAGTACATTTTGAAGCTATTGTGGAGGTGGTGTCGCTTTAGACGGCATTGCATTGTCCAGCCTCACATTCTGTTCATAATTTGTCGCCCTTTATTTATTTACATTCATGCACATTACTTAATGGAAACAGAAAACCTAGAAGAGGACGGGAACAAGAAAATATAATACAAAACCCTCCCACACCAAATGAGTCACCTGCATGTAATGGCCGTGTGTGTAAAATAATGCTTCTCCTGTTTAATAGATGCAGCATCGACACACAAACGCACAGCCTCCACGCAAACCAGCAACAATCCGACAACGCCAAGAAACCCAGACGTACTGCTTCTTACCTGTTTGTGCATCTCAATGTTGAGACCGTAGGACATTTCGTAGTACTGTGGAGAACAAACACAAATGACAGGAGCTTCGTTAGCATTTTTATTCACAGCGCACATTAACATTCAGTCTTACACAATATCTCCCATTGAACATCTGTTGCTCAGCACAGCCGCATATGTTGCTGTTTGTCACTGTGCTTTTAATGAAAGAAACAAAAAGAGTGAAAGATGGAGGGAGGTGTGTGCGTGTGTGTGTGTGAGTCTGTGTATAGGTAATGAGGTATTTATGTCTCAGTGTGAGTTATGCGCGATCACTGTCTCAGCATGTGTGTGTGTTTGTGTGTGTCGGGGGGCCATTCGTGTCTATGCACGGCAGCCAAATGAGCAGGACTTGGTGTGTTTCCTGTATGTTGTTCTTGTTGTGTTTGTGGGTCTGCAGACACCTATGCATGGTATCAGAATAATGAGACCGCTCAGCTCCATGTGTCTGTGCACAAAAAAAACTTCTTTCACACCTAATATTATCATGAAATCTGTATCTGGAAGTTATTAGTGACAACGCGTAGTAAATGCACAATAAACGCAGCGTACTGGAAGGTTATCACCACATCTGAAGGCTCATATTGTGACCACAGCCGAGTTCAGGTGTAAAATCAGTCTATATAATGTCGTCACATTCTTAACAGAAGAAGAAAAGTAACACCAGACAACCTGACAAGTCATTTAACTTTCCCTTTTCCTGCTATGTGCCAAATTCAGCACACGCACAAGCAGAAGAAAGTAATTAGACCACAACGCAGCACTGCTTCACATACGCATGTGTCTCTATCCAGGTAAAAGCTGAAATAATCAAAGTTCAAAAATTAACTGCAAAGCAAAGACATTTTTAAGAAAAAAATGACACAACTTCGCTGGTTCTGCATCTCAAGCATGAATTTTTACAGTTTTTTTGTCATCTTCTACATAGTAATCTCACAACTGGGAAATCTGCAATATAGCAGCAAAACAAATAAAAAATAAAGTTGAACAAATTGTTGACATTGAACACATGCAGATATGCAGATATCCAGATATTGTACAGATTTTACTATATAGCACAGACTCTCGTACATGGTTTAACATTCTACAGTCTTATAAATGTGCAAAATATTCATAATGCGGGTTCGACTGCACTGATGTTGCATCAGAGACAGATATGACAACTGATTAATTTTTAAAAATATAATCAGCAGACTGATTACTATGGAAACAATCATCCCCATCACGTGCTAATATGAGCTGTGAAGGAGGTCAACAACACAGCATGTCTGAATGTGTGCACCCCTTTGTGCATTTGACACACCTGTATGTGTGTGTCTGTGTGCTAAATGCGACCACCTCTGCACACGTGTCCTTGCTGCCTCTGTGTGCGTTTCTCCTGTGTGTACATCAGTAATGTTTTGTGATGGTGTTGGCGAGCAGACAGCGAGGATCCGTCATGGTGACAAAGGCATCCTCTGCTGCTGGATGAGCAGCGCTCTGACTGATGAGAGTGAGACATGACTCTCCCTCTCCCTCCCTGTATTCTCCTGCTCATTTTCACTCCATCGCTCTCCTCTCTCCATTTACTCGCCGCCTCATTCAGTCCCTCCCTCTCACTCCAATCTCTATCTTTCAGAGCTTGTCAGTCCGTCTTTTTCCTTCTCCCCTCGCCGCTCTCTCTCTGGTTATTCCCTTCCTTCTTTTTCTAGCTGTCAGACGTTCCCTCGCTATTCGTTTCACTCTATTTTTCCATTTCTTGTCTCATTTTACTCACTTGCTATCTTTGTCTATGTGCCTCTACCCAAGTATGCATCTATCTATCTAAATTCAAATTGGCTGTTTTTGTCAGGGACGTAATTAGGTGCAACAGTGCCACTGTATGAGGTTTCCTAACAAAAGAAAGAAAGAAAGTACAACAACACTCCGCTACATGCAACATTACATGCAAAATACCGAAGATCAAAACAGAGGAGGCAGATTTAGAGGAGGCTCAATCCAGTTTCATGTGCTGTATCACTGGTTTTCCCTCAGGCTGTGACATGCTCTGACATATTTTGCTGCTTCAGTGGCGATGTCAGTTTTTTTCCCCCCACAAGTATATATTAAATTTTAGTCTGGGAGAGTGTGTGGAATTCTTGGCATTTGAGCTTTGGTTTAGAAACAGAACAACACAAGAAGAGAATCAAAAGAAGTAAGTGTCCACCGCCTGTAAACCATATTATATGCAGTATGGAGTGATTTTTCTTTCAGAAATCTTCCGTAAAACAGTGATTTCAATGGTAAAGTGTACAGATATTTAATTTGGGAAAAGATAACACTGTTTGTTGATGGATATTGTTAAGTTACAGTGTCAGAACTGGTAGAAAAGCTCAGATTGATGCCTTTATTTGGCCTGTAGTGGCTGTGGGAGTCCATTTGTGATCAGCAATGGTGAACAATTATCATAAAACTTCCTAAAAATGACTGGTAATGGATAAAAGTTTGTCTCTCTGGTAGAATTAACCATAATCATTGTTGGTTTCTTGAAATGAAAACCAGGGATGGATACCAAACCACAGTGTTAAGTTATTTATTTTTTAGTTTAATACAATAAGACAATCAATAAGGTCTGATGGGTAGTTTAGAGATGAAGTTACGCTGCATGTTCTGTCTCACCATCATAAAATATTCATACAAACTCTGTTTCTCTGACTGAATGTTGATGTTGGCAGTGGTGGAACAACTACCTCAACTGCTTTCTGAACTAAAGCTATTAATATCTCACAATAAAAATAGCCTCACAAAGTCCTGCAATTAAATTTTTACTTGAAAGCGAAGAATAAAAAAGGTTTTATCAGCAAAATGTTTTCAAATTTACTTTTAATTCCTATATAAAGCATTATACTGCATTTTGAGAGTAAAACCTGTAATGTTGTATTATTCCCAGCATCGCAACTTTAATGTCTATAAAATTACTAATCAACAAATAGCTTTCTTTTCCTGCAAGTAATTACTGTATTTGCTTTATATTTCAATTATCATATTATAGTACACAATAGTGATATGCTTAAAAAAAAACAACAAAAAAACAATGCTAGCAACCTTAATTCTGCTCTTAATTTTCTTAGTTTTTTCCCTTAAAACACATCAAACGTACTGAAAAAGTGCTGCTTGTTTTCTTTTTTGTATTGAAGTGGCTGGACAATCAAGCGCAGTAATACCACAGTCAGCAAACCATTTGTTGGTACTTCTGGCAGGTGGTTTTGTGCACTGAACTAGACCGAGAGATACACGCTATACTGCTCCAATAGTAATTTACTCTAAGTATTTGGTATGCGTTTTTGACTTTTTTGTTGACCTGTAGGCCATAATTATTAGAATTAAGACAGAAAAAGGCTTGATGGAAAAGTTGACATCTTCTTAAGAGCGTGAAAACAAATGTTTCCTCAGATCTGGACGAAATGGACCGCGTTTGTTAAAATTATAACGTCTGATTTCACTTGAACTTTTTCCAAGTAAATAAAAACAAACGGGCTTGAAACATTCTACTGAATGATCCGAGAATGTAATGACAGGAAACACAAAACTTTTTGCTGCTGCAATATTCTAATTTTTTGAGATGTGCTATAATAGCGATTGTGCGTAAAAAGAGCAGTTTTAATTCTGTTCTTTAGTTCAGTTTTTTCACATGAGAGTGCAGCATCCATAAACACACCCAGGCCTAACCATGACCCTGACCTTTACCGAGTCGTGTCTGTTGCCACGGGGAGAATGTGAGCTATTCTTCGCTGTGTGTCGCCACCTTTTTGTCCTGTCACCTTCCTCCTCCTGTGCATTCTCGCTCTCTCCTGTCAACACCTTTTTCTGACTTTCTTGCCAATTATCCTTGCTTTCACATTTTTTCGCCTCCTTTCCTTTTTTTGTTCTTCTCTATCCGCTGTATCATTTTTGTCTCCGTCCTCTACCGTCTCATTTTTCTTTTCGTTCCCCTTTTAGTCATTTCTATTAATCATCTTTCTTCTGTTGTACTCTCCCTCTCTCTCTTTAGCCATTTTGGCTCCCTTGCTTTGTAGATTTGTTCTCTCTCGTCCTTGTCGAGTGCCGTATCTATATTTTCTCCTCCTCGTGTCGAGCTCACCTCCACTGTGTATTTAGCTCTTCTTTCTTTCTGTTTCTTTCATGGACAGACTTTCAAGAAAAGAAAAAAAAAAGATGTTTTCCTGCACACACAAAAACATGCCCAATCTTGGAATCTCTTTCACATGTAAAGAAGCCCTCGAGCAGACACACACCTGAAAGCGCACACGTGCATTAAAAGGGACACACAAATAAACATACTTGAGTAGCTCTTTGTGTTTCCGTGTCTGCCTTTCCTGCAGCCCTCTTAACATGAAAGACATGTGACATCTCTCTTTGTTCTCCCTGCTTCTCTCCATCGCTCATCAGCCTCTCTCTTCACCTCTCCATCATTACACCTCCCCATCTTTTTAACTCGATGCCGGTCTGTCTCTCCTTATTAATTCTCCCTCCATCGCCGCCATCAGCCTCTCCACCTCTCTGTCATTACTCTCCGTTTCTCTTTTTTTATTCCCTCTCCTCGCCTCCTCTTTCATTCCCATCCTCTTCTCGCAGCATCCTCTTTTCATGTCCCACTACACGAACAGCTGAGTGCTTTAACCAGGGCCACTGTGTTTTTAATGCAGCCTTGCAAGTAACTAAGAAGGCGGCTCACTTCAGCAGAATTTCAATCTGGACGAAAAATGAAGCAACTGACTGTACAGTTGTATGCAATTTTTCTTTTCTTTGTTTGAGTTAACACAAAAAGTTGTACATTTTTTTGCGGATTTTACTGGATATTATCTGGACTTTACCAAAACAGGGAAATTCTGCTTTCTGCTCATTTCAGCAGAAAGCAGAATTTCACTCTGGATGAAAAATGAAGCAGGCGACTGTATGGTTGCGTGAAAAAAGTTTGGGGAAATTACACACAGTGTTGATTATTGAGCACAAAAAATGGGGGGAAACGGAAATAAGTAATTAGAACCTGTTGCAGCAAACGGTAAGACTCCAAATGTTCATTATCTGCTACTGTTTTTAAAACATAAATCTAAAAAAATAAAAGCTGTGGGCACTCAGAGCTTCACTTAGGCCTAAACTAACTTGGTAATAACAAAAAAGGAACAACTTTTATTAATCATTACAGCAGCAAAAAAGAAAAAATGAAGGAATATCAGTGGAAAAATGTGAAAAAAAATAAACCAAAACATGCAGAAGTGCTAGTTCTGATTGTCTAATTTCCTCTGGATGGAAAGAACAGATTTTTTTTCTATTTTTTTTTACAGATTTGTCTTTAAGTAGAAAAAAAAGATATTGCACATATTCAAGCATATGTAGAAAAACTGTGTTCGCAAAGGATTTTGAATGTACAAAATATTCATAATTAACAGCGATGAATGTGTTGATTTTGCACCAAAGGCAGGTGAGGAATTATTATTAGAGATTGACAGCTAGATAATCAGAGCTTGATAAATCCTCAGACACCTCAAATCTTGCATTAACATTCAACAACTGACAGATGCACCACAAATGAAGCTAATTGATGCCTTCGAGGTGAAAGACGGCAGCAACAGGACGGCAAAGCGCCTCTTACGGCTTCCTCCGTAGAGACTGCACCAAGCTGTGGAAGTCAGGACAAGATCTGGAAGGCGGAGGAAACTTCCAGGTAAAGCTGCAAACCTGCTGGGCCCAAAGGCGAAGCCGAACCTCCGGAAGCCTGCAGAGGAGCAGCAGGAGGTTCAGCGGACACAGGACTGGTAGTAAAGCTCCGGTGCTGAGCAGCGCTGATGCACAAACAGGGACTAAAGCTCACCTGCAAACCTCACCTCAACCAGCCATCTTCTGCAGTGTGTAAATCAACACCTGGACGAGGCAGGTGTGATGCCACAATCATCAAACGTACGTGTGGCGGAAACTAGGAGCAGTTTCTGCTGAAAATAACACCAATTTGACTCTACGTTATACTTCCACTCTGCTACGTTTCAGAAGGAAATACTATCATTTCTACTCCACTACATGTATTTGACATCTGCAGCTGCTAGTTACTTTTAAAATGACTGGTTTACACACTGCATATTGTGATTTTTTTAAATGCAACACATAAAGATAAAACTGGAGCTTTCTAACCTCTGATGTCTAAATAAAAATAAATAAAATAGATTAATTTCAAATTAAAATTTTACCGTTTAAAAACTGTACAAAACCAGTTAAATCAACTGTAAAATAATCCTAATTTTAGCTGATTTAATTACAGTAAATCTGTAATTTTATGGTCACACATTGCTTTTCAAACATATATGCACACACACACACACACACACACACACACACACACACACACACACACACATATATGACAGCATAAAGTATGCTCTACATATGGTAGTGAAAGGCAGGTAAATGAGCAGTTTCTTGAAGACTTTATTTATTTTCACTCAACAAAATCCATTTATTTGCCCAAATGATGCCCAGAGTTTGGCATAAAACCTGCACAGTACGATAAAAAGAAATGCAATAAAGGTAAAGCCAGAGTAAATGTAAGCAGGTCTGGGTTCGGCCACAGTAAAACTTAAGGAGCCCTGATGCTGCCACTGTGTATTTTGAAAACCACCGAACTGAACGGAAAAGGTGTTAAGTTCACTTCTGTCCAGTTGTGGCTGCCGCTTAATTAAAAATACCGTCACGTCGAGGTATTTCCCAGCTATTAGGACGGATGTTTTTCTTCCGCTGTGCACCTCTGAGGTTCAGGAGGGAAAACAGCGGAGAGGAAACGACACCGAATGCTAAAAATACAAATGTTTAACATGGAATGTCGGGTCAGAGCAAGTACAGTGGGCTCACATATGAATGGGCTACTGTTATCAGGCAGTAATAACGGAGCAAAATGCAAATATTGTACTGCAGACTAGCAAACATTTAAGTGGTATACTGTTCATTTTAATGGTTTATGTTCTTATTAATGCTAAATAGGAGGTTTAAAAGCATCACCACTGCATTTATAGTCATTGTCATTGAGTTTATAATCAAGAAAACGACAGTACTTCTATAGCACCTCATAATACAGAGAGATTTATCAGTGTCTTGCATGTAAAGGTATAACATGCACATTAAATGCAAACTAAATAAACAAACAGTAAAGACAAGTAGAATAAAGTGCAATACAAAAACACAGCTCAACCCAACAGCACACGAAGTAAAACGGTTGACTTTAGCTTCATCTCCACTAATAAAATACGTCTTTTTCCTTCACTACCAGATGGTCGGGATCAGAAAAAGACACGGACACGAATGTTTGGATCACATTTAAACATTTTAGGGCCAAAATACAGTCGAAAGCAAAACTTTGTGAGTCATCCTTCGAGTAGTAAGTGGATATTTACTGCGTAACGTACATCATATGTGTAGGTCAGGACTTAAACCTGAGTCATTCTGTGTAGAGAGGATAAAATAAGGAACTCTGAAACAAAACACAGCTGGATTTTAAACACCAGAAGAAGATTAGACCTAAATGGGCCGAGAACCACAAGCTACTAGGTCACCTACAGCACCATTCGGTTAAAATTACAACTTGCTCCATCTGTAAAACCTTCAACTCTGCAACCACTGCACCACCATTTTTAAACATAGAATATGCAACAGTGCTGAATTTATCAAGTGTGCCGGTGCACAAGCATTGAAGCACACTTGTTGTTATTGCTATAACACATATAAATAAACATCAAAACGTGTGGCTCAATCAGTAATGTTGTGCGATGTCTCTTGGTAGCGATTCATTGTATGTTTTTTTTCAAAATATGTGAAAAACTGCGTTGAAAATCTCCATTGAAATGAATGGGAAGCCAGCCAAACAACTGAAAACCCAGCCATGTTTGGAGGCCTGTAGCTCTGGAATATTTCACAATAAAAGCTTCATTCGAAGTTTAAACGGGTCACAAGGCTTTGATTGCGATTCGTCTAAATCTGTGTTTTGATATCTTCTACCGTTTTTACACAGTCACAGTTTATTAATTCGGTGTTTTCATTTAGTTAGAGTGGGTCATATGTGTTGGGTTTAACTTCAAAATAAGAGCCTGTCTCAGGTAACAGAACTCTAACAAGACTAAGAAGGACGTTGACATGTGTGGGCTTTTCAAACTAAAATCCCCTAGTTAGCTGGACAAAGTTAACAGGATGCATCAAGGTAGATGCCATTATCAAAATAATAGTTCTGAGAAACTTCAAAATAAGAGTCTCTCCACCAGATAGCAGCGGTTTAAGGATATATATATATATATATATATCAGCTGCATGATGCTATCTTTATAAAATAACAAGGTTATGAAAGAACAAGTTTCAAACAAGGCTAAGGTAAGGAAGTTCACGCATGTGGACTTTTCAAAGTAAAAGTCTCTGGTTAGCTGAAAAAAGTTACACTACATTATCAAAGTAAAAGTACTGAAATGTTACAAAAGATTCATCAGGGACTCTGAAATATGGTAGCTTTTCAAATTAAATGTGCTTGTGTATAATTATAGCAGGGCATATCAGAGTGCAGCGGCAGAGCTGCACTGGCATAATTTTTAGACATTTTCAATTCGATTTTATCTATATAGCGCTAATTCACAACATATGTCATCTCACAGCACTTTTTCTAGTTAATTAGTAGGTTTCTCATGGCTTCGTTCAGAACTAGAGATTGCACAGTCACTACATTACAACGTTGTGCCGTGCGAACAGCAAAATGTCACTAAATCCAACCTCGGCGTCACGACTTTTACGGAAAAAGCGACCGGGGCGCCCATTTGGACGTGAAGCTGACAGTTGCTTTCAGATTAATGGAAAGGAGCTCCTGTCTGACAGAGGCTTAATTGGCCCAGTCAGGGCTTTTCCTTTGAAGAGGCTGAAAAAAAAAGAGTGAGTGAGTGAAATGTAGTAACAGTTGTCCTGTGGGTGTCGGGGCAGACAGCAGTGAAGTGACTATTGTACTATTTCAGCCATCTGTATAACACTATAGTGACAACACTCTCTGGGAGCCCGGGCTGCTCAAACAAGACACAGTTAAAGCTCATTTAAAAATTACACTTACTCCTACAAAATAGTCTCAATATAGCAAATTAAAACAGGTCTCGGTGCAATATTATCCCGTGTGCGTCCTCCAGTAGTAACAGGTGCAGCACACAGTCCACTGCAGCTGCACTATGACTAACGCTGGGTGAAATCGCAGCACTACACTATGTGTTTTGTCTGTTGTAGTCGCATTTTTAATAGGTTCATTCTCTCTTAACCGCCAGCTCCCCCTAACCTCCAATTACACACAGCGATGCCCGCTGCTCGGCCTTATATAATCCCTCTGTTGTGTCACCGCGATCTCATTCTGCACTAAGATCTATGTGGGTTTTGTGTTATGTGTGTGTGGCACATGTGGTGGGATGTGTGTGTGTGTGTGTGTGTGTGTGTGTGTTAAGCCCGGCAGAGGGGCATTAAGCCAACTGGCTGACGTCGCTCACCAAGAACACCCAGCACTGCCCACCCAGACAGACAGCACACAGAGAACACAGTGTGTTTGTGTACTTACAGTGTATTTATATTCCAGCAGGTTTTTCTGAGGTAAGAGTACAATGGTGATGTCGGTTTGGGGGGATTTCTCATGAGAAGTGTTCTGTGATAATGCCATATTCACAATCTCTGGCTGTCTTGCTTCCTGGGTTGTGGTTTCTGGTTTTGTTTTGTTTTTGTAATAGATTTCTAGGTGCTTTTCTGTGCTTCCTGTGTGTCTCTGTTTGTGTCTCATGCCGCATTTTCTGTTATATTTTGGAATTTGCCTCACCTCATGTGTGCACCCCACTAAGTTCTGTTATTAAAATGTCTTTGTCATTCATTGTTGTATCTGCATTTGGGTTCTTCCCTGCTAATCTGTGACATTTGCATTTCAAAATAAGAGTTTCTCTGTGTATATGCACATAGATCCATGTAAATATTACAAGTATGCATGTTACAACTGATACTACAACTTATTTCTGCCACCTTATGATGAGAATTGTATGAATTCACTTGTTGTATTGTTTCCCGTCAGCACATATCCACACACTAATCCACAGTGCTCGTAGATTACGGTAAATCCAAGCACCAAATGACATTTAATCAACTGCGGACGTTTTTGTCACCAGCATCCACAAACGTGCTGAATTTGTAATTATCTGCCGACTCCATGACACACACACAAAAAGCGGATAAAAAAATAAATAAATCAATGATATTAAAACTGCAATCCGTTTATCACGAGCAAAGCTAATAAAAAACACAACAAGGTAACGCTGGTAGCAGTGAAAATGCCATCGACCCCCAAAGGTAATGGAAGTGAGCAATAATTCATTATTATTGTTTATTTACTTTCGGGGCAACTGTTATAGCAAATTGCAATGATATTGTTTCACGAAATACTGCTCAAATGACGATTCCAGGCCAGAGATGTATTTATTAGAAGGTATTTATTTATTAGCATTAATGACGGTGATTGACAAGCCTACATGAACATAAATACAGACTAACTGAGGTGTGATTGGAGGCTGTATTGCTGCATCTCGAGTACATTTAATCACTATAAGCTATACTCAATCAAAAGTCCACAATAACGAGGTAACTTTGCTATTTTGAGCGCTTTATTTTAAAACCAGAAATCATATTTGCCGTGTGTAAAACTGCTTACATGAACAAAAGTAAAGAAACATTAGTGACTGAAGTGTGGTTGGAAGCTGTGCTGTTGCATCTCTACAAAAACTCAATCTCTATAAATAACATTCTGTCAAAAGTCTACAAGAATGAGGCAACTTTGCTGTTTAAATTTTGAATTAATATAATATTGAAGCTGCCATGTTTCTGAATTGGACCGAACTGATTAATTGGACTGAGTTCCTGTAATCACCTGAAGTTTCCTCTAACTTCAGCCCTTTATTTTGAAATCCAGACATCATTATGCTCCCAACAGTCTACAATAATGCAGTGACTGTTATGATACTGGCTGCCACTGAAATGATTAATCAGATTGAGTTCTTGTTATCATTTGACTTCTTCTTAAAACCAGAAATCATATTTGTCACGTGTCAAACAGTTTATTGCAAACCTATATGCCTTCAAATTTGTGTAACTCCATCTGCAAGAAAACATTTTGTGTAATTGAGCAGAATGAAATCTCTGGAGCTTTAAATTGTTTTCAACGTATCTTCGATATTAAAAAAAACATGCAGACAGACATATCTCACTCGCTGCTATAATCATATCGTCTTGCTGCTGTTTCACCAAAATCTGCTCAAAATTACAATTCCAGGCCAGAAATGTATTTATTAGTGCTAATGACGGTTAGATTGACAATATTGTTAAGTCGACATGAAGACAAACACTTTCTGAGGTGTAACTGGAAGCTGTATTGATGCATCTCCAGCAATTTTAATTAATATAAATAATACTCTCTCAAAAGTCTACAATAAAGAGGTAACTATGCAATTTAAATGTTGAATTCACGTAATATTCCAACTGACACATAGCTGAACTGAACAGATCCACTGTAGTTCTTGTTATCGTTCGACTTCTTCTATAAAGTTACATAATTTCCCTCCGGGGATTAATACATTCTAAGTCTAATAAAGTTGTCAGCAAACTTCTGCACTTTCTTTAAACCAAAAACCATCTTTGTCATGTTTAAAAACCGTTTATTACAAACCCTAAACTTCTTAAAACTCTGACAAAACTTTTATGTACAACTCCATCTGCAAGAAAACATTTTATGTAATTGAGCGGAATAAAATCTGTGGATCTTTAAATTGTTTTCAACATGCAGACAGACACATCTCACTCACTGCAATGATCACTCTAAACATTCATTTTTCTTGCTTTCTTCGCTCGTTATGTCGGTTCAGCGTTGGCGGTTTACTTTAGATAAACGAGTCTGCGGCGTAGTTCTTGTTTATCTGATGGCAGTTCCACTCTTGTGAACATATTTCATATCTGACGTCTATCTCCCGCTAATAAACACACACACACCGCATCGTCACACACACACACACACACACACTGTCATCATGAGGGCAAAGCAACAAAAAAGAAAAGGCATTCCTTCATTTCTCTCAGCGAGCTGCTCTCCGTCTTTTCCTCCCTCGCTCTTGTGTTTTCCCTCCTCCTTTCCCACTCATCCATTCTTCGGGGAGTGTTTGCTCTTTGGTTTTTTTTTCCCTCTCTTCTCCTCCTTCTCCTCCTCCTCCTCCTCCTCCTCCTCCCCCTGGTGTTGAGAGAGTGTCAGACTCCGGTGCCAGACTCTCCTCTTTCCCTCTATCTCTTCTATGCATTCTGCAAAGAACGCTGGCAGACTTTAAAATGAGCTTTAGGAAGTGGGTCTAATCCAAGGTGATTTATTTAAATGGGACATTCATGTGTGTGTGTGTGTGTGTGTGTGTGTGTGTGTGTGTGTGTGTGTGTGTGTGTGTGTGTGTGTGTGTGTGTGTGTGTGTGTGTGTGTGTGTGTGTGCAGCTCTCTGCGTTCTTGCATGTGTGGCTTTTTACACCATGTTTGTATTCATACAGTGTGTGTGAGTGTGTGTGTGTGTGTGTGTGTGTGTGTGTGTGTGTGTGTGTGTGTGTGTGTGTGTGCAGCTCTCTGCGTTCTTGCATGTGTGGCTTTTTACACCATGTTTGTATTCATACAGTGTGTGTGTGTGTGTGTGTGTGTGTGTGTGTGTGTGTGTGTGTGTGTGTGTGTGTGTGTGTGTGTGTGTGTGTGTGTGTGTGTGTGTGTGCAGCTTACAGGCATGTGTTTACTCCAGCATGTATTATTTGTGTGAGTGTGTGTGTGTGTGTGTGTGTGGGTGTGGATGTGTGTAAAAAGCCTTAACAAAAGCATTGTTCATCGATGTCTCTTGGGTGAGCTTGTCTCTTTCATCTGCCCGCCCACACACACACACACACACACACACACACACCAACACACACACCATCAATGTTAAAACATTTACTAGCATGCTGCTAACCCACATCAGAGGTTAGGTTAGCAGACTCTGACTTCTCCATTGTGTCCTGTCAGCGGGTGACGACTAAATCAGTCACAGCAGACGTTCAGCTTCTCTTGCAGTCGGTTTCATCAGTAGGAGGGGGGACAACTGGATAACACTGACCTTGAATTTCAGGGGTTCATATCTACAAACACATGTGTACAGTACAGTTCTTTATGAATACTCCTTGTCCTGGACTCGCTCCAGACAGGTTTAAGACTCTTAAAACAAACTCAATCCTTCCCCCTACATCTGGCCGTTGCCTAAATCCCTCTGGCCGACTCCCACCAACGGATGGCGGAGCAGCGTTCAGCTCAGCCTGCTCTGATTCCTCCCTGCTATCTCACATCAGTTTCATTTCTCTCCCTTTCTTGTCATTACTCTTCATGTGCCCTCTCCTCCCATCTCCTTTCCTCATGTACAAAAACGTGCCCTTTTTTTTGTTGCAGTGTTTCTTCTCTCTTTTGTCAATGTCCTTGTTCTGTTTTTTTCCTCCTTCTGCTCTCTCTGCCAATGCCCCAGTGCCCTCTCTCTCTCTCTCTCTCATATTTCTCTTTCATCTCTGTTTTACTCACTCGTTTTTTTCCCCTCTCCCCTCTCTATCTCAGTGTCCCCATCGCTCCCTTCACTTCCCTTATTACTTCTATTCTCCCTGCTTCCTTCTCTCTACGCCCCCACCACCCTTTCCTAAGCAGTCTGTGACTGTAATGTTGCTGAAGAGAACACAGTGTCAGCCTGAATCAGACAGATGAGCTGGGAGTGGAGTAAGAGGCTGAGAGCACTGCATTAATCCACACACACACACATAGACTGAACACACACACAGACTGAACACACACACACACGCTGCATCCCTGCCTGAGGGGCTGCACAGAGCGGACGATGCACACAGATACATATACACACTGAGATACCGTGAACGTACACATTCTCACAGTGCTCCAACGAATGACCGCACGGCCTGCATGAGACAAACACCGAGTCCACGATGCAATTCCAATGCGCAAGTCAAAACACTTGCTGAAAATGTAAAGGAAGAACCACACAAATGTCAGAATTTCGACAAATCAATGATGCAAGAAATTCAAAACCTCCATACAGTATCGACGTAGAGTACTTATGGTTCTTGGAAAATTGTTTGCTCAAGTTAAAACATGAGATAATGAGATTTCATTTTAACATTTTCTGTTTTAACATTAATATTTGACCATCAACTTGCTAATAAACAGCAAACTTCTGCAAGAGACTTAATCTTAAAGTAATTTTCACCAACAGAAGACATAATCACCTAGCAGCAGCAACATTAACAGCATATTAGGTTCAGTTAGTTTTCCACCAAGACCATCGGTTAGTAGTCTGACCAACTGGATGTAGATTGTAGATATCAGCACATTTCGTGCAGCTTTCTCCTCCCGTCTACTATCTACTACTATTGTTTTTAAAATCTCCTTCATTACAGGAAACAACCACCTCCGAGCAGCAACCGACTGCGCTGAAAAGTTGATTTTACACAGGATTTGCTTCTTGCTCGCTTGTTTTATTTCAGCGAATGAGCCACTTTAATGACAGTTCTCTGTGGCAAAGTCGCTATTTTGATGGGGCTCCATTGCTACATCCTTGAATTAGCTCCCGACACAATTCAGATTGGTTTAAAAAAATACAAAACAAGCTGCCCGAGTGGGTTTTTCGCCAACAGCAGAACGATAATGAGGTGCAGCCACGCCACTAATCTGTTAGTATTTAGAACTTTTTAGATGAGTTTCACATAGAGCAGGTGGGTAAAGCCCTGCAGGAACCTATCAAAACTGTAAACGTCTCATATTCAACCAAGCAGCAACCTTCAGGGCTGAAAAATTAAGGCAACACGAACGAGCAATTAACCGTCGTTCTTCAAATGGCCACTCGAGTCTGGCTCCAACAGTGAGTCAAACCCCATAGACTCCCAGCTTAAAATGTCCAACTTTGCAGCAAAAACAAACATGTTTAAAGCCTTTTAGGAAAAACTGTTTTGGTCTCTATAGCTTATTTTCCTGTTTATGACAACTATGTAGGAGGTAAAGTTTATATACCTCACATGTTGAAATCACTTTAAGCCTGAAGATTATGCATAATTAAGGGCGTTACCACTTTAAGTAAACAGATGGGTGCCTCAGATCTATTAGTGCTTCACCTCGTTGCTCATTCTTGGATTAGCCAGGAGTTGAAAGGAATCAGACACCGCAAAAATAACAACAGCCACCACAGTGAGCTTTAAAGCTGCTGTTCCAAGAAACCTACAGGTGATGTCATGAAGGGTTTGCCCAACTTTGTATCCAGTCAACATATTCACTAAATAATGAGGTTAATAAAGTGTTTTACTGTGGTATTTTTCTCCACAAAGGCTTTTTCAACATAAAATCCAGCATGATCAAATACTAAGTAGCATATATCTCATTCATATGAAGTACGACAAACTAAACAATGTTTGTAAAAACTGATGTTAGCCAAACAATGCGACCCAACATCTGATTTGCTGCTGTGGTAATGGTGCATTTTTAAAAGGCAACAAACAGCATTTTCATGATTTTGCCACCTATGATTAAAACCAAAATGGTTTCACAATTCATCATTCACTATTTGACAGCTTATGCACATTCAAATTTCAAATTCAAAATGGTAACAGCTTTATTGTTTGCAGCCGCCGTGCACATCCAGGCCTGAAAATACGCTATTAAAACATGCAACTTAACATCACGTGCTTCGTCTCGCTATCACTTTTGTGTCCTGAAATTTGATGCAACAATATTTTGTCTCTTGCCAGCAGCCTGGCCGTTCATTAACACCGGACCCCTACAGCTCCTCTGTACTTCACTTAAACACACACACACACACACACACACACACCAACACAGTGATGGAGAGGCCACCTAATGTGACTCCCGACTGTGAGCTGTCACCCTCCAGTAGACATGTCTTCTTTATACTCGGTATTAAAGGGGCTGGGCAGTCCACCCCCTGGAAGAGGCTTGTCTTGTGTTAGACAGTAGGAATGAGAGGAGGGCTGCAGAACAGTCAAGTCTCTGGAAAAAAGAGGCTTCCAAAGACATTAGAAAGAACAGGGAACAGAGAGAGACTGACTTGCAACATCTGATTGTGAAACCTCCAGACTATCGTAAGGGATTTTGCCATTTTAGGCCCACAAGCATTGGAAAGTCCACTACATCTAAGCAGGGGATGAAACAAAAGAATGTGTTTGCCACAGAGGTCTGATTGGATTGAAATGGTAACTTTGGGAGGTTTTATGACGCAAGACAGCAGTTTTATCCCACCCCCTTTTCTTTCATATTTCACGGATCCTGGAGTTGAAGTATCTGCTCTTTGCAAGATTCAACCTCAGGCCAGCAGGGGTGAACACAGCTCTCCAGGCGGAAGTCTTGCTTTGCATTCTCTGCGAGCATGTGACCGGCACGTCTACGCCCCCTGATTAACCAGGGCTACAATGCAACCTTATTTAAAAATACACAGTGGAATTCCAGGAGAGCAGTGAAATCTGAGAGGCATGAATTATAAATACAACAGCCGGAGAAGAGCGAGACGCCCACAGACACACTCCACGTGTGTGACTTGGTGTTTGTGTATGCGTGTTTGTAGCTACCACTAAAGTTGCACGTTGCTGGTGTCTCTCTACACATACAAAGACATGAGCCAGCCTCGCAGCGCAGCCAACATAAAACATATATTCCATCCAAAAAAGCCACACAGAGCGGGTCTGCCAAACATACAAATACTCTATATCCAAACCTGCCTGTGCTGGTTTACTGCAGCAACATTCCACAGACAGGAGCAATTTGAAGAGGGTTATGGCATCATCTCTTCACAAGTGAAATGTGCAAAACGTAGTCTATTGCCAACTATAGAATTAAAGTAGTAAATGTGACGGAAAACAAATTTCGGGAAACTTTAATGCCATCAGGAGACATCAAGCAGCACAGTGAAACTTCCACCTTCTGTTCTACTATGGTGGCTGGTAGAAGAGTAGCTCCTCAGTAAATGCAGTTTGATTATTGGCTTACTGTAGCTGTTCAGCTTTGTTTGTGTCCAAGTTCAGTGTCGTTTACGGTCATTAGTATTCGTCCGTAAGTCTTTTTCTGCACTTATTACCTCCATTTAATGATTATCATTAGCCTAAAGACCACTAATGTGAATAAATGTCAGGTTTAAAACCATCCATTTGCCAGACACGTTTTGATAAAGTAAAAATATAAGCATATATTCAATCAGAACATTATCCATAAACACAACGCAAATGAACTTTAAAATAATGTTTACAAGCATGTAAAGAGGACTTGCTCGTGATTTACCACAAAAATAAGAGGCTTCTCTAACTTAGTTGTAGTTTGAAACTCCAAAATTCAACACATCCCAAAGCAATGTTCTTTCCCAGCTGCTTTATTTTTAATGTAAAAATACTGCAACCATCGAGCAACAGCAACACATGCCAGACAAATGTAGTGCAAAATGCAACAAGATCCACAAAAATAAACATCACAGTTAGTAGTGGATGTATAATCATTAATCGATTCATTTCCGTTAAAAATGTAACTGTTTAAAATATGCATTCATCGATAAGGCTGAAGATGACAGAAAACGTACTGTACATTAGCTGTAGTACCTTGTTGCACCACCAGGTGGAGCCTTTTACTGTTGGAAGATTGCAGTTCATTAGCTGTGCTTAACACTGTCGCAACACCAGGAGGTGGCCATACTACAGGCAGTTTTATGTTGAGGGTTTAGTTAACAATGGGGGCACCATGACAAAGACTTGTGCAGTGGTTAATGCCTCCTGGCTCAAGATAAGACAACAAGCTACAGTCTACTTGGACAGCGTTTCAGTAGCTGAGTGACAATTCTAAGTAGGGATGTTAATGATTAATTATGAATCAGCTAATTGCCTTTAATAATTAATCTGATTAAAAATATATTAACCAATAAGGCAGAAGATGTGAATGTCAGAAAATGCACTGTTGGATCCTCTAACTGTAGTGAGCAGAGGAGGTGGTCACTTGGACTTCTGTCAGTTCCACATTGGTTAGCAGAGAGCATTGTGGGAGTTTAGCTAGTAGAGTACAACCATGAGGAAGTATCCTGTGATGCTAAATGGCTACCGACCAGAGCTCTCAAGTTTTCGCTGAGCAGAGATGCACTAATTCAATGTCAATTCAAGCAAGCAGCCAACTAGTGCTAGAATAGCTGACTGTACAGCAAATAGAACGATTATTCACGTCTACTCAATTCATTTTGGGTTACTGATTGATCAAATAATAACAAATAAGGCTGCCAACTGTCACTGAGGATTATTTTAAAAACTTGTATCCCTAACGAATAAAACCGTGAGTGCAGTGAATGTTTTGTCAGTGGTTAAAGATTGCTCTATCAGCTCATCATATAATGCCAACTCTACTTTAGTAGTTGTAACAATTAATCAATTATTGACTGATAATGCTGCAGGCTATCAGTAAAAGAAGTGGTTAAAAATGTGCATGCTTTCTCATAACATATTTCTACTTACAGTAACTGACCCACTAATCTCACACTAACGCTATAAACAATCAAGAATATGTTTAAATGAAGCGATATTGACTGTTAATATGTTGTTTTGGTGAACTACCTGGTCTCCAACCTCTGTGGACTGCTGTGTACCAAGACCACATTAAAGATGGCCACCTTACACACAAAATGCATGTTTCTTAATGGTTGTGTCATCTCGTTTGTTAAGCTTTTAAAGTTCACAAAAAAATTCCACATGTATAACCCCATATAACCATCTCCCCACTCTGAAAGCCCTCGCCCCAGTATTTAAAGAGCTTAAAAGTGATGAATAGTAAAGGCAGGAGCAGTGCAGCGTGGTGAGCAGAGCCCCAGCCTGTGGAAACAGGCCTCAGTGTGGATGACAGGCCTAACGAGCTAAATATAGCCTTCTGGGTTATCTCCTCTGTGGGCGCAGCGAGTCCGTTGTTGCTTCACATTATTTACGTGTCTGTGCGTGCACCCTCTCCCTCTATCTCTCTTTCTTTCATTTCACGCCCCCCCACACAAACACATCACTATCTCTTTCTCTTGCACTCTGTGTTGCATACTCTTCTTCTCTCTCTCCATTTCATCCCTTCACGGCATCTTTTTTTTTCCCCACCCTCCTCTCTGCAATTCTGTCCTCAGGTATCTCTCTCTTTTCTCATTTCTTCTCTCCTCGTTCCTTTTCACTCCCTCTTTTCCTTACATCTCTCTTGTCTCCATCACTCTCTCTCTCTCCTCTTTTATTCTCTTTATCTCTGCCTCCCTTTGTATCCTTCCCTCCCTCAGCAGCTCTCTGTTTTTTCTGACACTCTCTGAGCCTTTTTTCTCTCAAGCTATCTTTCCCTTTGAGCCTCTCTTTCACTCTCTCTCTCTCCAATTTTCTCTCCTTCTTTCCCTCCCTCTCATTTCTGAGCCATGCCTATGAAGTAGCACAACACTGTTAGCCATCCACTACACCACACTGAGCCCTTGTTCAAATAAGATAGCCGGGGGTGGTAACCGTCTGCCATGCTAACCTATATGGATATGTCATGAGCATCTGCAGCTCCCTGACCTCCTGCCATAGGGAACTGTCAAAGCCTGGTGTTGGACCTAAACATACAGCACATAATTCTCTGTTATCTCTCCCCCCGTCCCTCGTTCACCAATGCTGCAGTGGTCACAAAGGTTGTGACATTTAATATGCACAAAAGTTCGATTAAATGTCACCCATTGCCCCTGTGCATGGAAAGACACCGAAATGCATCTATGCTGGCACGCCACCGCTCCTATTGTATAAGACTGGGTGGAGAGGATTTGCAGCGGAGAAGGTGGATGTTAGTCTGGACTGTTTGTTCCACACAGTAATTCTGTCAAACCACAGCTAAAAATGGGGAGTGACTGAGATTATGAAAGTAGATGTTTTTGAAAATCTGCATTGTTGGAGATTTTGTGTCATTGTGTGTTCTGCACTGTAATGCACCATATTTATTTTACCATATGAGCCGCTTTGACAACCTCTCATCTTTAAAGGACAAACGTTGAGTAGCTTGGAATCCTCAACAGCAACTTTCAGGTTGTGTATTTGTATAAATTTGCTATTATGCAGCATGTCACTAATTCAAGGTTCTATAGTGTTCATGCAACTGCCAGAAATAACTTCAAAATGTAATGAAAAGGTCCCCATAGTGTGCTGGATGCGTGACAAATCACGGAAAAACAACAAAGTGAATGAGGAAATTCTGTTGTAACTCAACTGTAAGTCTGAATAACTGAATAGCTAATAACTATAAAATGAGCTTATGAAAGAGCGGACACTTTGATCACAAGTTACAATTGCAAGACTGTGGCACGTTGGATTTACTTTCCAGTTGCTTTAAAGATATATAAGGTGACCTGACTGAGAGGAGGTGGAAGAGGACGACAAGAATACACATTTTTTGCAAATAAAAAGAAAAGCTACTAAAATATCTGTCTGAGTGAGATGAATTTTGAAATCAACAAGCTGACTCACCATCAGCTGATGGTCATAGCAGAACAAGTGAGGCTGCAGCATCAAAACATGGAATGGAAATGAACAAAGATGTGTTTCACAGCCTTTTTTCTGTAACAGAAAGAATGTTTTCTTCCTTCCGTCAAAAGTTTCATGTTCTGTCTTTAACCAGTGAAGTTATAAGGGAGAGACTTGCCACAAAAAGAATCCTGAATATAAATCTATGGAGAACTCATTAATAGATAGAAATATTCGGCAAATTGATCGTGTTGTTGTATCGACAAAAAGCGTGGTGCTGTTAAACTGTCTACATGTGTACTCGAGGAATACCATGTGGAGAACAACACTTTTGAAACCGCATTTTGCTGCACATCATTTTTAAGCAGTTTTTAATCAATTTGTGTGTGACTTTCTGGCACAAAACTAAATAACTTTGTGTCTATAGGAAATTGCAGATCTGATCTGAACAGATAAAAAAATAACCAATGGCGTTCCCCAAGGCTCTATAGTGGGTCCTCTTCTGTTCAGTGGCTACATACTCCCACTTGCTCAGATTATAGAAAACAACACCATATTTTACTACAGTTAAGCAGACGGCACACAAATTTACATAACCATGTCACCAGGGAACTACAATAAGTACAGTGAACAGGATTTCTTCAAATAAACAAAGACAAAACTGAAGTAATTGTTAACCCAAGACAAGTCGTAAGAGGTGTTACTAAGATGAATGCTGGGTGGCAAGCTTTTTCTCCAAAGACTTTGCTTTAAAGTCTATTTTCGATCATTCATTAAACCCCTAAAAACTCATCTCTATGTATCAAGTTACATATTTATTTACGTTTTATCTATGAAAATCATCCTTATCTCATCTTCCTTCTTCATCCTTATCTTATATCCTCATCTCTTTCCGCCTTAAAATGGCTTAAATATAGCTCCACCATCTCAACTTTGACTCTGCTTGAACACTGTAAAACTACACCACAATTTGGAGTATCACAGTTATTAATCCGTACATGTTTGAACTGGAAACGGATTCTGAAAAGAACATTTAAACAAGCTCCACCCTGCAAGTGGAAGGGTTTGGTTCTTTAGCTTTGAAATCCTGAAAGTCTGAATCTGTGCTTTTGAGACGGCCATACTATGCAGCTTTAAGGTAGAAAATCTCAACCGTGGTGTTGACACCTTATTTCAATCTTGATGTGGCTTCTAGCATATAAAAAAAACACCATATGGAGATGTTAACAAGGTAGAAAAAAATAGACTTTCACTGGAGGGGGGTCCTCAAAATAACTACTACAGTGCCAGACAGTGTGTTCAGTATGTCATCAGTAGCATTTATATAGAAAAAAACACATATTCTAAATAAAATAAAAGAAGAAATGTTTCAGCACCGTGTGGAGAGATATGTATGTGACATTTTTACACGTTTTGGCACTTATTACACTCGTCTGGTTCTCATAAGGAAGGAAGAACAAGGATGTGTAGATGAATGAATGAGAATGATGCGTCTCCTGAGTGTTTTTGTGTTGTTGCTTTTTTATCTGTTGATCTGCTGCCTGTCTGTGTGCTTCTATATCCATTTGTCTGTCTGCCAGTTTGCCTGTCTGCTTGCTTTTCCCTCTCACACTCTCTCTCTACTTGTCAGTCTATCTGTCTGTCTGGTTTTCCCTCTCTCTCTCCCTCTTTATGTCTATCCATCTGTGTGTCTATCTAGCTTACGGCCCTGATCCTGCCTGCTCTCCCAGGTTTATGAAATGCGAGCAGCTTAGCAGATGGTGCATATCGTATTCTGGTCGGCTCTGTGTGGGTTTTGTACCACAGACGAAGGCTTACGATACATGTGAGCCTTTAGTCGCGCAGACACACCGACACGGGGAAGCTCAGGCTGTTAGCGCACCAGAGAAAACAGAGAAAAAGAAGAGCCAGACTGAGCAACGTAGACGGCTTGAAGGGGCGAATAAAACACAGTGAGAGGTATGGAGATAAGAAAAGTATGTTTTGGAGAGAAGATCAAGATAAAACAGTGGGAGAGAGGAGCTACTTTCTACAACTTCACTGTGGAAATCTGCAACTTTGTTCTACTTTTAGTGATATTTAAAATACCCCAAATATGTATTTCACCAGAGTAAATAATCCTCAGTGACTCGTCGCTTCTTTCTAATTAATCGAAATGGCACAAGGAAGTAATATGACACAGCAAAGTAGAGAGGAATCTTCAAAAGAAAACCACAAAAACAAACAGAGCTAACCATCAATCCAGCTGATGAAAAAGCGCACAGACACAACTCCCCTGACTGTAAGTCCAGTATAAGAACCCATCAGACTCTTGTCAGAGTTTCTGAGCGGCCGGAATAACAAATCGCCATATAGCTGTGGTGAAGGTGTGATTGGACTCACCATGATGTAGTGCCTCTGCATCTCAGTCTTCTCGCTGGCCAGCTTCTCACACTCCAGCTTCAGGCTGCACAAGGACGAGAAAGGACAGACACACACACACACACACACACACACACGTGGATTAAATGGTGTATTTGCATCCAGTCAAATGAATTATAATTTCCACGGGACTCGGATATTGCAGGGGTCAAACATAGTTTAGAGACCCATAAGAGTGCGAAAAATTACTTCTAGATGTACGGCTGGACTATTTATTACTGCTGGAAGTGACACTGAAAGAAAAAAAAAATCACCTCAATGGCAGCAACAGCCAGCAGGGTGTGTCTTATTCTATACTACAGTTCATCACACATACGGCACACAAGTGCAGGAGGTGTGCGATTCTGTATATTATGAGTAATATACATATATGGTTTCTGAAGAGGTTGGAGGCTTTTCATTGCATTCTGCTTTATTCATGCATTCGTCTGCTAAATTTACTTCCAAATGTGTTTCAAATTCTCTGCCTAAGTCAATAATGGATTAAACAAAGCAAAAAAAAAAACAAAAAACTTGCAAATGGGAGCCTCTTGAAATCCCCTCGTTGTTCAAAAAAAGGCTTCATTGCAGGTGCATTATTAACACGCACCTGCTCGAGATGATTTAAACCGTCAAGTTCAGGTGGGAAAGAGGTTCTGAGTTTAGAAGACAATATTCACAAAATGTGAACCAGCTTTTTTAGCCCAGAATGTGAACACATATAAGGACTATTTTTCTTTTCTTTGCTCTCGAAGCGCTTACACAAAAAACGCGTTTGCGTTTAAAGAAAGGCAACAGGTTAAAGTAAGGAAAATGAAGAATCCCAATATTTCATTTGATATGTTGGAAACTATAGCAGTAAAGAAACTTTAGATCAACCTCAGCTCCCACAAACTCAGCCACACTGTTAAATACTGTGACGACAAGAGCCAAGTAATAGAAATAACTGCAATTAAAATGCAGTATTTAAAGAGTAAAAGGGATTTATTTGAAATGTTTTATTAAAGTCATGTCAAGGTTGATGGAGGCTGAAGCCATGATCCCTCATTGACTCCTGCAATTATTCTAACACAAAAGAAGGTGAAATAGAATTTCAGGCGAATTCAGCATGAGAGGCTGCAACTCATTATCAGTTTTATACTAATATTTTATAGTAGAGGTTAAAGAATGACACTATTTTATTATCTTTACTGGTTGGCGTATTCAAGAATTCAACACCAACTTCCACTGAGCTGAATCACAACATGCTGTTTCTGTAATAGAAAGTATTCAAGTTCTTCTTCAGTGGAGGAAGAAAAGCTATTTAACCGCTAGCTGACGTTTATTAAGCAAATTTAACTTTTCAACCTCTAATATACAAACCTTCTCATGTCACATTTATATTTTTCAGTCCACATTGTGAGTATAGACCGTGATCAAGTCCATCAATGCAAAACTAGGACTTTACACACAACAGGGGTTTTAGATTCTGACACAGATCTAATTTGCACTTTTTATATTTTATTCTTCATTGTACTTTATGTTATTCTAATGTTTTGTTGTCTTAAATTATTTATTTTTGAATTGTCTTAAACTACTACTACTACTACTAAATCAGCATCCACACGAATGGAGAGAAAAGAAACTAAAATTAAAGATAATCGCCTGACTTTAGAGGATGGATTAGCATATGCCTCATGCAGAGTCGCGCTGGAACTTAAAATACTATTGTATTGACACTAACAGTTTTAATAAACAGTGTTATGTGCTCTCAGTTTCAGGGGAGAACAAAACTGATTTATGTTGTAGCTTTCATCTGAGCCAGTTGCATATAGTTGGCTAACAACTTTGTGTTTAAATTTTTTTTTAAAACAACCAAAAAAAGACGAGCTGGGAGATACAAAAAGATGCTGTACAGATGAATAGAATAGAATAGAAATACTTAATTGATCCCCAATAAAAGGGAACTTCTGTTGTTGTAGTAGCAAGTACAAAGAGTAAAGTAGCCAGCATGACAATACAAATACAAAAGAAAAACATACAAAAAGTACAAAATGCACAATTAAGTGTAAAATATACTATGATTTAAAACTTGCCAAAGTCAAAAATGCACTGTGTCAAATGCACAAACATATTACAGTGAAAATATGCAGTAAAATGAGTAAATGAAAATGTCCTGTAAACAGCAGTGCAGTTATAGTTTCGTTCTCTTCATAAAAGCCACAAAGACACACATCTGTATACGTGCATGCATGTGTATATACTGTGGATGTGTTGTGTTTGTACCTGTGATACTGAGCCTGGAGGAACTGGAATTCCTCCTTGATTCGGTCCAGAGTTTCCAGGACTGTGAACTTGAAAGACTGGCCAGGCTGCAATGGGACCTGCACAGGAAAAACGGGAGAAAGAACGGATGAAAAAGACGGAATGAAAGCGTGCACGTGTGTTTTCAGCAGACGACTGCATGCACTGTTCCTATGCTGCATGGATGTGTGTCGGGGAGCCAGGCGAGGCGAGGAAAAAAAGCCAAGATGAAAGTGAGAGGGAAGGTCACTTCCCCTTCCCACACATCATAAAGCCTCGTCCTCTCCCTCTCTGTTCTCCACCTCCTCTAATGACTCTGCCTCCTTCCCTCCACTGCCCCCATCCTTTTCTTCCTCTCCTCCGCCTCTCCCTCCCTCTCTTCCACATTAGCATCCTCTCCACTCTGCCAGGTTGCTAATGTATTCCAGCCTACAAAGAGCTGAGAAGGGAGGAAACATCAAATGAATAACTTATAGGGAATCACTGCACCGTCTCTCACCTGCTAAAAGCTAAAGAAGGCCCAACAAAACAAGCACCTCCCAGGGGTCCAGCACCACCAGCAGCCCTCCGTGTCCGTCTAAAGCGCTTTCGACAGCAGCCCTCCTCCTCCACAGTCTTCACCAAGTTTCAGAAACAAGGGCACTGTTGATGTTTTTCATGCTCTTTTGTTTGGGGATGGGGATGGAGTAAACAGGCTTTTTTTATTTTCTTGACAGTGTCAATTCTCAGAGGAGATTTTAAGGTAAGAAGTTGCCATTTATTCCTCCTCTTTCCTCCCAGCTCAGATTGGCTTATTTTGCCTGTAACACTGGACTCCCACTGTTAGCCCGGGGAGGATGCAGCCTGCCAGGTGTCTCTGCCACTTCTTTTTCAGTCACTTCTTATCACCTGTCAGTGAGCAGCCTCAGCAGGACCACTGAGGTTCACGCTACCCGTCCTCAGATCCCACCTCCCTCTCTTCCAGTGCACCGAAGCTGCAGCGTTAGCAGAGACCACTCGGCGGCTTCCGCCCACAGAATGCTGCCCACTGTGACGATAAGGCCTCCAGCCAGGCCCAGAGCATCGGAGGAGGGGACACAACCCAGAACCCTGCAGTGTGGGCGAGTCAGGCCAGCGTTACACTTAAAACTCTTCATCTCATCAAATCTGCATAGAACCGTCTGCAGGTGTCAGAATACATTACAAGGGCAACATGGCACATGCTCAGTAGAGTCCTCTAGAAACACCGTGCAACAGCAACACTGCAGAAAGTCTACTTGAGCGGCAGTTAAAGTGAAATACTGCTTCAAATGAATCTCATTTATCTTTATTCTTTGGTGAAAAAAGGTGTTCCTCTGTAGTTTCTAATAATTTAAGGTGGAATGACGACAAGCACAAGATAAATCCACGAGTCGATGCAAAGAAATATCAAAAATTAAAACTAATAACTTGCATTGATATGTTTAACAGAAGGAGAGCTGATGTATCACAATGCAAGTAAAGAAAGAAGTTCTTGTCATTTATTTTCAAAAATACACTCAGTATTTGGGATTACGGGGTTTTCAGAACCGATTCGTGCCGATTATTGGTGGAAATTAGATTTTCTCCCGTTAAACTGCTAATTTCAGCGAAAGTTTGAAAATCTGAATCCGACAGGTTTAATGGCCAAGTAGATTTTTTACATAACAAAAATTTGATTTGGTGTTTTATTGCACTAACAGAAACATATCGATTAAAAAAGTGTTGCATGTCAGTAGGCAGGAAGTGTTTTATGACAAATATGAAGCAAATGTTAGAAGTTTAATTAGCAAAAGTAGTAGAAAGACCTCCAGTGGTAATAGAAATACTGCCAGAAAACTAGGTTTACTTCCCCATTAGCATTGTGAGTCTGATATCGCATTTCTTCTCATTTCTCTGCTGTAATTTCTCCAATTCTACAGTTTCATTGAGCTTTTATCCATAGCGACGTACATCTGAGAGTAGAAACAACACAATCAAGGATCTAGTCAGGAGAAAACGGCCTGGACAAGAGCCATAGAACAAGTTCAAGTCTGATAACTTAACCGCCGTTTTTTCTGAGTAAGACAACAGAGTGAAAACAAAGGGAAGAATGTTCAGTCCAGTCCCAAAATTGTGGCTTATTTCAGGGTAAAGCGAGTACTTAAGCTGGAAAAACTGGAAGCTTCAAGTTTTTTTCCTTATAAGATTTTTATGTGAATTTTCTTAAAGAAAATATTAGAAGTTTTACTGATATATATGGAATCATTTTAGATATTTTTAGGATTTTTTGGAAGATTTTTACTCATTTTTTGAAAATATTTACAATAATTTTCTCACCAAATTTGCAGGATATTTTTAGAATAAAATAAAACTTTTAAGGGAAACTTTTAAGGAATTATTGGAATTTTCTTCCTGAAGGTTTTTCAAATTTTCAGAAATTTGGGGAATTTTTTTGCAGATTTTTTGATTTTTTTCAGAAAAGGAAACAATATTTTTTGGTGCCCATAAATGAGGACAACAGGAGGGTTAAAGAGGTCGGATGCATTAATTTTGCTTGCAAATCAAGTTTATCTTCGCTACGACTTGGAAAGCAGAATTCAGCTTTGCTATTTAACTTACTGTGAATCCACCTGTCTGCACTTAGTTCACCTGTTCAACCCATCCATCCATCAACTCATCCATCCAAGTCGCCACAGTGCAGCCGGGTGGCTATCGGGCCGCAGCTACGGCTAAAAAGATTGGCGGTTTCAGTGGCTGGGTTTCATTAGTCTAGACAAGCACAATTCAATTAGGTTTCAATTAGTCTGACGGTGGAGGTCAGAGACGCGGTGGGTTCCCCAGTAATTAATCCGCCGAGCTGAGCCGAGCTGAGCTAAACTGAGCCGTGGCAGGCGGAGTGGGGACGTCAAAACACACAAACCCACTGTGTGTGTGTGGGAGGGAGGGAGGGAGGTGAGGCCGGAGGGGGGTGGATGGGTGGATGGATGGATGGATGGATGGATGGATGGGGGAGTCTGCCAACAGATCCCCACTGACCTTGATTCACACCACACACACTCAGCTGGGGGAGGGGTGGAGGGTTTAGATAGCGATCTGGCAACACGCAGATAACACACATGCAGCCATAAGCGTGTTGAGGAAGAAAACACACACACACACACACACACACAGATAAACAAACAAACAAACACACACACGCTGCAGATTCACACACTGAGCGGAGGACACACAAAGCCAGAGAGGGAAGGCAGCAGATCTGGCAGACGGATGGATGGGTGGATGACGGAGTGATGGACTAGTGTGACATTCTTACAGAGAAATGAAAGACGGAGCAGAGAGACAGACGATGAAAGAGTGATGAGGCTGCTGGATGAGATATTTATCCATTCATCCATCCATCTGACACTGACGGAAAAAGAAGACAGACACAGACTGAGTTCAAAACCATCTACTCATTCCCTGCGATCAATCTGGGAACCACTACAGTGAACTACGATCTAGGATTCTCCCGATTTTTTGCACTTTCTGGCTCTAATAAATGGTGGAATTTTGTATTTTTTTAACATATCTATCAAACCTGTCTGTGGTTTTGATTTTCCAGAGGATTAAAATCCTGCTACATGAGCGATAGGTGCACAATTTGTATTTTTCTACCAAATTTCTAGAGCAAATAGTTTATTCTAATCAAATTTTCAAAATAAAAGCATGCAGCATAAAGTGATTGAAATATCACAATTTTCACATTGAATATGGCTAATTTTCCAATTTTCCAAACAAAATATGTACATGACTGTCTGAAAGTTGGAAATTCAGTTTCTGGCTCATAAAAAATGGTGGGATTTTTTTTTTTTTTTAACATATCTGTCAAACCTGCCTGTGGTTTTGGGGGTTCGGAGAGTTCAGATCCTGCTACATGAGCTATGCGTACATCGCTCTGCAGTGGTTTTACAAAGAACAAGGCATCAGCAAGAGCAGAAATTGATGTTTTTACAGAATCTCTAGAGCACAGAGTTTGTTTTTAGGAAATTTTCAAAATAAAAGCATGGTAGATAAGGTAATTTCGATGAAATATCACAATTTTAAGATTAGACTAGATTATTTTTTCAAACAAAAATGCACAAGACTGTCTGAAAGTTGGAAATTCAGTTCATGGCTCTAATAAATGTGTAATGTTGGCAAGTGTTTAAAGATAGCATGTCTTTCAATCTTGACTGCAGTTTTGTGGTTTGGAGCGTTAAAATCCTGCTACATGAGCTATGTGTGCATTGCTCTGAAGTGTTTTTACAACCATGGAGGCATCAACTAGAGCCAAATGTTTACTTCGTTTATGGAATCTCTCAAATAGATGTTTTGTTTTAAGCAAATTTATGAAATTAAAACATGTAGCATAATGTACTTTGAAATATCACGATTTTAGGCTCAGATTTGGTTCGTTTCCTGAATGGAACTGTATGCCACATGTCTGAAAGTTAACATTCAGCTTTTGGCTCTTTCTTCAAAGAGATTATGTCTTTGAAAAGGGACAGAGGCAGTGTCATTTCCTGCTCTCTACTCCCCATCTAGGAACCATTAGATAGTGAACTATGCAGGGAACTCCTCCGTCAAACTTTCAGACTCTGCTCAAATCTCGGTGCTATTAATTACGTCACTGCTGTCACTTAAATTAAAAGGTGTCAGATTGATGACGGCTGTGGTCGTTCACAATATATATCAACGGGGCTGCAAATGTTCAGGACTCTGGCTACAGCATTTGTCAAGTTAAGGCGGCTTCAAACATTGCTGCAAAGATTGGTGAAAAGAGAACGACGCAAAAATCCACGTTTAACAATTTTTGTACTTAAAAAGTGACACCTGTGACCAATGGACACGTTTTACTTAACATATGTTTGGACAGGATAAAAAAAAATCTGACAAATATGAAATGGTCAGCTATTTAAAAAAAAAAAAAAGTTAAATGGAGGTTGAATGACTGCGAAGTATATTGTCCAAAATCAGTGAATAAAAAAGAATCTTTTTGTTGCTATGTTTCCATTTAACATTTCAACACAAGTTATTATTTTTAATATTTTGTATTTATCTACACATATATTTATTTACTATTACTACTACTATTATCACTTTTAGCCTCGTGTTTATGGTTTTATTTTCTATTTTCTAATACTACACTTGTTGTTTCCCTTACTTTGATGTGGCATTTTCTGATTATTCATCTGGTGATGTTGTATTGATTTATTTGGATTTTTTTTTTTATCATGTTTAACTCTATTTCTACACTTTTGCCTCTCTGGTCCTCTGTTGTGCATGCTTTTTTTCTTTTTGTCCTGTTTTTGTAAACTCTGTGCTAACTTGGCGCTATATAAATCAAATAAATAGAATCATTATACAGTGTGTAGCGACTGATTTCAGACAGACCCCCGTTGTCTCTGCTGTGGTCATCGCAGCCTCGTCTCTCCACCCTGTGCTCCGTCCACAGGCCTCGTGGTAATTCTGCCTCCACCATCTGCCGCCGTGCACACATGAGCTCACAGACAAAGTGCTGCTGGCGGGTTACATCAGCACCACGAAGTCACATAACAAAGCCGTAGTTACAGATCAGGATTATACAAGAGATCCACGAGTCACAACCGTCGTCCTCTGATGAGATGAGAGATTCGAATCCCTTTCATGTGCTGGACCAAAGAAAAGAAATCCAAAAATGTCTTACTTTTGATTTTCCGGTTGCACCTTTTTGAATGAGTTTTATAGCCCCTGGAGCAATTCTTATGAGCACAAAAAAAGATATAAAAAAAAAAAGGAAATGAAAAATACAAAAAATAAATAAATAAATAAAAAATGGAGTTATAAAGTCCTCGGGCAAAAGGAGAAATATTCCCTGCTTGTGCTGAAATCTGTCTGTCAAGATAAAGAGACTAGTGTGGAGAGCTGCTATGAAATTAGTTCACGTTTAACGGTAACAACAGGAGACTTCCTCAAGGAAACTAAGAGCCGGTGAGAGAAGAAAACCGAGTTATAAGCTAATGTTTACAAAGATAGAGGCATCAGCAAGAGCTGAATTTTTAGTTTTGTACAGGATCTCGAGAGCAGAGGGTTTGGTTTTAGCATTTTTTTCAAAATGAAAGCATAAGGTGATTTTGATGAAATATCAAGATATTAAGCTAAGCTTTGGTTAATCTTCCCAACGAGGCAGTTTTTAAAAGATAATATGTGTGTTTACACAGATAGAAGCATCAGCAAGAGCAGCAGATTGTTTAGTTTTTCATAGAATCTCTCAAGTAGATGTTTTATTTTCAAAATAAAAGCATGACGCATAAAGCGAGCTTGGTGAAAAATCACGATTTTTAACTTGGGTTTGTTAATTTTTCAAACAGAACTGCTTGTCACACATGAGTCGTTTGATGGCCATGTGAAAGTTGAAAATTCTGCGATTTTCTCTCTTTTTCACAAAATCTCTAGAGTTTGTTTTTAGCAAATGTCAAAATAAAAGCATGCAGCATAAAGTGATTTTGATGAATTACCCCAATTTTAAACTTAGATATGGTAATTTTCCTAACAAAATTGCACGTCACACATGCCTGAAAGTTAAAAATTCAGTTTTCTGGCTCTAATAAATGGTGTAATTTGGGCATTTTTTTTTTTTTTTTTTTTTTAAAAGATGATATGTCTTCCAAACCTGCTTGCAGTTCTGGGGTTCTGAGGGTTAAAATCTTGCCTTGTGAGCTATATGTGCATCGTTCTGCAGTGTTTACAAAGACGGAGGCATCAGCAAGTCGCACCGTATGTACACCAGAACAAACATTTGTTCTTGGAGTGTATGTGTTTCATCTCTCCTATATTGTGACAGATGGCAGCCCAGACTGTTAGGGGTCCAATAGCGCGTCACAAAGAGCCAAAAAAACAGCCAACCGCCTCCTGTGTTTTCATGTGTATTTATGTGCATGTGTGTGGGTGTGTGTGTGTGTGTGTGTGTGTGTGTGTGTGTGTGTGTGTGTGTGTAAGCACCATATCATGCAGCATCCCGAAACCCAAAACCGATCCAGTTAATCTGGGAGGTGGAGGTGGAGGAAGACAGGGAAAGGTCACTTGTGCACAAACACACACATATATAGTGAATATAGACCATGTGGGACAGCAGTCAATCGCAATTTGGACGATCTGGCACGAGCGAGCAGAGAATTAGGAGGGATTATCTACGGGGGGATGGGAGGAGTGGTAGTCCAAGCCTGTTTTACTGTATCACATCACCATCACCTGTCTGTCTGTCTGTCTGTCTGTCTGACTCTAACACTTGATTAACTCGCAGTAAAGGAGGCGTTATGATGACGACACGATGAAGGCAACAGCTGGTGGCACGAAGAAGAAATTCAGTGCAGGAAGATTTTTTGAAATGACGTTTCAGCATCACATTAGCAAAAAACACTTCAGCTCGACCAAATTTGTCCACAAAAACAAATGCTAAGCAGTTTTTTCCGCTATTTAACCCTATGAAGGCCATTGGTGTTTGCTTTTGTCTCATTTTTATTCACCGTTTGCTCATTTTCACTGCAATATAAAGTCCTGCACCTCTGTGGAAACAACACAACCACAGCTAGAAGCATAAAGAACATAAAGGTGTTTACTGTGTTGTGCACCAAAATACCAAGTCAAACTCCTCATATGTGCACACTGACTCTGCAACAAAACAGATTCTGATTCTGAAAAGAATCATCAAACTCTGCGTGGCCTTTACAAACCGCCATTCAGCCACAAATCTGTGAAACTGAACACAAACTGAACATGTAGAATTTGTTCTGTCCTGCTTGAACAACTTTTTCTCAATTCCATCATCCGAATCTCACACAAATGACAACTTTTCCTTCCTTCTTTCTTCAGTTTGCATCTCCAAGTAATGCTGCACAACATTTGCCTTTTTAGCTTTCAGTCAGACTTGTTTTTTTTTCCATTCACTGTCTGAATATTGGGTCAGTCTGCTTCCATCAGTCTCTCTGTCAGTCTGTCTTTCTGTCTCATGGAAGTCTTCTGTGCGAGCAGCTGCCTGTTTTTTCCACCACTGGCAGCATGAGAAAAATCAGCAACTGTAAAACAGATGCAGGTCTGGGAGTGATTGTGAAAGAAATGATTCTATCAGTCAGCTCGTCTCCTCCAACAATCTCTTCAGCCTCTGGCACACTTTCCACCGACACATGAGCGTTCACACGGTACGAGCAGGCGTGCCCATGCAAGGACGCATTCATTCACGCAAAACACCCACAAAACATCCTCTCCTCCTTGTGCCCTTTCTCTGGCTGCTCCGTCTCATCCTTCCTTCCTTCTTTCTCTTTTTTTTCCCGCTCTTTGCGTCTCCTTCTTCCTCCCTTTGTTCCTCCTCTTCACTGTGTCTCGCTGAGACAAGCAGAGACACATTCAGATAGCACATGAAATAATAATTGGCTGGTGAAATATTTAGGGAAAAGGCACATGAATAGATGAGAAATGCCAAGTGTGGCAGAGGAGTGTCAGTGCCCCTTGTGTACATGTCTGTGTGTGTCTGTCGGTGTGTGTTTGTGTGCCAGTGTTTGTGTCTGTTGAAGCGAGCAGCGATGAACACAAGCAGCAGCTCATTGGTTTGGACTGAGTGTGGATGATGGAGTGAAGAAAAGCTGCAGGGAAGAATGAGAATGTAACCAACGTATCAGAGATTTCTTCATGAAGCGCTGGTGGTTTTGTTATTTTTATGTCACACACCGTTTTACAAGCATTTTCACAGTGAACTAAAACGTCTTGATAACTTGGAGAAAGTCCAAAAGCAGAAGCTCAGTTAGAGTTAGCGGGTCTGTCACTGTGCAACTCATTTATTCTGCCACTTTTTCAGTTTTCAGACCCTCAGACTGACAACCCAGACGGCAAACTAGCTGGGAAACCAAAATCCAGACCTTCATTCAATCAGCCAGTCAGTCGTTTAGTTAACCAGTCAGCCACCAGTCAGTCAGAGAGTCAGTTAATGCTGCAGCAGTCGGCCACTAAGCCAGCGGTGGATTACAAATCAGGCAGAGATTGGCAGCCAAATGAGTCTCTGGCCTCCATCCAAGTCTCGCTCTGATCATTTCTTTTAATGGCAAAGAAAAGAACACAGAAAACAGGATTTAAGGATAGTAAATGGCTGTTTTTAATCAGGGAGCAGACGTAATCTGGGTGGCAGCTGATGTCTGATCAGAAGTCGCCTTTATATGACGTCCTGCTTGTTTTCGGCGGGTCGCCCCGCTGCAGCTGTATTGTTGTTACTTGACTCCTTGCCATTTTAAAGGGTTGCCTTTGAAATGCTGCACGAAATTAAATGTAAACAAGACGGAGGACAACGGGAAGGCGAGGAGAATGTCATCTGTGGGAGGTGACAGCCGTCCACTGTGCTGTTTGCTGTGCATGGCTTTTCATCAGAGCCACCAATGTTTGGGAAAAACAAACTGACGGACACAGCTGAACATCCCTGGAAAACACAGGTCAAGGGCCCGTCTGAAAAACTCCGAGGAAGCATCTACACGTAGTTAACACACACTGATTACCTGTTAAGAGCTGCCAGCGATGCAGCAGAATGAAGCTGCAACTTTCACCACATGCATCCCCCACAAGTGTCTCGGCCCTCACCAGAGAATCATATGTGATTTCTGCGGCCACATATTTGCCGTTAGTTTGTTTACTTGGCCGTAAAAAGTTACCCTTCTGGCAGCCAAAGCAGAAGGAAGCTCTCCACATGCACACACACAGACGATTACACATTTTGGTTTGCAACAATTTCAGAACAGTTTCAGAAATTTCGACCACAGATACGCACACTGGCAACCAAACTTCTTTGGCACATCTTTTATTTTCATTATTCCCCACGACAAACACACACATGTCCGTTAATAATAATAACAACAATAATAATTCAACAGTTGTCATAAGTTGCATTTGCAAAGCAGAAAATGAGAAACTCTTGGACATTCACCTAAACTGAACCCTAGAAACAAACTTTCTGTCTTTTTCTCATCAACTCAGTCTTCCCTTATTGTGCATTTGCAGAAATATCAGTCTGATCGTCATCCTTCCAGACTTACAGCCACCTCAACTGCAGGAGATAAATCTGTAGCGTACAGAGAAACGCATCCAGAGCAGCAGCTTGAAGCGTGCACTCAGCCCAAACCTTTCCAGATTCTGCAGCTTTAGGTAAACGTGCCGCGACTAGAACAGAAGTCGCCACATGAGAGAAGAAGTAAAAGAAGAAGAAGAAGAAGTGTGCTTGTTAGTGTTGAAAACATATAATGATGTAGAATACATACTGTAAGTGTGAGACTGTTTGATCCTGTCTGGAAGCCAGTTATTGACATCTCTGTTAACCATGAAAACACGCCGTAAATCCTTTCCCTCTCTCTCCCCCTTTTCTTTCTTTCCCTCGCCTCGCCGGGGTGTGGCAGCCAATCAAGGGCTTGTACATCCACAGCAACAGTCGAGGTCGGACTGGGACATTATTTACTGTTATTGCTGTTGGCACACACACAGAAAGCACCGCTGCTCTCCTTCCTCTCCCTCTGCCGAAGCCAGACACACACGTTTAACAGCTGCATGCACACAGAAGCTCTTTTCACGGCAACACAAGGACAAATATAAACACATGCAAAAGTTTCAGGCATCTTTAGATTCTTCTGGTTGCTCCCAGATTCACTCTGCAGCACGACGACGATCCCGAAACATGCAGCGAGAGACGTAAAGAACTATTTCCAGCAACAGGAAGAACAAAGACTCCTGCAACAGATGCTACGGACCCCACGGAGCCCCGAACTCAACGTCATGGAGTCGAGATCGCATGAAGAGACAGAAGACTGAAGAACTGTGACAAGTTCTCCAAGATGCTTGGAGCAACCTGCCTGACAAGTACCTTCAAAACAGCATGCATCTGGAGAGTCGATGCAGTTTTAAAGGCAAAGGGAGGCAACACTGAATGTTGATTTGACTTTGCATGAAGTTACCTGATAAAAACTATCCTTGGCATCATTTTTAGTGCCCACGGTGGTATATGCACAACCAGACACACAGAAAATGACACACAAGGCCAGATAACACTCAAAACAAAGCTGAATTTGACACTGGAAATGCACAAACACACATCCAAGTCGACAAACAAGGCAACACGAATACTCACACACTCGCTCACAAAGCACTAAATGGACACAGACACGCAAAAAGAGAATCACACCTCACACGTATCCTCACACAGACTCACACTGCTCTGATAACGCTCGCCACAAAAATCCAGTGGAACCAATTACAGCTCTGCTCGCCTGGCAAATCAGCACGCACTTTTTAACCCTTTTCCCACCAGAGAGCGAAGACAACAAAGTCTGACTTCTGCTTGTGATAAAAGAAAATAACGCCGGGCGAGTCTCGGATGCAGGTTTTATTTATTTATGGCAGAGAAAAAGCTGCTTTATCACTTCCAAAGGGATGCAGAGGGGTTGAAATAGTGGCATTCGAGGCACGGTGCAAAGAATTAGACCGTGATGTCTGACTGACACCAGCAAAGGATGCTAACTGACCAAAGAGTTTGACTACAAATCACATATTTGACATGACTTCTCGCCATTTTCACACAAACTGTCATGTGAGGCAGATTTTCGGAATTTCAAAGTCGCCAATTTTATGACAATAACATGGAAAAAACTTTGAATTTTCTCCACATCAAGTGTCTGCAACAGTTCCTGACTCCTCCTGTTCTGTCAGATATACATTGTGCTGCTTATGCAGTTGAAGCAGGAGACTATTTAGAAAACTGCTGGTTTGGTGCAAACAGTTTGATATAGAACACAGAGTCGACTGCAAAATGCAACAAAGCTCATACTGTGTTTTTCACAGAGCGCTTATGGTTTGGCTTCTGATTTTATTTTCTGGCAACATACATCCGCTCGTCAATGCAATGCTTTTTGGCAGCCGACTGTTTGTGAGATACCGGAGATTCCTTGAAGGGAGAAGATCTTTTTCAGAGGGATCCCCGTTTGCAGTAAACACGCCACACAGCAGTGCAGACGGTAGATATATTACCGCAACAGATGACATAACTCAGGCAAGTTTCTGCAAGTTGATTTTGTTAGCGTACTGATTGAGTGACTGAAAACCGTGAAATCGGTCTTCAAACTCGGAATACACACAGCTTGGAATGTAAAGTTCACTGTAAAAAGTGTGTCTGAGCTGCAATTGAAGTAAAATACAGTTTAGACAGAATCTTATTTATCTTTTTGCTTCGATGGAAGTTTACTTTTGTGGGTTCTATGAACTTGACATTAGATTTTTGCCTTTTAAATTGGCATTCGAATGTCAACAAAAGTCCAAAACTTAAGTTCATTGCTCCCCAGAAGAGGATTACAGAGTGAAGAAAAGAAGAAAAAGCTTTATGTTTTGCTAAAACAAACATGTAAGCTGGAAAAACTGGAAACTTCAAGTTAACTTTTCTTAAAATTGTGCAAGTTGCAGCAAAGTAAACTGTTAATTTGGGAAGAATCCCACAGTTTTAGTCTATCAAGCTTAAACAGCAGCACCAATGTTGATTACAGTTTTTCCTCAATTGATCAGACACTAAATTCCATTCACTGCATTCAGCCACCAACTACTGCACACATTTCTCAAAAACACGACTCTGCTGTCCAGATTTTGAACACTATTAATGGTTTGCACAGTTTCCAAAACTCTTGCAGGCTTTTTGCAAAAGACTGAACACGTTTTTTGCTCATTTCAACACACCTTTTCACTCATAGCACACATTTTTCAAAAAGTAAACACGAGGAAGCAGAACTGGGACGCTGTTGGGATGCATTTGTGTTTAAGTTGTCGTTTTTGAGGACTGTATCATTTTTCTACACTTCATGTGAAACACAGTGAGAGAAGAGTGTTTTGTATTTAGCAGTGCAGTGTCCTAGTTTTGCTTCGTGTGTCTTAATTTTGAAAACAATGTTCAGATTTTGACAATAAAGTGTACTTTTGACACAAGTGTGCAGTGCTTTGTGAATTGTGTTCAAATAAAAAAAGCAATAGTGCAGTGTGTTGGGAAATGTGTGCTATTTTTCAGGAACAGTGTCTTATCAATTGAGAAAAACTGCAATAGCTTGATTTGGGTCAAAGTAACTCAGCTGTGTGTTACTAACTGAAGTCTTTCGGTACAATTTATGGTGCGTTGGTTAAAACAAGTAAAGCCAGTGTGGTCCTTTAAGGGATTATGTACGTCTCAGAACCGAATTTAAAGCCTGTGTGTAAAACAAACTACAGAATCAAGACCAATATTTACTGTGAGTAATTTAGAAAATTAGACAGAACGCCTGCAAAGAAGCATAAACTTCATAGTCACTCCGAATACTACATATTAACACGTCGACATGTACGCAGCTATACAATCTGCAACCGTAAACACAAATAGTCTTAAAATCCACACACTGATACATGCATGTGCGCACACACACACGTGTTCTTTGCACCTTCACACCTCTCCACAGATCACATTTCATAGCAACACCAGAAATAAAGTTCCATGGCAGAGGAGGGCCGCAGAGGAAGAAGGAGGGAGAAGGAAAACAGAGGAGAAAAACCAGGAGAGAGACAGTAAAGAGCGAGATGGAGACTATCGATCGGTTGGAGTTGGCTCAATCTGGGATTGAACTTTATCACAAACGCAGAGCATCGCAGCAGGAAGCTCTCTGATACGCTTCTAAAAGAGAGAACAGAGGAATGTTCACACTCTATTCTTCCTTCGCATCTCTCATTCATTTTCATTTCTCCTTCCACCCCCGGCCGTGACTTTTTTTTTTAAAAGAATTATTTCTGCCTCTTTTTCTTTTTTTTCCTCTCTCTCTCTTTCTTGGCTCTCACATCTTTCACTTTCTCCCTTTTGTTTTTTTTTTTATCACTTCTCTGTGTTGCTCTGTGTCTTTTTCTCTCCCTTCTTTTCCAGCGGCTGCCTTATTAGCATTCTCTCTGTACATATAATTGATTCCTCATGCCTTCCTCTTGTGAAAATGTCATTCATAATTCTGTGTGATAGCTGGCTGGCTGGCTAGTTGGCTGGATGGCTGGCTGACGGAGGGGTTTGGCTGACTGGCTGACTGGCTGGCTGGCTGACTGTGAAGCAAAGTGGCCACTGACCCATTTGTAGCAGATACAAAGAGACTGACAACCAAATCTGATTATAGCAACCAGACCGGGGCCCTTGTGAAACGAATGGCCTAAGCCAGACTGAGCCTAAGCTGTCATTCATCCTCCTGTGCTTTTTAGTCTATGTGTTTAACCTTTATTTTACCCCCGGCAGGTAAATTAACGGCAAATTCTCAGCCGCTGATGGAGGGCGAAGCTGAAGGAGGGAAGGGCCTTTAAAGAGGTATTAAAGAGGGGGAGCACTTGTGCACTCACGGCCTTTCTTAGTGGTAATGGAAATGAATTAAGTAGAATTTAACTATCAATTAAACGCTCCGTGTGTGTGTGTGTGGTGTGTGTGTGTGTGTGTGTGTGTGTGTGTGTGTGTGTGTGTGTGTGTGTGTGTTTGCTTAGAGACAGAAATGAGCAAATGGACATCTGACGGGTCTTTCACACACACATTAACCCTCGTGTCGTCCTGCGGGTCAAATTGACCCGTTTTAAAGTTTGAAAATGTGGGGAAAAGAAATATTTTCACAGTGAAACTTCTGATGTCCACGTTTTCAACATTCCTGGGAAATCTTTGATCATTTTTTGGTGGAAAAAAAGAAATGTTAAAAAAAAATGTTCTTTAAGAACATTAACATTACAATTTTCAACAATTTTCCGAATGTTCTTAAAGAAAGTATTAGATTTTTTACAGATATATATGGAATAACTTTAGATATTTTTAGGATTTTTTGGGAAGTTTTATTCAGTTTTTGAAAAGATTTAGAATTTTTATTATTTTTTATTTTATTTCTTTCCAAATTTGGGGATTTTTTTTAAAATAAAACTTTTAAGGGAAACTTCTAAGGAATTTTGGGAATTTTCTTCCTGAAGATTTTGCAAATTTTGTATAAAATGGGGGATTTTTTTTTTTTGCTGATTTTTTGGATGTTTTTCAGACAAGGGAACAATATTTTTTAGTGCCCGTAAATGAGGACAACAGGAGGGTTTAAGCAGCCAGATCTGTTCTCACACACATATTGCTGTGCACACAAACATAAATAAACAACGATGCACACACACACACACACACACACACACACGAGCTGGGAAGTGCAGATGCCACCTACACAGCCAAACCATCAACAAGATCTCAAAGGCACCTGGTTGCAGCTGACAGGGAGGGAAGCTGGTGTGTACACAACAAGGAATCTCTCAACTCCAACCCTCCCATCAGTCCTCAAAGCAAAAAGACAGACGGACGGACTAGAAGGACGCCGATACAAAGACGAGGAGAAGCCAAGAAGCGGAGAGCAAGCTGCGGGACGGAGTTGGACACTTTGACAAGAGATGGAGGGACGAGTGAGACAGACAGGGAGGAAGAAAAAGAGGAGGAAAAAAAAAAGGAGACATAAGGAGGTACTTACCGGATGCCTGCCCTGAGGGTACATGATCCCAGGAGAGGAGAGGCTGCCAGTCCGTTTGATGGCCAGGTTAGTCCCCTGGCCCTCCACTCCTCTGCCCTCCACCGGTTACACAGCAACACACTCTCACACAAAACACTCTCACACACACACACTCACACACACTCTGCAAGTCCTTCACACAGCAGTCTTTACTCTTCCTTCACTGCAAATTCCCGTTGACACACAAGTGAAGACCACTCCGTCCGTCGATCCGTTTATCCAACAATGTCATGACAGAGCGCTGACTTCACCTCCTTCTTCTCCTCCTCGTTTCCCCGGTGAAGTCACAGATTCTCCTCTTCCTCTCCTCCTCCTCCTCACAGTGTCTCCCTCTTCCTCACCCTGTGATCAGTCAAGGTCCACCCGTAGTGACATGACACAGAGGATTTCATCCAGCCCGCCTCCTCCTCCTCTCTTCCACTTCTTCTTGTCCTCCTCCTCCTCCTCCTCCTCCTCTTCCTCGTGCCCCCTTCACCCAGCGGTCTAATGGCGAAACATACAAACATAAACACACACTCGGGCTCGAACCAAACAGCCTCCTTCGCTGCCTTTTCCCTCCTCTTCACCCTCTCTCTGACACACTGAAGCCTCTGCCTTGACTGCCGCAGAAAAAGAAGAAGGATAAGAAGGAGAAGAAGAAGAAGGAGGAGGAGGAGGGAGGGGAGAGAGAGACAGAGAGAGAGAGAGAAAGAGTGAGAGCTTTGTTTTTAATCTAAATGTGGAAAAAAAAAACGCAAGAGGAAAGCAGGAAAGAACAGCAGGTCAGTGGAGGATCCAGCGGGCTTTTCAGCAGCAAGCCCTAGACTGTAATATATTGTGCCTGTTGGCTTCAACACAAACACGACAGGCTGCTAAAGCTCCTCTTAAGGTGGAACCGAGCAGATAGAGACTCAGACGGGGAGAGAGAGGCTGAGAGATGGATCCCTTTTCAATTGTGGTCAGACAGACAAAGCAATCAGTCGTGCACAAAGACTCAAACTGATATGAATCGAGACTCAAGCGCACAAACGCTCTCATACACAAAATCATGACAGCTACGTGGCAGCACGAGACGCACACACACATGTACAGCTGCACGCACACACACACCTATACAGCTGCACACACACACACACATACACACACACGTACAGCTGCACACACACACACACCTATACAGCTGCACACACACACGCACACACACACACATATATACAGCTGCACACACACACACATACACACACACACGTACAGCTGCACACACACACACACCTATACAGCTGCACACACACACGCACACACACACACACATGTACAGCTGCACACACACACACACATACACATACAGCTGCACACACACACATACAGCTGCACACACATACACACACACACATGTACAGCTGCACGCACACACACATACACATACAGCTGCACACACACACACATACACACACACACATACAGCTGCACACACACACACACACACACACACACACACACACACACACACACATATACAGCTGCACACACACACACACACACACACCAGTCAGAGTGATAAGTTTATTATCCAGTTTACACCTTGCATTAAAATCTGTCTTAGATGACTAGATAGCAATTCAATCGCACACAAATCAGGGCGTAAACACACTCAGGTTGCAGTGAAGAAAGCCACTGATACGAGTCCTCAAACCTGCTCACACTGTAGAGAGTCACATTAACTCATATTCTCTTGTATAATGAAAGTAAATATAGGAGTTCCACTAATTTCTAGTTCATTGAACTTAAAATGTTCAATTTTTACTTTCAAACCCAAGGTTGCACTGAAGAACACAAGCGATTATATTTCCACAAATCTGCTCACACCCTTAGTAAGACAACTTAGATTTTCTTGTAGAATGAATGTAAATATATGGGTTCTACTATTTTCTAGTTTACTGAACTTCAAATGTTCAGTTTTTAACTTTCAAACTCAATGTTGTACCGTTGAAAGCAACGGAAATAAGCTTTCAAACCTGCTCTCACTGCAAAACACCATAAAGGAATTCAGTCAAATTAACTTTTCTAGTTTACTGAATGTAAATACAGGAGTTTTGCTCATTTCTTGTTAATTTAACTTAAAATATGTCTAATCTTTTACTTTTAGACCAATTTAGAATTCAAAACATGAATTATTATAGTTTAACAAACAGCAGAAACTTCACTCAACTCAATAAATGAAGTTTACAAGAAACAAAACTAGAATGTAAGGAAACCTCCCACGATGCTTTAATGGAGTTAAAACTCCTCGACGGTTCTTGTTTTTTTGTCATTTCAGAAAACAAAGATGTTATATTAGAAAAAATAAAACACAGAACCTCACCATAAAGGAATTTAGTCATATTAATTTATCTTTTCTTATCTACTTAATGTAAATATGAGTTTTGCTCATTTCTACATAACTTAAACTGTTAATTTTTTACTTTTAGATCACTTTAGAACTTAAAAACATGAATTCTTATAGTCCAACATTCTGACTGAAATTGATGAGTTAAATGAATGAACAGCTGAAAGTTAAACTCAATAAAATAAGTTTATAAGAAGCCAAACTAGCAAAAAATTACTAGAGCTAAAGCTCCTCAGAGACTCTTGCTTTTTGTGGTTTGACACATGATGGAAACTGGTTGTGCATCTCTAACGTGTTAAATTAAATAATGGTTGCTTCTTTTCAAAATAATCAAAATAATTCTACCTACGACAAAGATTAGTATTGAATTAAGTCCTTCTACCTGTAGATAATTTTTATATTACTTCTTACAGTTCATTTACTTTGTGTTTTACTGATTTTAAATTCTAATATTGTCATTTAAAGCTAATCTTCTTTAACCCTTGTGTCGTCCTTTGGGTCAAAATTGACCCGGTTTAAAGTTTGAAAAGGTGGAAAAATATATATTTTCACAGTGAAACTTCTGATGTCCACATTTTCAACATTTTTGGGAAATCTTTGAACACATTTGGTGGAAAAAAAGAAATGTTAAAAATGTTTCTGAAGAAAATCCACAAAAAAATCTTTACTGATATATATGGTTAATCGTGTTTATATCCATAGACTAAAAACTGTAGCACGTAATATGTGTGTTTTAGCATTAATGGTTGATTTTTAAATACCACCGAGCTGTTTGTCCGGTTCACCGACACAAACTAGACCCACGTGGCTCCATCATTAAAAAGATTAGCAAGTTCTCCAGAGCTGCTCATCAGATAATGCTCGCCGAGATTTTGACCTAATTTCAACTTATATAAACCAATAACGGCAATAATCAGACTACTGCCTTAATCTTATTATTGTCGGGTGCTTAGCATGCGTGCTGCTTGATTTTCCATCCATCGCTAAAGAGGTTGTGATAAGACACGTCCGCGGTTGTACAAGTATGTGGTTACTCTGGATACAAACAAACCAGGAAAACAAACGCACAAGTATTTTATCTGCAGCACCACAATGACAAAGCACAGTCCAACACACACACACGTCAAACATATTAGACTGTTCCTGGTGGAATTGTAGTTAAATTAAATCATAAATAATGTTTGTATTGCGGGACCAGTTAATACAAGCCTTTACATTCCAGGCAAACCTCCACTTTCGGTGTTTCTGAATTTTTCTCTTGAGCTCAAGGATAAAGTGTTTCTTTACTGGTTAAGAAAATTCTCCTTTCCCTTCAGGTAAATAAACCCTGTAAAGCCCACGGGATTATGTGAAAAATGTCTGTCATAGAGCTTTAAAAAAAAAATAACGAGAGAGCGAGAAAGAAAGAGGTCTGTTTTTCCTACTTCCGAAAACTTGACATTTTGGAAACACACAGGAAACTATGTGCTGTTGGGTGGTCTGTTGTGGGGAAAACACATGGAAGTGGTTCGCTTTTAGTCTTCCTTTAAACGCTGGCTTGTTTGTAATAAACAGAACAACTGATCAGTTACCAAAACTAAGTGTGCAACCTACAGAAACTCTTATCTGGCTCGGGAATCACGACATAAAAGGGTGATGCGAGGGGATATTCGTGCGGAAACACCACAGCGACGTCCACTTACCGCCAAAAGATGTCATCGAAATCAACAAGTCAAGTATCTGGAGGATTACCGCTGTAACAACCCAGAAATATCCCCGCTGCAGCCAGATAAAACCCGTCTACTTTGGACTGCTGGCTCCAGTGCACATGTTATTTACAGGAGAGCCCAGAATGGACCTGGACCCACTGAGACCCGGTATTTAAAGCCTTTCCATGTACAGTACAGCAGTCTGGCCCGGCCGTCTTTTGGCGCTGTTCATAATGAGTTTATCCAGGGCAGCTCTGCCTTTGAACTTGATCAAACGGCCATTAATCCGACGCTGTACAATCGGACACAGTCGGTCTTGGCATCCATGGAGGGTTTCCAGTAAGACAGAAACTGCATTTGATAACTAGCGGGTTAGCCAGAGGGCAGCTCCAAAGCCTCAATTAAGGTCACATACAGACCTCCTATTACCCAATGCAGTCTATTAGAGAACACTATTGATCCTGCCGGGGAATCCTAAAGCCGTTGTATGTTTAAACTCATCCAAAGTGCCATTTTAAGTGAGAAACTATGTCTGTAAAAACATCTAGACATAAAAAAGTTTATTTCAGCAAAACAATAAAGTCTGGACTGAATGATGAGAGGCTGGAGCTTCCAACTGTGCATAATAATCTGTTTATTAATGCATCTGAAATCCCTAATTGATGAAAAGCTAAACAGGTAATAGAATCATGTGTATAATATTCCCTCTTACAGTAATTTTTTTGTGTGTTTTGGTGATTTTAGACGCCAAAACTGTCATTTAAAGCGAGCCCTCATTAATTTAAAGCAAGACTATGTATATTTCTAAAACAAAACAGTGCATTTACTCCGTTCAAAAAGAGAAAATGAGTTTAAACGCCCTAAAACATGCCCTGAAATGCACTTCAGCCCTACTTGGTCTGGTTTGACCTGATGAAAGATGTGTTCTAATGTTAGCTCTTCCATACTTGTGCGACATTTTAAGATGTCACACATTAACACTAACAGTGGTTTTATTCACAACACTAAAACAAGAAGCAAACACGATGCGCCTCCCCAGGACAAACGTTTGCCCTTTGTGAACTTATTCCACTTATTATGCGGCTGTCTGACTTGGCAGAATGTTAGGACGTAATAGGAAATTCAGTGTATCATTAGGATTTATGGTCTCAGTGGGTGATGTTCAGAAAAAGTTGCATACACTGTCAAAAAAAATCTGTAAAAACTGTACAGTAGCATTCAAAAACTGTTCAAAATGGTGAAAATGAAGTTAAATATCTGCAAAATAGTTGTATTTTTCAGATGATTTAAATACAGTAAAACAGATTAATTTCACAGTTACATGTTGTACAAGATACAGATTTTTGATGTGGACATTATTTACAATTTTGGCCTGTTCTTTAATGTTCAACATGTAAATTATTACTGTTTTTCTGTGATGTTATTGGATATTATGTTTTAAAAATAAATATGGAAATAGCTGTTTTTAATACATATAATTTTCCTTTGAAATTTTCATAACTTTTAGCTGATTTAATTGCTGTTAAAAAAAAAAGTGTATTTTTACAGTCAAATGTTGTAAAGGAACAATTTGTAAATTATACAATTTGAAAAAATACAGATTTCTGATGTGGATATTACAGTTTAAGTCTTGTTTTTTAAGGGTTAATATGTAAAAAAAGATTCTGAGATTTTATAAATTATTATCTGTAATTTACCAAAACAAGCAGAATCTGTAAAATAGCAGTTTAACAATTTGCTTACCATTTTTCAATCCTTAACAGGCATAATTTTTTCTTCAAATAACAGCAAAAAGCCTTTAAAATATTACTATTTTTGCTGATTTAACTGCTTTAAAAGAACAAACTACCTTTTGTAAAATTACAGATTTTTACATAGTTGTTTTTTTGGGTTAACATTGTAAAACAAAAATAAATATCATTTGTTTTTAATTTAAATACATGGAAACTAAATGTAAATAGTTTTTTTTTTTAAAAAGATAGGTAAGACCCTTTTTTTAAAAAAAAAGACAGATTTTTCATATTTTAGCATCACCATGAAGACTTTTTTCAGAGAGATGCCACGGGGCAGTAACAAGAGCTCTCATTGGCCAACAATGTTTTCAGTGTTTTAAAGTGTCGTCTCTCTCTCAGTGAATTCTTCAAAACTTCATCCTTTAAGCATCAAACTGAGTTTGAGACATAATAGAAATCATGTGTTGAATCGGGAGGCAACAGCAGCCCAACGATTACGCAAAAACAGCACCACCCTCTCGCTAAAAATTCCACTTCCAAACATCCATCCATCCAAGTTATTCACATCCTTTTCAGAACGTTCGACCCCGAACGCGGTCAGCTCAAGGAAAGGAAACGAGCTGACCGAGATTCAAACCTTTCGTGCTGTGAAGCTACAGTCCACTTGGTAGTTTGCCACGAAATTCAGTGAGGAAATTTCTGCTTCCTACAGGATGCATGCTTTCTATTTCTGACACTGTGCACAACTTTCCTCTTTGTCCCTCGTCTTTCAAACACTTCCTCCCTTCTGCCTTCGCTCTACATCTCACTTTCAGCTTTCACACAAACACACACTTTCTCTCAGCGATGCCTCAACAACAACAACAACACCAGCATTCCCCATGTAGCCCATTGCACTAATCAGCATTATCTAATTGTCTAGAATGGATTATGCTGGTAATTATTCCCTCGACTCTTCACACTGGGTTTCATGGAGACAGATGGGTGAGTAGGAAAAGCACACAGACGAGGCAGGCAGATCAACACAATTCAGAAGTGACACAGGTTCAAGAACTGCACTTATATTCAGCACAAGCAGTTAGAATACGGATCTCTGGCATGTTTCTGCAGGAATACAACATGTGATGAGCATGTTTGTTGTGAACTTCGCATCACATTACCTGATCCATCAGTTACGTCTTTATCTTTACATTTCATTTTCATACCAACAGCAACCAGATGACAAAACAACTTCAGCTGTAAAGTTTGAGGCTGTTTAGGCGACATCTTGATTTCAGGTTGGATTCAATGAGTGGAAATATTTGGAAAATACAAAACAGTGAGTGTAACTTCGTGTTCAGCCGCTAACTTTTATCACGAAGGAAAACTGGTGAAAAACAACCGGAAAATGTTTATTTGCCAATTTCGACTTGTGTGGCGGCGGAAAACTAGAAAAGCAGCCGAAAAGCAGCAAATAAACTGCAATTTCTTGAAATGCTGAAGGCATGGAAAGAAGCGTTTTAATTGACCTCGGAGGAGAAGTAAAGATGCAGAGTTGGAGGATCCACACAGCAGAGACGTCACCTTCACAGTGATGGTCAAACATCTAAAAAACCGAGGAGCAGAATCAGCTATGAGAAGAAATAAAATACTACAACTGTCATCAAATAATGGAGACATGACAGCTAAAAACATCAATAAACCACAGACTGTACACATAAGATAGACATTTACCCGCATTCTGTCTAACAGCCAGCAGGGGGCGACTCCTCTGGTTGCCAAAAGAAGCTTGACTGTAAAGACATGTAGGAGAAAATGAGTCTTCTTCTTACTTGATTTGTTATCTCAGTAAACCTTTTTCTAACGAGTCTGTGGTCCCAGTTCCAAGTTTTACGTCTCCCTCAATGCAGCATGATGTTCATTTAGTAAATTATGGTTCCATTTAGAGTGAAATAGTCGATAAAGCAGGGTATGCTTTAGGGCAGGGCTATCGTATCACTGTGCATAGTTTCCTTGATCTTTCAGTCATGATCTTTTGTGGTCATAATAAGATTATTTTCCTGGGTGTAGTTATTATTCTCTGTGGCTTTCAGCAAGAGCAACCGGCCCAGTTTTGCTATGATTTTGTAATTTGTCCTTAGAGATCTTGATCATAATTAGATTTCTAGAACAAAAAAAAGCAGAGAGATGTACTGCGAAGTGAGATTAATGGGTTAGTGAGGTATGCGGAGTTTAAAACCAAAGTTCTTTAATGTCACGGAGGTGGTGCTCGTCTAACCTGCTAGATCGCCATGGTAACTGATGCTGCACAGCTGACACGCTCCAGAGGAGGCTCTAAATTTGGGATTTAAATGGACTGTAAGAAACGCCACCCTGTCACTAGTTATTCTCCTCAAATTCTCTCTGAGCGATACAGATTCTCAGCTGAGGTTAAATCTGCAAACCTGTTGAGCTGTACGATAGTAATCCCTCTACACAAAGTTGTGCAGTTAAAGTAATCCATCATGGGAACCTACATGCATTCAGTTGCTGATGGATGCAGAGAATGCATCAACATGTCTTTATACTTGGCCCTGATTTGCTACCAAGATGTTTTTTACACTGCTGGCACTGGCTGTACTGGCAGAGACTGAGATATGAAGTAAATATATTAACTAACACAAGTTACCCTGCATTATTTGTAGTAAAAATGGTTTTTACTATGATACATTACTACATTCAGTTTGGTTCATTTTGTGCAAAAGAGTGAAACGATGAGTCCAACGCCCATTTTTGTGGAGCTTGTACAGAGTCTGATGAAGAAAATCTGGTTAACAAAGAATGCTGATAGCCAACATTGTGATACTGATCATCTCTGATTCAGGTTTTAGGTTTTATCAAGCCAGCTAAGCCAAAGAAAGCCTGACTATGTTCAACCTGCTTCATAAAACAACTCTCCGATCACGTTCAGACTAAATAACCTGATTGTTCCTCTACAGCTTGCCTGTAAATAACAAGATCCAGCATTACATTAGAGCACTGAATGTTTTTTTTTTTCTTTTTAAACGTTGTAATACTCTATGTAAATCTCTTTCTGTGGCTTTTGTGAATAAAATCTGCAATAAAAATAAACTTGCTTTACCTCAAGCAGCTGAAATCAACAACTGAGAATGAGATTGATTGTGAGATTACTGAAATGATCCTCAGCATCACCATGAAAATAACTCATGAATTTTAAATATTTGATTGTTTATTCTTTGAATAATTAGTGTTGTTGTGAGTAGCATAAAGGGATCACATCTGTAATGTCATGATTATACAATCCTGTGAAGCATGATGATAACTAAAATGAATCTTGAACAAGAAACCAACTTACACACAACTGTGCAGTTATATTGATTAGTGTATTATTTACACAGTCAGCTTTTAGCCTGTATCATGTTATAATACTCCTCATATGTCGGTTTAGGATGTTCTTGTCAGAAATACGCAGCTCTAGACCTGTTTGCGATGGTTCAGATGTTATGAATCTCCTCATAGCTTTATTCAGGAATTTAGGTTGCAGATTAGCTCCTACTGTTAGGATTAGTCAAGCCAGATAACAGAAAGAAAGCCTGGCTGTGTTAAACTAGCCTCATAAAACAACCTTAAGACCACGTACAGGTTAAATAACCATAACTGTTCCTCTGTAGATTGTCTATAAATACCAAGAACAATCGGTATATTTTAGAAATGAATGCCTTTATGTTGTTTTTTTTCTTTGAAAACAATTTTGTGCACTATGTAAAGTTCTTTGGTTTCCTTTGTGTAGACATGTGTTCTGCAATCACAGTCTGAATTATTTTCCAGTTTTTAGCCTCTGTTATATTGTAAAACTCCTTATCCTGGTTCAGGGTTGTAGTTTGCGTAACCTGCTGCAAACACCACACCTTTCACGTGAACACATTCATAGCTAGATTCAGAAATCTAGATTGATTTATTGAGTTGATAACTAGTTTTACGTGTCTTCTTAGTCTGATTGTTAGGATTAGTTAAGACAGATAACAGAAAGAAAGGCTGGCTATGTTAAACCTGCTTCATAGTTCACCTCTAAGGACATTTACAGACTAAATAACACCAACTAGTCTTCTTTAGGTTGTCTATAAATGACAGGAACCATCATTACATTCAAAAAAATTGATGTTTTTATGTTGTTTTTGCTTTTTAATGCACCATATAAATAACTTTTCAGTATAACATGTATCATGCATTCACATAGTCTGCAGTTGTTGGTTTTTTTTTAGCTTTAAGCCTCCTCCATATTGGTTTAGGGTTATAGTTTCTTTGCAGTTCTTCAAACACCACATCTATCATGTAAATAAGCTCATAACTTCATTCAGAAATCCAGGTTGACTGACTGATGGCCACTTTTGTACAATTTGGTCAGTCTTACTGTTAGGATTATTTAAGGCTGACTATGTTAAACTTGATCTGTAATACCACTCTCAAGCTAAATGCATATTTGTTAATGCATATAAATGCATATTTGAGCATTTTTGTGCTGTTTTTCTTTCTTTATAAACATTTAAATGCATTTTGAAGTGCTTTAGTGCAGGAAATGTGCTACCCGAATACATTTACCTCGACTCACATATTCTAGTGCAGTGGTTCCCAAATAGAGGATGAAGGGTTCAGGAGATCCACACAATGAAACTAATATCATCTGACATGAGGAAAAGCATTAAAATGGATTATTCTAGGTGCTTTCAATTCATCTGGTGTTGAGTTGTACCAGTGGGCACAACAACAAACCAGCTCTCAATCAGTCTCATGATGTTCGAGGCTCCTGCAGTGAAAAAAAGCTGGACACCCACTGCTTTGCATCACAATTGTTTTGTCAATTTTAGCGTCAACTGATAATAAACTCCAACAGCATCACGTTGTTGTGTGGTCAGCTTCCTTAATTTGACAATGAAGTTGTTAATGGAGGAGATTGAGGCAACCAACGCATTTTTTACACGAACCTCAGCAGAAGAAATGAGCAGTTGGAGACGTGGCGACTTACTTTCACTCCTAACCGGGTCACCTGTCAGTCAGCGTCGACAATGAGGCCTAAAGGTGAGAAGAATCGCAACTTTCACGATCACACGTCTCAATTTAGGCGCTACAGAAGCTGAGCGGCAACTCTGCGGTTCCACCTTAAAAGCTCCTGCCAGGCTGTGGGTTCTCTCCGCGCTCCGATTGGTCGGCCGGCCTCCTCCTTCCAGCCAATCGCCTGCGGTGGGCCCCACGTTGGGTCCCGATGTCACGGCCGGAGCGGGCCAATCGGAGGGCGGGCCGGCGGGCTGAATGGGTGTGGGCGGGGTGCGGGGAGAGCTGAGGAGTCTGTGGGGGATTGTGGGCATTGAAGTTCCAATTATTCTGCGCGCGCACACGCACGCGCGGCGGCTGTCAGTCACGCTACATAAATGCTCGGTAAATTCAGCCGTTAATTTCAATCCCGCTATTTCTGCTGCACACACGCACACACACACACACACACACACACACACACACACACACACACACTGGATACTGGATACTGTACACAAACACACACAGCTGAGAGTAAACAGCTCCTCTGAGTTAAGTCCAGTATGAAATTAAAGATTTATTTATTTTTTCCTTTATTCCGCTTTCAAACAATCAAACTAAGTTAAACGTGTGGCTGAAATTAAAAGAACAACATAAATCAGCACCTGCAGGGATGTGAGAAGTCAGCGGTGACACACAACCTGCAGCAAAAAGTCATTCAGGAGACCCACAACTCCATTAAATGCACACAAGACACACACAAAAAAATAAAATGTATTGATTTAGATAGACATTCTACATTGTAGGCATTGATAATTACACCAACTCAATATTGTGTGTAATTTCAACTTAATTTTTTTGCAGTAGTTGATTTAAAACAAAATTCGACTTGTGGTAACTTAATTAAATTGCCTTAATAACTCATTTATTTCCATTTTGTCAAGTCCTGAAACATTTTAATAATGCGGCTGATTTTAATTTTAGTTTATCAGTTGAACACAATTCCCTAGAAGTTGTCTCAACTCAAAAACACTGATTCAAATTGTTATTTATTTATTCATTTTTTTTATTATTATTATTTTTGGTTGAGCCTAAACATGTTAGATTGTGGGTTTATGCTTTGAAATACATTCTAAATATTTTTATTTATTTAGAAAATTATACAACACTTCAAATTAATCTATAATAATAATATTAATATTAATAACTATTTATATAGCACCCTTAAGAACAGCGTTCACAAGGTGCTTTGACAGTCAAAACATGCAACAGACAATCAAGCAAGATGTACACCAGTCAGAGCAGTCAGTTAGAATAAATAGTAAAAATGATGATGAATTAAATTAATCGTTAGCTAGATTAACACTCATATCAAAAAAGGATCTAGGCAGTTTTAAAATGAAATTAATCTAGCATGAAATAAAACAAAAGTCCTAATTCAAGTTGTAGTAAATTAACTGATAAATTTATTGTTGTCCACCTTGAACTCAGGATTTCAGAGGACAGACTAATTCTCTTAACTTAATATTGTTTGTTGATTAAACATAATTTCATTAGAAGTCGTCACAACTAACAAAGAGCAACGTAAATTGTTGCATTAAACTTTGCTGAGACTAAACATTGTTTTTAGAGTGCGGGTTTGTGCTTTGAACACAACAGCTTGCGTCGATCTTTATGACTTGAGACAGTTTCTGAAAAAATTATGTTCAACCAACAAGCTACAGTAAGTTAGCGGAATTAGCTTTTCCTCATCAATCAAAGACACTTTCAATTATAACTCTAAACAATCTGATATTATCTAGGTATGTTACGATAATTTAAATCCCAAACAAATTCTCAACAAATATGAAAAGTTCTCTGGTAGCTGAGCGTATTTGTCAAATGAACTTTATTATTCTCGTCCTCTAGTTTGATCAGGCTAACTGTGACTAGCACCAGCTTGGCATTAGCTACGTGCAGCAGAACAACACATTTCATCGAATGTATCAGCCGCCGTAGAATGAACTCGGCCAGATTACGGGTGAAAATATTACAAAATTCATTGCTTTAGTAGAAATTATCTGTAAAATCCATGACGCATATTTTGAAATGTGCTTTCTATCATATTTATTCAGCCTGCGGGTCGTCTGAACACACAATTTTAACCATCTGAACTCCTGCAGGTGTGTTTAGTGGGTAGAAATCCAGAAAATCTGAACTCAAAGTGAATAAAAATGAAGTTATCAAGCTAATTTCATTAAGTTGCCTCAACTTGAATTTAGTTTTAAATCAACTAACATGGAAATTTGAGTTGAAATTACATGCAATATTAAGTTGATGCAATTATCAATATTATTGTTTGTAACTTAGGGGTTCAGCAAAATATAGTTTTATACCTTGCAATAATGCATTTAATTAGGTAGGAATAGTACTTATTAGAGTGTCAGTGTTGTTTTACTTAGTTTAGATCTTTCTTTTGCTGCTTCTGTCTGTCACAGTAAAGGCATCTCTGTATCTGTAAACATGTAAACCAGGGGTGTCAAACATGCGGCCCGCGGGCCAAAACCGGCCCTCCAGAGGGTCCAGTCCGGCCCGCAGGACGACTTTGTAAAGTGTAAAAATGACAGAGAAGACATCAACCGTAAACTGTAAATTTGTAAAACTATAAATTTTAAATCATTTCTAGCCCATGTCAAGTTGTTTTGATCATAAAGTAAAATACTAGATTGCTCATTGTTCTTTTGTAGTTTTGTGTCATTGTTGTAATATTTTGTCTTGTTTTTGTTGTTTCTTGCCTTTTTTTGTCTGAATTTTGTCATTTTGTCTCCCGTTTTTCTTGTTTTGTGCTTCCTTTTTGTCTCACTTGTGTTTTTGTCAAATTTTTTGTCGTTTTGTTCCTTTTTTTTGTCATTTTTTGTCTTATTTCTGTCCATTTTTTGTCACATTTAACTTGTCTCTTCTTTTGTTTCATGTCGGTGTCTTATTTTTGTCATTTTGTGTCTCATTTCTGCAGTATTTTGTCTTGTTTTTGTTGTTTTTTTTGTCTTTTTTTTGTCTGACTTTTGTCATTTTGATCATGAAGTAAAATACTATATATTTCAGTTCCAGATAGCTGTGACTAAATGTTTTGTTCTTTTGTAAATAAACTGTGATCTGTAAGTTAGGATGTGGAAATAGTAAACTGAGGCATAATGTTGTCGAAAATGAATTTATTTTTCTTCAGACATTACAGGTTGTTCATAATGTTTTGCAAACAGAATGAACTTTTTTGCACTGAAACAAAGGAAAAATGTGGAGTTGTTATTTATAGGTAATTATATTACGATTTAACTGGTGCGGCCCACTTCAGATCACATTGGGCTAAATGTGGCCCCTGAACTAAAATGACTTTGACACTGATGTAAACACACATAGAGGACAGAAGCACACATGGTTTCATTGTCCTATTCCTCCTCCTGCTTGTATTATTTTCTCTATTTTCAAAATGCAACACATAAACAGACACACACTCCCTCTCTTTGCTTCCTACATGCACCTCGTTTCACCAATATTGTGATATTTGATGTTTCACAGAAGAACGACTCCCTTAGCAGAGAGCGTTTTATAACCCTGCAGAGTAAAAATAAAAAGCTGCTGACTTCCGTTTTACTCACCGTCGTGTCTTTGGAAGGCTGACATAAAGCTTTATGGACAGGCTGCATGTAGTTTTCTCTCAGAGAGGATACTGTCATATTTATAAACGTATGGCGGCGGACGACTCTATGAAAAAATAGAACTACTGATGAAAAGAAACATCTCAGACTGGGATGTTTGGTGCACGAATACGTAGTTGGATTTCCTGAATATCTGCTCAGCTTGTCTCAACCAAAGTATATTTTATTTAGTTATGATGATGATGAGTTTGAAACCTTCTCAACCCTTAGATTGACCAGTGATTGGACCCTACACTCTTCCATTAGTGGGTCAAAAATGACCTGTATAACAATCAATGTGTTTTTATGTGTTTTTTTTGTCATTTTGGTTAAGAATAAGCATTTATATTATTGTTTATATTAAATTATTGTCCACAGAGGAATGATTTCATATTTGAAATATGTTAATTTTTCCCGTTATAACACATTTTGAACATTTTCTTGACATGTTTCCACTCTTTTCCTCCAGGTGTTGCTACTCTTTGTACCTCCAAGTTTGTGCAACACCTCTTGTATGATGTTATCAGTGATAAAGAGCTTGAGGTAGTAATACAAGCACTACAATTTATTTAAAAGTATAAAAGCTAGCTTATAAATTTAAATGGAATGATATCAAAAGCATGTCTTTTGAGGAATAACTGGAATATGAAATGAGAAAAACTTTTCATCACATAAGAAGAAGAAAACAACCTCACAATATTCTTCTTTTTCAATTATCAAAATGTTCAAAATATGTTATAAAGTGGAAAATAAGCATATTTCAAACATGAAATCATTCTTGTGTGGACAAAAATATAATACAAAAAATAATACAAATGATTATTCTCAACCAGAATGACAAAAAAAATGGCATAAAAATACTCGGATTCTTATACGGGTCATTTCTGACTCACTGATGCATCTCAGGGTTAAACTAAATGCGTTGCTGCACCACCTGCATGGAGAAACAGGCATCTCTGCTTCTTTTGCAGTGTCATTTCCACATTTTAAAGCACCAAAACCCAACATTTAGAATTAAGATGCATATTAAACTTCCTTGTAAATGCACATTACATTTCTTTTTGTTTTTCTTCTTTGAAATGCTTCATTTAAATGCATCGCTAATTTAAAAGGACAGAGCTTAATGAATCCTTGTTCAAAAACCTCAAAAATGCATATTTTTTGTAACTCAAAGTGATAAATCATAAATTTTCTGTCACTATAGCTCATTGTTAGACTTTAATTGGATTATAATATTTAGCTTAAGTTAAAAATTTGTTCTCTAGAATTTAGTTTTTTGTTCTCTTTGTCCTCTTTGTTCTGTTTAATTCTGTTCACATGAGTGTGAAAGTTCTTTCCTGACTTTTGGAATAACAGTTCGACAAAACAGAAAATCAAGGTCTGCTCATTAGTTTTTTCCGGAGCTTTCAGCCGTGGTTCAGTGGCAGCAGATTGAATCCATTTCTTGCTAAGGAGCTGGTTCAGCTTATATAGGAGGAATCGAAGCCTTCGACCAGGAGCACGAGGACGTTCTCCACTGATGAGGACTAAGTTCACGTCAGTTATTTTTGCTTGAGTTTATGATTTTTAAAAAGGATTTGTCTTGATGTCTTGTACGCTGTTTTGGTCAGTTTTAAAAGAAGATATGAAATGAGAGATTTGGACAGAAATCAATGACCGACTGAAGTTGTGACGCACACACACACACACACACACACACACACACACACACACACACACACACACACACGCCGGGGTTGTCGGGCAGTGAAGTGTTCTGCAGATCTGCACTGACTAATCCATGCAGTAATAGGAAACGGCACATGGAGAAACCCTACCCCTGTGATGTGGGAGTCTGGATAAACTCTGGTCTGGTTGACGCTGGATAAATAGACGCCTTTTCACACACTGGCAGACGCACACACACACACACACACACAAACACAGCGCACGCACACCGGCAGACACACACACGGGGCGAATAAAACTGCCATGTGTGTGTACCTGCGGTGTGTTACAGGTCCCCGAGTGCCTGCAAACACATGTGATCTCCTGACCTTGGAGTGCAAACATTCGACTACACAGCGTATGGATACCTGTGTGTGGGTGTGTGTGTGTGTGTTTGTCTTTACTTTTTCGTGTGTGTGCGTCTCCTTGTGCGTGCATTGACGTGTCTGGGTGTAACTGTGTATGTTTTTGCAAGATCAGTGTGACTTCCTGGCTGGTTGGGGGGGGGCATGTGCAGTAACGCTCTGCACCATAATTAGCTTCATCCAACTTATTTCCTGCTCCTGCTGCAGGAAAGAACTGTGTCAGTTACGTGTGTGTGTGTGTGTGTGTGTGTGTGTGTGTGTGTGTGTGTGTGTGTGTGTGTGTGGTGTGTGTGTGTGTGTGTGTGTGTGTGTGTGTGTGTGTGTGTGTGTGTGCGTGTGTGTGTGCACGCGCGCTGATCTGTTAACCACAAAGCAGGTTCAACATATCTAGGCTTTCTTTGTGTTAGCCGGCTCAACAAAACCTAAAACCCCAGTCAGAGATAACGAGAATCTCAGTTTTCTTTGTGAAAGCAAGCAAAGAGTGATGCACGTTGTTGCATTCATTTATGCTGAGACTAAACATTTGTTTTTAGAGTGCAGGTTTGTGGTTTGTACAGTTGGCATCAATCTTTATGAGTCGGGACAACTCCTAATAAAATTATGTTCAATCAACAAGCTACAGTAAGTTAGCAGAATTAGCTTTTCCTCTTCAATCAAAGACACTTTCAATTATAACTCTAAACAATCCGATATTATCCAGGTATGTTAGGATAATTTAAATTCCCCACAAATTCTCAACAAATATGAAAAGTTCTCTGGTAGCTGAGCGGATTTGTCAAATGAACTTTATTATTCTCATCCTCTAGTTTGCTCAGGCTAACTGTGACTAGCATTAGCTTAGCATTAGCTGCGTGCAGCAGAACAACACGTTCCATTGAATGTATCAGCAGCCGTTGAACAAACTTGGTCAGATTACAGCTGAAAATATTCCAAAATTCATTGCTTTAGTGGAATTTATCTGTGAAATTCATGATTCACATTTTGAAATGTGCTTTCTATCATATTTATTCAGCCTGCAGCCTGCAAACCCAGAGAAAACAAGTATCGCAACTTTCTTTGTGAATCGGATTTTTGTCATCAGATTCTGTGTGAGTTCCCATAAAAGGAGGAGTTTGATGCATTAATTCACTTTTCTTTTGGACAGAATGGACCAATCATGTACCGAATACTTCAGTCAGTAGTGACAGGTTGTTATAATGGAGAGATCTGATGAATATAAAGATATATTTTGGTTAAAAAAAGATGACTTTGAATGATGAAATTGAGGTAGAAAACTGTTAATCGTGTCAGTTATATATCTTTTAACCCTCAGTGACTCTCAATGCAGCTGCTTCTCTCTAAACGTATACATTATATACTTAAACATGATGCTCAAGAAGTGCATTTAGGCCTGATAATATCTCATGATCAAAGATACGTGGAAATCTTTTCAATTGTTTTTCCAGATCAAAGTGAAATTAATGTTGTTGTTATTCTCTGTGATACATACCAATGGATTCATTAATCTTCTCATTTGTCTTCAATTAGCTGCAGTAACAGCAGTGCAACGCAGACTTTACAGCAAACCAAGACCAAGTATAAAAACATATTGATGCATTTTCTATGTCGCCAACTGAATGCATGTAGATTCCTGTGGGAACTCGATGCAAACAGTCTGCACGACTGTAACTGCGTGGCTTCATCCATCTGGTTCAACTGGTTTACAGATTTAACCTCAGCTGAGCACTGCAACAACTCTAAATCCTACCAAGTCTATTTGTTTTATTTTTGGTCAAAATGTCTCATCCCACTTGATTTAAGATAAATTCACTTAACAAGAGACATTTCATCAGATGGAGGGACTTGTTTTAAGACAATGCATCTTAAATATCTTAAGTCAAACAATCTTGAAATGATCTTGTTTTGAGTTGAATTTTTAAAGAAAATTCAAAATAAGTTTAAGGTTAACCCTGATTTTTGAAGTTCAGATCAACACAAAACGTCCGAACAGATTTAATGAAGGACAGAAAGGGAGAGTCGGTCGGCTGCTCTGTCCTCGACTATCTCTGCAGACTTCTAGAAATGCAGTTCGCCTGATGCCGTTCCTGTGTGTGTGTCGGTGCATCTGGATTCTACATGTGTGGGATTTTTCTATAAGTGAGGCTTCAGTCTTGCACGTAGAGCGTTTTTCTTTCACACATAAAGGTGGATGTGAAAACGTCTTAATGTGCATTTGGATGTGTGATGTCTGTTTCCGTCGCTGTGCATTTGATAGGCTGTGATGCGTGCGCTTTTTCCAGTTTTGTGTAGCATGTTTGTGTGTGTGCAGAAGTTGCATTGGTGCACGCTGCGAGGGTGTGGCCCTGTTTCTGTCTGCACAATCTCCATACAACATGTGCAAGTAGGTCTGTGTGTGCGTCTGAAGGTGAGCTATTTTCAGAGCAGTTACATTTGTAAGAGTGTGTATGCACAGTACAGTATATGTGTGTGTGTGTGTGTGTGTGTGTGTGGATATTCATGTGCATAATTTACGTGTGTGTTCAGTCCCTCCAGGCTGTCGTACACTGTGCTGGGATCAGCCTGCCTGGCATAAGCCAATTCTGTGACTAATTGGGACTGAGGCAGACTGCAGCAAATAAAATACACTATATTGCCAAAAGTATTGGCTCAGCCATCCCAATAATCAGAATCAGGTGTTCCAATCACTTCCATGGCCACAGGTGTATAAAATCCAGCACCTCGGCTGCAGACTGCTTTTACAAACATTTGTGAAAGAATGGCTCGCTCTCAGGAGCTCAGTGAAATTCCAGCGTGGAACTGTGATAGGATGCCACCTGTGCAACAAATCCAGTCGTGACATTTCCTGGCTCCTAAATATTCCACAGTCAACTGTCAGCTGTATTATCAGAAAGTGGAAGTGTGTGGGAACAACAGCAACTCAGCCACCAAGTGGTAGGCCACGTAAACTGACGGAGCGGGGTCAGCGGATGCTGAGGAGCATAGTGCCAAGAGGTGGCCAACTTTCTGCAGAGTCAATCACTACAGACCTTCAAACTTCATGTGGCCTTCAGATTAGCTCAAGAACAGAGCTTCAGCAGAGAGCTTCATGGAATGGGTTTCCATGGCCCAGCAGCTGCATCCAAGCCATACATCACCAAGTGCAATGCAAAGCGTGGGATGCAGTGGTGTAAAGCAGCCACCACTGGACTCTAGAGCAGTGGAGACGCCTTCTCTGGAGTGACCAATCACGCTTCTCCATCTGGCAATCTGATGGACCAGTCTGGGTTTGGTGGTTGCCAGGAGAACCATACTTGTGGGACTGCATTGCATCAAGTGTAAAGTTTGGTGGAGGGGGGATTATGGTGTGGGCTTGTTTTTCAGGAGCTGGGCTTGGACCCTTAGTTCCAGTGAAAGGAACTCTGAATGCTTCAGCATACCAAGACATTTTGGACAATTCCATGCTCCCAACTTTGTGGGAACAGTTTGGAGCTGGTCCTTCCTCTTCCAACATGACTCTGCACCAGTGCACAAAGCAAGGTCCATAAAGACATGGAAGACAGAGTCTGGTGTGGATGAACTTGACTGGCTGCACAGAGTCCTGACCTCAACCCCATAGAACACCTTTGGGATGAATTAGAGTGGAGACTGAGAGCCAGACCTTCTGGTCCAACATCAGTGTGTGACCTCACAAATGTGCTTTTGGAAGAATGGTCAAAAATTCCCATAAACATACTCCTAAACCTTGTGGACAGCCTTCCCAGAAGAGTTGAAGCTGTTCTAGCTGCAAAGGGTGGACCGACGTCCTATTGAACCCGATGGATTAGGAATGGGATGTCACTGACGTTCATATGCCAGTCAAGGCAGGTGAGCCAATACTTTTGGCAATATAGTGTACCTCCTCCTCTTCCATCATTATCACCATCATCGTCTCTCTCTCCGTCTGCGACGCTCCTGAATGCACATAACAATATTTACTGCAGGGTTTTTCTCGCCCTGCTGGCAGCGTGGCCACATGGATGCTGTTCTGCTGGTTGGTCAACCATGTTTTGGATGCATGTTCATCAAATTTTCACAAACATGGTCCTCACAAGATGATGCCCTTTAACTTTGGTGCTCCCTGTAGACTATATATAAAGATGGACGACCCTTTTGTGACCCCTGTAGGTTTCCTGAAGGGCAGCAGCTCCAGTCTCAGACATCTTGGCAGATCTTGACTCAATGTAGCGCCAAGCTAATCGAAAAATTAGGAAAAGTGGTGGAATTTGAGTGGATCCACAACAAAAAAAAGCAACAGTTTGCTTTCATCTTTTTCAGTTATGACTTTTTATGAAATTATGTTAAATGAATTATGTTTAGTTTTGGAAATTAGTCTTTTCTCTGCAATGAATGGTATTTTAAATTACTAAATAATAATTGGTAGTATAAACACAAGTCTTGGGATCCTTAACTCAAGGTGGAGAAAAATTATGTCATTTTTAAAAAGACTACAACTTGAATTTTGTTTTAAATCAATTTTTAAATCACATGCTACGTGTAATGCATTGGTGCACAACAAATCAAAGCAATGTTTTCACCATAAAAAGTTTATGTAATTCAATAAATTGGCGTTTTTATCTTGCAACCATGCATTTAGTCAAGCGTTTGGGTCCTCTGAATGACTGTTTAGAGTGCAGACACTGCAGGTTGTATGTCACAGTTGCTGCTTTATCATCTATTTCACCCTCAGTGAGGCCATCATTTACAAAACCAACACTGTTTTGTATTGAAAAGGTCTCAAAACTAGCAAATGTGACCAAAAACCCATTAGAAAATTATTTATTGAAATGACAAATTAACTGAGAAGTAGGGTTGTTTTTCACATGGTTCAGTACAATTGGGCAGAGGCGTCGCCCCCTGCTGGCTGTTAAAAACAATGCAGGTTTATTGTATTTCCATCTTGGCTTCACTTTTCAAACCCGGAGGCTACATCGTTCTTTTATAGTCTGCAATTCAGAGCATGGCTGTGCTTAAGTACAACTTCACACAGCTGTTAGCATAACTGTACACTCTCTATCCATATGCACGGCCTAAAACAAACACACACTCTTATGAATCCCCTAAAACACACATGATGGATGAACATTTCTTCACTGATTAATAAAAGCAAGTACAGCGCTGTGTTTTCTAAGTCTACAACATGAAACAGTTCCCCACTGAGCCAACACTTCCAGTCCAATGAGCACATTTGCTGTGTTTATTATACAGTCTGAGAGTGTGCGAGGCCTCATGTGTTTCATTTGTGCCTCTGCATTTTTCTTTTCTTGATCATTTCCAGTGACACCGGGAAAATAAAGCCGTGCAGCTCTTTACTCTGTGATGGCTGGTCATTTATCCAGCACAACACAGTCGCTGTGTTATGTTTTTCATCTCTGATTGTCGCTCTATACATCCTGCATGACAACGCCTTCCCTTCATTCCTCCGTCTCTTTCTTGAATGCAAGTGTGCCTCATTGGACTGGAAAAATGGTTTGTTGCTCTATCAATAAGGCTCATATCAATATCTTTCAACCTCGCTTTGTCTTCTCTTTTCTTTTCTTGTCCTCCTCTCTCCTCTCCATCCCTGTCGCTTCACTTCTTAAACATTCTGACAGTAGAATGCTTTATGTAAGTGTAAAATGTACTGGCAGGGGTTCCAGCAAGCAGATGCAGAGTATTCAGGAAAAAAAACAGAGAGAGGAAGAGAAGGAGGTGAGACGGGCTGAAAGAGAGCAGATGCATGTGTGTGTGTGTGTGTGTGTGTGTGTGTGTGTGTGTGTGTGTGTGTGTGTGTGTGTGTGTGTGTGTGTGTGTGTGTGTGTGTGTGTGTGTGTGTGTGTGTGTGTGTGTGTGTGTGTGTGTGTTTGTGTGCGTTGGCCGAGGTGCAGATGGTGGATGTCAGTATTGAAATATTCATGATGCCATGTTTGGAGATTCCTGGGGGATATCTTGTTGTTCAACTGGCCTTACAGAGCAGGCATGCACTGCACAAGCACACACACACACACACACACACACACACTGGACCTGTACGTCCTGTATGTGTGTCTGTTAAAACACATAGAATCAAAGAGAACGTTCGAAGTTGGAAACATATGGAGAATCACCGGTACAGATGCAGAGGAAAGACACATCTTTTTTTTGCTATTTTGATTTTTCCTGTCTGTTTTTCATCGCCTGCCACTCTGGGGCTTCATTGTCTCACAAAGTTGCAGCATCCATCGAACTGTCCAGTGCATATTCCACTAAATTTGCACGAGTGAGTGAGTTTTGCGCATTTACAACTACAACTACAAATACATTCAAAATTCAAACAAAATCTATTTCCAGCAAGCAAGAAAAAGTCCTCTACTTTAAACTCGCTCTCCAGCTGTTGATTAGAACTCATCTCTGTGCATCTAAATGACATATTTAGGAGGTTTTTGCATGAAAATATTCTCTTCCTGCCATAAAATGATTTTGATGTGACTCTACAGTGTTGCCTCCTTTAGAATGTGCAGATTTGTGGAGTTCCTGCCGTGACCTTTCTCAAACACTGTAGTTTACGCTACACAATGGCAAGTTGTACCACTGCCGTAAACAAGCGTACTCATTCAAAAGAATAACAATAATGCAGAAAATCCCACCATGCAAGTCTACATGTATTACGTATGAAACTCTGGAAGTCTGCATTTCTGAGACGAATTGGTGCAAAGTTGAAAAGTGGAGATGCTCAACCATGGCACTGAATGCTTAATTTACTTCTAATATGCCTTCTAGTACATAAAAACATTATATGTACATGTTTACATATATTATATGTACATAAGTTTAACCCTCGTGTCGTTCTGTGGGTCAAATTGACCCGTTTTAAAGTTTGAAAATGTGGGAAAAAAAATAAATTTCACAGTGAAACTTCTGATGTCCACATTTTTAACATTTTTTGGAAATCTTTGAACATTTTTTGGAGGAAAAAAGGAAATGTTAAAAATGTTTCTTAAGAACATTCACACAGATTTTTATGTGAATGTTCTTAAGAAAATATTAGAAGTTTTACTGATATATATGGAATCACTTTAGATATTTTTAGGACTTTTTTGGAAGATTTTTACTAATTTTTTGAAAACATTTACAACAATTTTCTTGCCAAATTTGGGGGATTTTTTAAAAAAAATGAAACTTTGAAGGGAAACTTTTAAGGAATTATTGGAGTTTTTCCTGTAAGTTTTGCAAATTTTCAGAAATTTGGGGAATTTTTTTGCAGATTTTTTGGATTTTTTTCAGACAAGGAAACAATATTTTTTCGTGCCCATAAATAAGGACAACAGGAGGGTTAATACATCTCAAATTAGGAGGTTACACGAAAGCAAAAATCAATTTTTGAGTGAAAAACTACTTCTTCTTTTTTTTTTTAGCATATGTGGCTTATTTTAAGACACCTTAGCTTGACAATCCTGGTAAAATAGAGCTTAAAATAAGTTTTCCCAGGTAATTTTAAGATCTCAATAGTCTAAATATCACCTTATTTCAAGAAATCTCTCCAAGGCATTTTTCACTTGTTCTATTGGCAGATTTTTTCACTTATTTCAAGGTAAAAGTTCCTTGAAATAAGTTTTTTTTTCCTGTTTTGAGAGGGGCATTTTTTCCAGTGTGCAAGTCGTCCTAACTCAACATTACACGTTACTCAGCGGCCGCTCCCTCCATGCAGTGTTTGTTGAGTGAGGTGTTCTCGACATTAGCGTGCCAACACCGTTTGAGCAAACAGAGCACTCAAAGCCCAAGCGGAGCGAGCTCGGACTCTGCACTAGGTCATGGAAACTGGCAGCGACCGGCGTGACAAACCCAAAGCCTCACACGGAGCTGAGAACGAGCCCCATTTTCTACTTTAGTTCTGTTAGTCGGCTGCCGCTGCTGCTGCTGCTGCTGTGTTTGGAAAGAGCTGCTTAAAATAAACAGGCTCAGTAGCACCTTATACAATTATATGCTTTGGATCTGTCTGTCTGGGCGTCATCTTGACTTCTTGTCCTGATTTGCAATTCACAGATCAAGATGATCGTTTTTAGTTGCCCTAAGGTTTGTTAGTACCGTGTCTGCTTTTACCAAAAAAATATAGCCAAGAGATTCTACAGGGTAGAATCTATAAAACAGCATTTTTATGATAATGTTTTTCTTGGAAAATAGAGGCAGAAGTACTTGCTTGTTTGTTTCATGCCTGGCTAGAATAAAAAAAACATACTTTGGGCTTATAATAATCTCATTGATGCAGTTTTCCTTGTCATCAGTGGGAGACAGGAGGATGTTTAACTAGTCTCGTATAGTCAGACCATTCTACTAAACAGAACAGTCTGACTGCACCTCAATGTCGTTCTGCTGTAGGATTTGCATTTCTTCAATCACAACCTCACTGGATGGAGCTAAAGGAAGAATGTGGCAGCAGTGTGTCCTGAAAATAGTGACAGGTAGGATTGTTTTTGCATATTTGCAGACAGGCAGGTGGACACTTATTTAAATGGCACAAACCTAGCAGTGCTGCCTTACTACACGACCCAAATATTTGAAAAAAAACTGAAATTTTCAGTTTGGTTTGTTGCTACCTGAAGATTGTTGTTCGTGTTCCCAGTGATAAAGAAAACATGCAACACACAGAGAGCATAAGGAAGGACAGAGCCAATTAAAATGATTAGCAGCTACATCCTACATCCGGTGAGTCAGACTATGTTTAACCAGTTTGGCATAGCACCGAATGGTCTGACTGCACTAAATTATTATTCTGCTATCGGGGGAAAAGCTCTGGCTTGTTCGCATTTCTTGAAAGCAACCGCATTCGCATTGGTAGAGTCAAACAAAGGTTGTGGTTAAAATAATGAGGTTTGGGATGGTTTTGGTGGAACTTAATCACACAGGGAGGTAAACACTCACAAAAATAAATAATTCACTGACACAAACTAGCAGGGCTACCTTTCTGCATGATCCAAATCCTTGGGAAAAAAAAAAGAAATTCTAAGTATTGCATGTTGCTGCCTGGATTTTGTTGTTGCATCACACTGTGAAGAAAACTAACACTCACAGTGAGTTGGTCTGTGTTTAACTAGTCTTGCATTCTTTGCCGCAGAATGGTCTGACTGCACCTCATTATCATTCTGCTATATAAGAAGAAAAATGTTCTGGCTTGTTTGCATTTCTGCAAAGCAATCACAGCTGCATTAAAAAAAAAAAAAAAAAAAAGGATGTGGCGGCAGTGATTCCTGAAAATAATGACGGGTGGGATTGTTTTGGTGGAATTTTAGCATGCAGAGAGGTGAGTAATGCAATTTAAATGACTAATTCACTGACAAAAACTAGCAGAGCCGCCTTACTGCATGATCTAAATTCTGGGAAAAGCTTGAGATTTTACGTGTGGTAGGTTGCTGACCTGGAGGTTGTTGTTGTCGTCGCTCATAGTAAAGTGGATTTTGAAACACATAAATAGTGGAAGTGGAGAAGAAAGCTGCAGGAAATTAGCATCCAATGGCAGCCCTATACGCACAGTCTGTATCTGGTGGATCACATTCCTTTCAACAGTCATAGTAACAGGCAAAGGTCCTACTAAAAGGTGCAGTTAACTATATATGACCTTTTAGTTGACCTGCGAACAGTTTTCTGTATTGCAGGGTTTAAAGCCACATAATTTCCATCTGATCAAGCTTTAAGCTACATTTCCTCACTATTTCAACTGAATGGAGGAAACGATAAAGACATTAGATTGTGAATAAAACTTACTTCAAGGAACTTTTACCTTGAAATAAGTGAAAAAATCTGTCAATAGAACAAGTGAAAAATGGCTTAATAAGATTTCTTGAAATAAAATGTGATATTTAGCTGGGAAAACTTATTTTAAGCTCTATTTTACCAGGATTGTCAAACTTAGGTGTCTTAAATTTAGCCAGATATGACTATTTTTTTGTGAATGTTCTTAAGAAACATTTTTAACATTTCTTTTTTTCCACCAAAAAATGATCAAAGATTTCCCAAAAATGTTGAAAATGTGGACATCAGAAGTTTCACTGCGAAAATATTTTTTTCCCCCACATTTTCAAACTTTAAAACAGGTCAGTTTGACCTGCAGGACGACACGAGGGTTAAACTTACTTTGAGTTTTCTTGTAAAATTCAACTCAAAACAAGATCATTTCAAGATTGTTTGACTTAATAAGATATTTAAGATGCATTGTCTTAAAACAAGTCCCTCCATCTGCTGAAATGTCTCTTGTTAAGTGAATTTATCTTAAATCAAGTGGGATGAGACATTTTGACTAAAAATAAGACAAACAGACTTGGTAAGATTTAGAGTTTTTGCAGTGTGTGTGCATTACTGTACAAGAAATAGCAGCACAACCACGTGCACACACACACCTGCAGACACGTGTCACTGCAGGCAAACATAATGAACACATGAACACATACTGTACACACAGACACACACACGCACACACACACACAGACATGCACTTATAAACAGAACTTGGCACGCTGCCTGAACCATGTCATGCTAATTAAGTTCAGACTCTAGAAGCGGCCCACCTGGGATTCCCACCCCAACCCACAATATTAACCGGACCCTCAACTGAGACCAAAACACACACTTGCATACCCACACACACACACACACTTCAAACTGCCAGCAGAGTCACCACAGTAACGTTAACCAGCTGAGACAGCATGCAAACCAACCATCAAACTCACAACTTACCTCCACAAAAACATTAACCTAGTTTCCTACCAGATATCTCACAAACACACACACACACACACACCTGCCATCCCCAGAGTCACACACACACACACACACACACACACACACACACACACACTGGAAAAAAACAAGAAAAAAAATTTCTAGGAACTTCTAACTTGAAATAAGTGAAAAAAATCTGTCAATACAACAAGTGAAAAATGGCTTGGTCAGATTTCTTGAAATAAGATATGATAGTTAGAATATTGAGTTCTTAAAATTAGCTGGGAAAACTTATTTTAATCTATATTTTACCAGGATTGTCAAGCTTAGGTGTCTTAAAATAAGCCAGATGTGCTTTAAAAAAAAAAAATAGTAGTTTTTCATTCAAAAATAGATTTTTGCTTTCATGTAACCTCCTAATTTGAGATTTATTAAACTTATTTTGAGTTTTCTTGTAAAATTCAACTCATAACAAGATAATTTCAAGATTGTTTGACTTAACAAGATATTTAAGATGCATTGTCTTAAAACAAGTCCCTCCATCTGCTGAAATGTCTCTTGTTCAGTGAATTTATCTTAAATCAAGTGGGATGAGACGTTTTGACTAAAAATAAGACAAATAGACTTGGTAGGATTTAGAGTTTTTACAGTGCACACCTCGTCTCCAACATTCCCGTTTGCCGTGGCAACCGTATCTGTGACAGGGTGAAATGAAAGGAGGAAATAGCATCATCAGGAGGTAACAGATATGAAGTGAACACGATGGGAGGACGAGGTTGTCTGTGGTGAGAGAGGAGAAAAAGATGCAGAGGATGAGGAGGGAAGGGGGAGAGGAGTCAAAGGATGTCGGAGAATAGAGAGGAAACTGGTTTGCAGTCCCTTCTGAAAGTCTGGACAGCTGAAATGCTCTGCAGCTTTTAGCTAAATGTCAAAGGTGAGGTCTGTGGATTATCCAGAGCCACTGTGACATTGTTTGTGGAAGTACAAGCGCCTGTTTAGTTTTCAAATGCAAGTTTTCCAAAGTGTTGAGAGCCAGAAACAATCCTCCATTCAGCTCCACCGCACAAAGACGGAGGCCCACATGTCAGTGGCAAACACCGCAAACATCTTACAGAAATAAAACCAAAAGTATCGCAAACGAGAGAGTGTAAAATCGTTGTTCGCCCTCATTTTATCGCTTTTCAACCTTAAACTGAGGTAGCTATAGTTGGCTGTTTTGACAAGAATTGACAAAAAGATTCTTTCATGTCAAAGTGAAAACAGATTTCTACAAAGTGATGTCAGTTAGTTGAAAACATCAAGTGATAAATAAGTGATTGCATAAGCATTCACTCCCTTCAAGTCAGGATTTGGCAGATGCACCTCTGGCTACAGTTACAGCATTGAGATTGTGATAGTAGGTCTCAATCAGCCTGAACATCTGGACACCAGGGTTTTACCCCATTCTTCTCTGGAAAACTACCAGGTTACACAGGCATTGTGAGTAAACAACCCTTTTCAAGTCCAACCACAAATTCTCAGTTGCGTTGAGGTCTGGGCTCTGACTGGGACACTCCGGAACATTCACCTTGTTGTCTTTCAACCTTTTCCATGGAGATTTGGCTTTATGCTTTGGGTCATTGTCTTTCTGGAAAACAAATCTCCTCCAAGTCACAGTTCTCTTGCAGACTGGATCAGGTTGTCCTCCAGGATTTACGTATACTTTGCAGCGTTCATTTTACCCTCTACTTTTTCAGACCTTGCAGAGTGCTGCTAAGCATCCCCACATCATGATGCCGCCACCACCGTGCTTCACAGTGAGGATGGTGCGTTAGTGATGAAATGCCATGTTTGGTGTCTGCCTATTAAACATAATGTCTAGTCTGATGTCCAGAAAGGTTCATTTTAGACTTATCAGAACAAAGTCCCTCCTTCCAGTTAACTTCAGAGTCTCCCACGTGCCTTTTGCCAAACTCTAGTTGAGATTTAATCCACCAGCGACTGGACCTTACAGATACAGGCGTCTTTATACGACAATCATTGAGACAAATTCACTGCACTCCACTTCACAAACTGTGTGACTTCTAACAGCAATTGGCTGCACCTGTGTTGAATTAGGTGAGCCACTTTAAGGCGCTGAATACTGTTGCAATTACCTACTTTGCGATTCATATTTTTAAATAATTGACAGTACTTTGCCGAAATGTGTTTCCACTTTGACACACGAGTCTGTTTTTCTGTAAGATTCTTGTCACAAAAAGCCAAATTAAATTAACTGTGATTCAATGTTTAAAGGCAATAGGAGGAGAAAACTTCCAAGGGGAGCGAAGACTTTTTATAGGAACTATATATGTATATAATTTGGATGAAATGACCCTTTAAATAACTTGTTAGGGTAGACATTTTTTGCAGGCAAGTGGGGCAGAGCAACCTTGTCGGGCCAAATGACACCATCTGGCAGGAAGCTGGGACAGCGTGGTCAGCCAGGGAATGTGTGGGTACTCGTGTGTTTCCGAGCGAGTCTGCATTATAGAAACTGCATGCATATGTACCACTACCTGCAGATAAGGAAGCGAGAAAGGCGCGTGATAAATGTGTGTGTCTTTTGTGCGTGATTTTGACAGAAAGCGAAAGGCCGGATGAGTTTCTGGCAGCAGGCGTGGGGCGTTGAACTAAAAACAATTGTGCAATAATGTTCCACATCCATCACTCTGAGGAGGGAAACTATTAACAGATCTTAATAGAGACACAAACTCTGGGTTTTGCTTCCAAAAAAGACTTGAAATCATTCTAGTCAACGCACGAATGAAAAATCCCCCCATTTGTATCATACTAGTGCATTACTGTATGTGTATACCGCAGAGCAACCCTGTAGGAAAATTTGCCTCCATTTTATGACACATCGTCCTCGGTGACAGCGGCGTTCCCTGGGAGAGTAAATGTCAAAGTGACATTGAGCGAGCATCAAGCCAGTCTGGGTTGTGTGTCTGAGTGTGTTACTGTGTGTGTGGTGTGTGCGACCTCGTCTGAGCGTCCTCTGGGACTGGAGCTGGCTGGCTGACTGTTCCCAAGCTGTCACCAGACATCGACTCACAACGCTACACACTCACCATCGACATACTGACTCCATCCATCCATCAAATTCAAAAAAACAACACTCAGAGAAACTTTGAATCCCACACCGAACTTAATGAAATTGGTTTCAGCTCCCTCCAGTGAATTATGCGAGAGAGCGCAATTTTTCAAACCTCTTACTTGCTACACCTGGAATTGGATTTGTTTTCAGGAAATATTTGCTTATTGAACCCTCTATCAGGAAGCGTTTGGTTCTATTAGGGGCTCTAATGATTTCACCGGCAACATCGTGCATTCTGAACCACACTGCTGTGTCTGCCAGCATCGGCTAAATGATTGCTTGTTGTACTTTGTCATGGAGTTTCGGGGTAGAAGAGGTATCGACTGGCTTCTAGCTGAACTACCAACACAACTCATCATTACCAGCTAATACGTCTCGGCTCCTCGGCTGTTAGAGCCTTTTGCAGCCTCTTATTTCTGGATTCCAGTTCTGCGAGTGACCGTGTCGGCTGCAGTATACTTTAAACAAAGAGCTTGTTGATCTGTCTGGGTGTTCAGTGGTCTTGAACCAACCTAATTTTGTCCAGAAGTGTCCATACCTGATCTCCAAGCAGAAACGACAGCAGAGCCTCTTCCTCGCTGCTTCATTCTGCTTCCCTGATTTCTCGGAGGATCAAGAAAATGGGGATAGCCTTTCTCGAAAACATTAAAAATCGACAGCTTTTAGAAAACTTTGATGAGTTGCCAGAAGCAGCTGCAGTTTCCGATGCTGGACCGGTGTGGGTGGACTAGTTGTCTGACACTGTTAGGGGCGACAGAATGCTTGTCAGATCACCTAGCAGCAAACCCAGGATGCTTTTGAGGAAAGTGTGTAACCTATAAGTAAGACATACAGTGGCGACACCTAGTGGGCAGGTGAGGGAACAGCAGCAGGAAGGAGAAGACGAGATTCATCTTAGTTTATTAATTTCAGCCTCCTTCTCACGAAGCATCATTAAGGACGTCTCCAATCCCTAAAATGCATCGTGGAGGTTTACTGGAAGAGCTCTGATCAAGGATGTACAGGTGTAAAGGTGCAAAAATGATCTCATTGACTTGCAGAGATGATTCAAAAGATGATACAGATTTTGCAGCTTTGGATGCTGTTTTTCTTTCTCTTCTTTAAATGCTTGGGGAGTTAATTTCCATCCATCTATCCATTGATTAGCTATACCCAATTCATCACAGAGACAATGTTGCTTTCTGGCAATAGATTACATTAAAAACAACTATATTTACCTGTCAAATTCAGATAGATAGATAGATAGATAGATAGATAGATAGATAGATAGATAGGTAGGTAGGTAGATAGATAGATAGATAGATAGATAGGTAGGTAGGTAGATAGATAGATAGATAGATAGATAGATAGATAGATAGATAGATAGATAGATAGATAGATAGATAGATAGATAGATAGATAGATAGATAGATAGATAGATAGATAGATAGATAGATAGATAGATAGATAGATAGATAGATAGATAGATAGATAGATCACACATGCAAGTATAATGCAAGTATAATGAAGCAGCATGTAATATTTTAAGCCTTAATCATGCAGTGGGCAGCATGTTGGAAAGTAAAAATAGAGATGAAGCCAATGTAACTCTGTAGCAACAGCCTCTAGTCTGGTATAAACACTGTAGTTTAATCAAGTTAGACAGTTGAATCCTTATTCTAAACCATTATAAAGATGTTTTACCTGCACGAAACTACAAGAATTTACCAAAGTCATTTTAGTTTTGGCAGGTTGACATCTGAATTACTGCGTCAGCTCTTAGCACGGACATAAACATCCAAATCAAGCGAGAATAATCCTCTCCAGGGATACATGCCTTCATTTAAACATGCACTGAGCTTATAAGAGTTTCCCCAAAACTTAGGTGAGCAATTTAACATTTCTCTGCTTGGAATGTTCAGCCTCGCAGGTGCAGGAATAGTCTTACTGTACAAAACACTGCTGGGTGTTTATTTTTAGCACTGCTACAAGGTTTCACCTACTCTTACCCCAAACTGTGTGTTCAAGTGTTACTGCTGAGCAGAAGACCGAACAGCGGACATTAATTTAGCATCAGAGGCGATAGATAAAACCACACGCATGAAAAACGGGGGCTAATCTCCTCCAAAACTCGGTGTATCCTTTTTAAAAAGTGCATTTTACAGCCTAATCCCAGGCCTCCCGCTCTCCCACGGATCTGTGTCGGTGTTGTTAAAACTCCGCAGACAGCACTGTACAAATATAGCTGAGTAACTAGGCCTACTGCAAATAGAACAGAACTGAATTTAATCAAATCAACACAGCATGCTCTATGTTCCAACATTCACCCTCTGGCAGCAGCCCTCCTCCTGCTTCCTCTGCTTCTGTCTGCTTTCTGTCTGACTCAGTTTCTCTCTTTCCTCCTCACAGACAGCGAGACACATGCACAATCACACGTTTTATCACATTAGCTTCCCCATCATCTCACCTGAAAACCTCTCATCACTTCTGTCTTGCTGCACATTATTGTTTCATTCTTTTAGCTCATTGTATCTTCGTCTTTCGGATTTAGTTTACTTATTTGTTATTTGGGACCCTAAACTAAGTTCTGTGAACTATTTTGACTGAATTTTGAGAATTTCAGACATTTTCAGGCCCTTGAAAGATGTTTTAGCTACGAGGACATTGTGAGGGTTCCATATCTCCAGCATTGTAACTTTCACAGCCATGACACTTGGTGAAGACACAGATCAAATAGTTTCTAGCAAATCCAGTTGAATTAATGGCTACAGCAGAGGCCATATTTTTTAATCACTGGCCCTTGAAAATGGGAAAAAGTGCAACATTTTCAAGCACGGGTGGTATTGGATCCCCAGTAAGTGTGTGTATATACAGATGCATCGATAATTCCTAATAAGAAGTCTTTGTTCGACATTTCATCAACTTTTACAAGCAGTAGAACGTTTTCAGACTTGAAAACTTCTCCATTTTCATGCTCAAACATCCTTACTTCACCTGGGAAGCCATTTTAAGGGTTTAATATCTCCAGAAATGTAACTTTCACAGCCACGACATACCAGTTCAATATCTCTAGAAATATAACTCCCATAGCTGTGAAATTTGGTGAGAAAACAGACAAGATTGCTTCCAGTAGATCCAAATCAATGAATAGCTGCAGCAGAAGTCAAGTGTTTCATTAGGTGCCCTGGAAAATGGAAAGAAATTCAAAGTTTCCAAATGAGAAAGCTCTCATAAGTGTAAATATATATGGATGTATCCATATTTCCTATTACCAACTTTTGATCCTACTAACATCAGTAGAATTTGTTGTATAGCAAGCCAAGGTAAGCGGTTTTGCTATTTGTCCTGCAAAATTTGTAATGCGGACTCATTGCCAGGACCACAGAATTTGGTGTGCAAAGTTTTAAGTTGCTTCCATGTTGTTCTCATGAAACTAAACAACATACAGTGTGTTTCTGTTCATAGTCTTTTTGCACTGATCTTTGTATATTCAGTATTTGTCTATCTCAGTATGCATGACTGAATGAGAGCATAGATAGTATAAATGAGTGCACTCGGTAAATAAGGTTAATTACAGTACTAGGTAGAGGCGCAGTGAGCTAAGGCTTTCACTGCACTGATAACTGGTTAATTGCTGCATATGATAATAAAAGCCTTTGAGTCATTTATCCACATACACACAGAGCAACTGCACCCCTCACAGAATATATCTTAGCTCCCTTCAGCTGGAGTGACACATAAAGCACCACGGGAGCTACATTTTTTTTGGTTGCAATACCAGCTAACTTGTATTTTGGTAGTATTATCTGAGAACTTCCACAACAGGCAGCATTAAGTTGGAAGCAGAGCAGCGGCGAGGCTCTGACGGCTGCCCTGTGTCTCCAGTGACACATGAGGATGGTTTATGACAGGCTTGTGGTAACGGCTGTGTCTATGTGTGCGCATGCATTTGCTCTACCGCATCAATTACGCCGCAGTCAGTCAACCATCCGGCCGATGGAGCAGCCAGGCAGCACAGCCGGGTCCAGACAGGGTGAAGCAGCAGGCTGGTAAGCAGAATGAACCACAGTGGCAGCGCAAACAGACCACAGTCAGACCACATCACAACCACACAGCACCCTGCCATTTACAGAGCTGCATATGGCTGTCTGCAAGCAGGCGGAGGAGGGAGGGAGGAAGGAAGGAGGGAGGCAGCAAGGCAAAGAAAGTCAGATGGAAAGAAAGGGAGAGATTGCAGAGCTGAAGGCGAAGGAGCTCGGCCGGGATGTCAGAGACGAAGGCTGAAGGAGGACAAGTGGAGGAGGAAGGACACGAGTAAAGTCAGGGAGGGAGGACAGCGGGAGCAGAGCTGGCAAGAGGGATGAAGTGCTGTTAAAAACGTAAGAACTGACTGTGGAGGGAAGGGAAAAAAGAGGACAGACAAGCAGAAACTCCGGGACGAAGGAGGGAGACATTTACACAGACCAAGAACTCAGTTTGAGCAATTTAAAAATGTAGCTCTCCATCTTCATCCAGTCTGTTAAAGCCTGCTATATTTACTACTGACACCCGAGTAATTCAGCTGGCAGACCATTCACTGTGGAGAAACTATTTATTTTAGTAGTCAGCTACATGCAGTCCTTTAGGTCTGAACTGTGCAGGTGACCACAGATGCAGAGCAGTAGCTATTTGAACAGGTTTTACTGATCACATGCAGCCAGGGAAGGAAAACGCAGCATGTGTTTGCTCACAAACAGGTATGAATTTATGTTACAAGAAACAAAATAAACCCTAAAAACATATTTCACTTCATCAGAAACACTCTTTTTTCTTTCTTTTTTTGTCTGCATTTGTTCTCATTGCTTAACTCCACAGAAGAGGTGTCAACATTGTATGAGATTGATGCATATTTTAGTCTTGCAGCCAAATATTTTAATATTTAGTGCATGTGTGTGACCATAACCAGCCCTCCCTGAAAGCTAAGCAGATATTCTTTATTAGAATTCCCTATGATGAGCCAGGGAGGGCAGTGCTACACCTCAGTGATGTGCAGGGAAACAAAGACTGGACAGGACGAACAGGATGAACAGGACGAACAGGGATAGAAAATAACAGGCGGTGCTATTGCAATTAAAGACTGTAAGGTGGTGTGTTATTCCCAACTACTAACTACCCATCAATAAAACAGAAAAAAAACAAAAAACAAAAAAAGAGATTAAATAAATAAATAAACGGTGTTGAACACCATAATTGTGGATGTCTTGACAGTATAGAATAGAATAGAATAGAATAGAATAGAATAGAATAGAATAGAATAGAATAGAATAGGATACTAGTGAAGGAGAGAATGAGTTTAGGGTAGAGACTCTGGAGAGATTCTCAGCACATTCTGGCGGGTCCCATCATTAGCTGAAATGGGACTCGGCAGTAGCTGGCGAGACTTGATCAAACATCCAAGTGTGAAGAACCCCGAAGCCCAGAACAGCAATCATGGCAAGGCAGGGCCAAGCCAACAGGGGACCCCTCACCCCGGGCCGTAGGAGCCACAGGGCGGCGCCCCCAGAGAGCCACAGGGGCCACCAGAGAGCCACCGGGGCCCCCAGAGAGCCGCAGGGGCCCCCAGAGAGCCACAGGGGCCACCAGAGAGCCACAGGGGCCACCAGAGAGCCACAGGGGCCCCAGAGAGCCACAGGGGCCCCCAGAGAGCCACAGGGGCCCCCAGAGAGCCACAGGGGCCCCAGAGAGCCGCAGGAGCCCCCAGAGAGCCACAGGGGCCCCCAGAGAGCCACCGGGGCCCCAGAGAGCCACAGGGCCACCAGAGAGCCACCGGGGCCCCCCAGAGAGCCACAGGGGCCCCCAGAGAGCCACAGGGGCCCCCAGAGAGCCACAGGGGCCCCCAGAGAGCCACCGGGGCCCCAGAGAGCCACAGGGCCACCAGAGAGCCACCGGGGCCACCAGAGAGCCACAGGGGCCCCAGAGAGCCGCAGGAGCCCCCAGAGAGCCACCGGGGCCCCCAGAGAGCCACCAGCTAAAGAACCTGTAAAGAAACCTTAGAAATGTTGTATTTATCATTTCAAATGGGCCGTGAACCAGGACTACCACAGTGAATGCATAGCTCTGACAGTGATGTAAATGTGATGATGTGAGGCTATATGGGTGTAAAAGGTGTTGAAGATGACATTTATAGATGGATGACACCATGAATACCTGTGGATAAACCAAAATATGGGCTGACAAGATGACTCTCAGCGTGCAGAAACTTGGCAGAAGAGGAATAATCCTGCAGAAGAAACAAGTGAAAGTCTGGCCAAGTATGACACTTGACTTGAACCTGATGAAACACATGTGAGGTTCTTTAAAGAGAAAGGTAGAGCAACACAACCCCTCCAGCAAAGTGTAGATGAAAAAAATAAGTGTGAAGAAGCAGAACATCTCTACAGAAGTCTGGTTTCCTCGATTCCATGGAGGAGTTTATCATCAAATATGAAGTACTGAAAAAAATTGAAATTGAATCCCAGCAACAAAAGGTGCAGTGGCTTTAGTTTCACTGAGTTCCTACTGTGGTTTCAGTATTTTCAGTAGAGTAAAAATGTTTTCTTCTGTTTAACATAATAGAAAATACCCCACTGTTCAACTTAGAAGTGCGGCAATTTAGAACCTTTTGACTTTTAAGTGATTTTGCACAGGGGTGTACTCACTTCTGCTACATACTGAATATGAGCACAGAATCGTGTTGTAATCCATCGAATAGTTGAGATATTTCAGACTGAATGAAAGCGTCGGACCAAGCATCCAGTTTCCCAGCAGACAGACAGACAGACATCGCTAGAGCCATGCGACCAGTGTGGGCTCACTTTAATGGATTTCTAACTGTTGGGATGTGGGCTGACAAGGCAGCACTGGGGAGCATATCACAGATGACAACTGAAAACACTTGTATCACTGAGGAATCAGTATTCCGGCAATTGAGCAAACGTTACAGCCTGACAACCGAGTATTTATGAAACCAAACAATGTTGCTCCAGAATTTCAAAAACCCTGAAAAAAGAAGGCTCTCTTTTTGTGGAAAAAGTCTGAAAACCCAAACTGACTAAATATCTTCCACTGCACGAGCAGCAGTTCAGTGTGTTTGCAACCTTGATCTCAGTGCAACAGAGGAGTCATATAAATTTTTAATATGAACAACAAAGGGGGGAATATAGAAAACCAACAAAATTAGAATTGTGAAGTACATGTTGGCAGGAATATATTTGTGAAGCACACAAAGGGGCTGAGAGGATCCAGCATTAGCATTACTCTGTTTAGGAGACTAACTACAAGGAGGCCATTACCTTGTCATTGGCACTCACTGTAATGCTTGCTTTTAGTGGAGAGCTCAGATAAATGCGAGGGGGGAAAAAGAGGCTACAGAATGGCGTAAACAGATAATATAGGAGGCAGAAAATGAAAAAAAGCGGCTCCATGGAGACAGAGGTATAGCTGAGGAGGAATCGAAGAAAAAAAGCCTGAATGAGATACGAGTTTTCTCAGGTATATTAGAGGAGAAGCAGTGCAGGTTTCACGGTGCAAAGAAGAAGCCAAACCGCTATTGTAGTGTTAGCCTGAGGTGTTTTCATACTTGAGCTAGCGCTGATGGATGGAGGTCGTAAGCGGATGAATTAGTGATGAGGATCAGGATGAAAGTGCTTTCCAGAAACAACAGGAGCGACCAGACAGAGCCGGGGCACATGGGACAGGTGAGGCCGGCCGTGAACCCGCCAACTGTCAGCACGCATCAGACACACCGGCAACACTTCCACACAATCTGTAGAGCTGTCAGTGGGAACGCCGTCCCATTTCAGTGCATTCTTTGTTCTCGGAGTTTCTCTTTTCTCACATTCCTCCATCTAAGTTTTTCCTCAAAAGTTCACAGTGCGATATCGGCCACCATTAGTAGCAAAAAAAAAAAAAAAAAAAAAAAAACTGCTACCGAAGTAACCAAGCTCGGATGAAGTAGTTGTAAGTTTCAAAGCACTTTTTGAAGAGTAAAAGCAACAGTGAGAACAGAAGAAGAGAAGATAAAGCAAAGAATATAGAAGCAATGCACAAAAAAATAAATGCGATGAATGAAAGAAAAAAATCTAATTTCTACACAACAGTTTCAGGAGCAATTGAATTTAGCCAAGCTGCACTGCAAAAAAAATTCAAAAATTGTTTAAAAAAAAAAAAGAAAGAAGGAAATTCTGGCAGCAAGGGGCCAGAAAAGTACATTTAAAACTGTGGAAAAATGTAATGTTCAAAAACTGCAAGAATACCAGCAAATATCTGTAGAACTATATTTTTAGCTGATATTAATTCAGTAAAAGAGTGTCATTTTATGGTCACACACTGTAGAAGAATGAATTGCTATCCCTAAATATACATATTTTTCATGTTGACATTATGTACAGTTTTGGCCTGTTTGGTTTGCAGTCAACATGTAAATTAATAGCTGCTTGTGATTTTACTAAATAATTGAGCCAAATTGGAAAAATCTGTAGAATAATGGTTGAAATTATGTTTTAGCATTTTTCAGTCGGCAATGTACATATTTCTTCAGAAAGCTGCAAATATCTGTAAAACAACAATATTTTTGTTGATTTAAATACAGAAGAAATTGTGCAAGTGTACATTCAAACACTATAGAACAGCATTACTATTCATAATCATGCTGTTTTTAATGTGGACATTATATGCAATGATTATCTGTAATTTAACAAAAGACGGAAAATCTCTTAAATTTAAAAAAAAAAACAATTTTTTAAAAATTAGACTTTTTCCCCATCACTTTTTATTGCTTTTTCATTTGCTTTTCTGAATTTCGACTAATCCTGCCTCTGGTGTTTCCTCATTACGTTTCTATATGATAGCGTTGCTCAGTTCCTCAATTTACGACATAATATTTATTAGATACAGTACAGGGTAGGGTATCGTTTTTTAAAATTGTTTTAATGTCATTTTTATTCCTTTCATCACATGCATTCCATGTCCTTTGTATTAAAAGTGATATACAAATAAAGTCTCACTGACTGATTGACACTGAGGTGAAATTAAGGGCACATAAATTTGTTAAATAGTGTTTTTGTTGTTGTTGTTGTTTTAAATTCAATGTTTGTTTTTTTTGAGTTAACAGTTTCAATGAGTGGAACTCACATGCACAACTGGACCAGCTGCAAAAACATACAAAACAGAAACTGGGATTACATCACACATATGGGCATTAGCATCCTGAGCAGATTGTTTGCTGATATATTAATGGCATATTTATGCTCAAATTCTTTCATATTGCATCTTTAGTCTACAGCTTGGTGGTTAAAAAGGCGCCTGTCTGACCAGAATCCTCTCAGTGGTCCAAGAAAACCCAATCCAACCACAGACGTCCTGCCAGGAAGAGAATAAAGAGAGGAAAATAAAAACAAACCAAAATAAGAAGGTGTCAGGAAGAGAGTCAAGACTGGGGAGCACTTATGTTGAAGGATCAATATCTGTAATTTTGGGTTTACTTGAAAAATCAATAGGTGCTCTTTGCAATGGTAGACAGCTTTATCAAATTTGGACTTTTGGAGGACAGGTGAGAAGGATCCTGTCAACTTGTTCTGGGATGGATTTGCTTTCTTTGTGTTAAGGTGTACTGAGGTTATATTCAGGGTGGACATGTGTATCTTCCTCCTCTGAATTGTCCATTATCATCAGTTTCTGTTAATATCTCAGACATCTTCAGCAAAACGTGCCGTCACTGTAGGCGCACTGGAAGTACAGAAATAAAAGTGAAGTCTCATGGCCAGATTTATCTAAACGCACGAAAGAATCTATCATTGCAGCAGCAACAAAAAGGGGACAGAAATGTTTGTGCATAATAACTGTCACATGCACAAGTGGTTTAGTGATTTCATTCAGCTTTATTACTGATCTCCATGGCAACATTTAGCTGTTGCAGCAGCAAGAAGCAGTAGCTTACTTCAAAGAGTAGCGTGGATTGTAGAGAAATGACTAAAAAATAATTAATAAATGAAAAAGAAGAACAAATATTCAAAGAATTCCAGCATTATTACACACAAACAGTTGATGTCGCCATATTTGTGGCAGCAGAATAAACAGAGCAGCAAAAGTCTAGGCTCTTTATGTATTACGGGCATTAAAAACAACACGAGGTGATCAAAGTGCATTTCAATAGTCAAGGCTCTGGTGTGTTTCAGTCTTGACTGCAAAACAACGGCTTTAAATCCAAAGACCTCACATACTTAACAGAAATACACAATGCACAGTAAGATGTGAGCCTTTTAAATGTGGGGGGGAGCACACGAAAAGATTTACTGATACAGAAAACACCAAAGGGAATGTCAGAGTATAAATACATATATGGGTCATTCCATGGAAAGTCGTAGAACATAGTTTTGACAGACGGAACCGTGGTTTTTGGATAAACCTGGTATCAACATGTAGGTAAAAATGAGTTTTGTCATTTGTTTTGCACACAAAAAGCATCATGACAAAACATCACGGCTGTTAATAATCTGAGGACGGACACAAGCAACTAACAGAACAACAACTGAACACCTTCAGAGAAGATTCAAGCCCAAAATGCTCCAAACTGGTTGGATCAATGGGACTTTTCCAAATTCTTACAGAAACATGTGAATATCAATGTTGTTTCTCCATTTGGCAGCCATAAGATTAGTCAGATTTGGTCATTTCATCAAACTATTTGAACACAGAAGGGAACCTGTTATCAAAATATAGGAAAAAATGAAACCTTTCATTGTCTGGAACTTGTTCGGTCCAACAACCTATCACACATGTTGATTTAACATTTGAAAGTTTCCCCAAAATGCACTTTTAAAAAAACTATTTCTCTGCTGACATACTAAAAAAACAGAAAACTCATCCAGGGTAGCAATAATTGTTTCTATGACTCAATGTCAGACTTTAAACTGCTGCAGTTTTGCTGTTGAAACTGTGATATATCCCATCATATCAATCCTTAGAGTTGATGATGTCTGACAGAACAAGAACAAAAGGTTACATTGTTAATGTGGTAAATGACTATTGTAGCTGGAAACAGCTGATTTTTAATGGAATATCTCCATAGAGGTACAGAGGAACATTTCCAGCAACCATCACTCCTGTGTTCTAATGCTACATTGTGTTAGCTAATGGTGTTGAAAGGCTCATTGATGATTAGAAAACCCTGCAGTTATGTTAGCACATGGAGAAAAGTGGAGTTTTACTGGAAAACATGGAATTGTCTGGGTGACCCCAAACTTTAGAACGGTAGCGTGCGTATATTTGTGTAGTATCAACTGCAAAACTAAATAAATAGTTATATCTGCAATTAGATGCTAAAAGTTTGCAGGTAAACAGCAAGAAGTCTGCTGCTGTTGTGGTTACAGTTCCACTACAAATTGTTTAAAATGTGCAAGAAAAAGGTTCTGTTTGCCAGACAGCTGCAGGTATACTGTCGCTTCTGTCTCCATGGTCAAGAATGAACCCTCCACCAACACCTAAATTATTATTCTGTTGACATACAGAGCATGTGATTGCATCCTGTGTATTATTTACATGTTTGTTCTGCTGAAACTGTGACACACAAAGGATGAAATATGCAGGAAAAAAAGAGCAGTTCCACACAAATGTGAAGCAAGAAAACGAAGACCTGGTTTCTTCTCTGGCATTGAGGAGATGAAGAGGAGGAGGAGGAGGAGATGAAGAGGAAGAGGAGGAGATGAAGAGGAGGAGGAGGAGATGAAGAGGAGGAGGAGGAGGAGATGAAGAGGAAGAGGAGGAGATGAAGAGGAGGAGGAGGAGATGAAGAGGAGGAGGAGGAGCAGTGTGGCAGTCTGCAAACAGAGCTGGAGAGAGAGAGAGGGAGAGAGAGAGAGAGAGAGAGAGTGAGAGAGGGAGAGAGAGGGAGAGAGAGAGGGAGAGAGAGGGAGATAGAGAGAGAGAGAGAGAGAGAGAGCACTTGCTAAATGAATTTGGCTTTCAGCGATGGGGAGTCGACTCCACTGCTGTGCCAGTAATGTGTGTGTGCGTGTCCACATCTACACGCGTGTGGCTGCCGGCATGTGTCGACATGTTTCTGCATGAATCTTAACACTCAAATGTTTTTGCAGGTTTGTGCAACATTAGCGTTCGTGTTTGTGCATATCCGCTGGACAGGCGAGCAAATAATGTTCCTAAATGGTCAGATAAAAGACAAGGCGTGTGTGTGCGTGTGTGCGTGTGTGCGTGTGTGCGTGTGTGTGCGTGTGTTTGTGCGTGTGTGCGTGTGTGCGTGTGTGTGTGTGTGTGTGCGTGTGTGTGTGTGTGTGTGTGTGTGTGTGGCGTGCTGTCATCAGGATTGGAAGCGACAGGCAGGAAGTATCAGAGGCAGCTGGGTAACAGCCCACTAACCACACAGGGGAGGGCTCCACACTGAACAACATCACCGGTGGGGGCAGAAACACTACAGAGAGACACGCAGGGGGTTGGAGGGCCGCGAATCAGATAGAAAGGGGATGGACGACTAGAATAATTAGTTTTTTCCTGTTACAAAACCAAGAAAAAGCAACATCAGAGCATCTCAGCATCCTCTTTTTACAATAGAACATTAAAGGTCCCATATTGTGCCCATTTTCAGCATTAATTTGCTAGTGTTAGTGTTTGTTCAGGTCAAAATACTGCAAAATGTGTCATGATTATACATTATACATTAAAATCATAGAAATAAAACGTAAAAGTAGACTTTAAGATCATAAAACTGCATTAAAAGACAAGAAAATACACTGAGCGTCTAAGAGAAAGCTGCAGTAAACTATATAGTTTTCAGGCCTGATTTAAAAGAGCCAACAGTTTGAGCAGACCTCAGGTGTTCAGGAAGTTTGTTCCACAGGTGAGGAGCATCATAGCTGAACGCTGCTTCACTATTTTTGGTTCTGGCTCTGAGAACACATAGTAAACCTGTCCCAGATGACCTGAGGGCTCTGGATGCTTCATATGGAGCTATTAAGTCCAGGATACAAGCCAGCAAAGGAGTCCTGCTATCACAGTTTTATCAGAGAAGATTATCTAAACCAAGAAAGGAAAAGGAGAAGAGAAGACTGCGAGTAATAGAGATAAAGGCATGAATGGTTATGAGTCAAACATGAAGATGAAAGACAGAAGTGGACAAAAGGAGGAGAAAATAGAAGGTGAAGGAGATGAGGAAAGAGAGGAGGTTGTAGAAAAACTAAACAAATAAAGAAAGATGGAGATGAGGAAGGTCAGCGAAGGACAGAAGAGAGAAAAAAAGGTTGTATCTCGTATGACTCCATTAAAGTTTGAGTAGTCTCTCATCTCGCTTTTGTGCTGGAGAAAACCAGCTGCTGCTCAACGGAAGTAAGACGAGATTAGAAAAGCAGGCCAAGAGACGGTTTCCCAGGATGCATCTGGAAGCATCTGTATTACGCCGGACTGTGTCGACGGCGACTCTCCTCCAGCTGAGGCCGAGAGACTCCGAGACTGACCAGGAAAAAAGACAGCGAGAGAGAGAGAGAGTGTTTCTGACAGACACACAGCAGAGAAGAAATAAAGACAAACAGTGGAAGCCTTTGAGGGGCGAAAGAGAGAAAATTTTGTGTATAAAAGAAAGTGGAAGGAACAAGGGAGGAAAGAGAGGAAGAACGAGTGATGGATGGATGGCGGGTTAGAGGATGGAAACGAGGCAGACGGAGATTGACAGCCTCCTTTTCCCGAGAACGGATGAATAAACTGACACGGCAGGATGGATGGATGGATGGATGGATGGATGGATGGATGGATGGATGGATGGATGGATGGATGGATGGTGGAGGAAGGAGGAGAGGGGGTGACAGATAGAGAGAGAGAAAAGATGGATAAAAGAGGAGATGGAGGAGGGGAGGTAATGAGAGATAGAGTACGTCTCCGTAATCAAGCCATAAAGGAGAGCCGGAGCGAAGGGGGAGAAAAGACGAGTGGGTTCTGAATGAGTCAATCATGATTAATCAAGACGCTTCTTGCTCTCCGTCGCTCCCTCGTTCTCGTTTTCGCTCAGACTTATCATCATCATGTTCGCACACAGACGCTTGTTTTTCAGGCCCGTCAGGACTCTGAATGCATCACACGGTTTGGACGCATTCATGCAGTTTAGTGTCTTTAAAGATCCCAAACCTGTGAACCTTTAAAGCTGCCACATCATGCAAATCCTGTTTTTCATTGTTTTTTTGTGGCTTTAGACCCACAAAAAAACAAGAAACAAGCATCTCCAAGGTTCTTGTCCTTCTCCATGTATCATCATTATGTTTTGAGGGAAATATAATTCGAAATAAACGTAGTTTATGAGCTGCAATTTGTTAGGGAAGGTTTGAAAGAGCAACAAAGTCTGTTTTGGAAGCAGGACAGCAGGAATTGATGTTTTACTTGTTTTCTGGATAAGTTTATGCTTCCACATGTCTCTGCTTCTATCAACCAGAATTCTATTAATTTCAGGTGCATCAGGACTCTGAATGCACCACAGTTTGGATGCATTCATGCAGTCTATCATTCATTCATGACCATCATTCTAGTTCTTTTCTTTTACCATAGATTAGAAAGTGTGTTCCTGAATGAGTTTGTCAGATTGGCATCTTGTTGAGGTTTCACCAGCGTAAAGAACCACCTCCAGCTTTGTCCTTCACTCGTGGATTTTAAGTTGCAGACTCTGAAACAGCCCACCAGGTGCTCGTATACGGATCAGCTGGAACGCCGTTCACTTTAGACCCGTCGCAATTAAGAATGCGCCACTCATTCATGCAGTTTACAATGGCTTCAAAGAAATAGATCATTGATTCTCTGTATTTACACTGCAAAAACTCTAAATCTCACCAAATCTATTGGTCTTATTTTTAGTCCAAATGTCTCATCCCACTCGATTTAAGATAAATTCTGTTAACAAGAGACATTTCATCAGATGGAGGGACTTGTTTTAAGACAACACATCTTAAATATCTTGTTAAGTCAAACAATCTGGAAATTATCTTGTTTTGAGTTGAATTTTACAAGAAAACTCAAAATAAGTTTAACCCTCGTGTCGTCCTGCGGGTCAAATTAACCCGATTTAAAGTTTGAAAATGTGGAGAAAAAAAATACATATTTTCACAGTGAAGCTTCTGATGTCCACATTTTCAACATTTTTGGGAAATCTTTGAACATTGTTGGATGGATTTTTTGATTGTTTTCAGACAAGGAAACAATATTTTTTGGTGCCTGTAAATGAGGACAACAGGAGGGTTAATAAAACTAAAGTTTTCATCCATCTATAATGAAATTCTTGCATATTTTATGGATTTACGGTCATAAAGCCAAACTATGTGGCCAAATGCACCAAAACTACATGGTTAGCCTCCTGAAAATATCAGGTTTTGTGAGACACTTTTACATATTAGCAGCTCGGTCAAGGTTTGGCTCCAACTTTACTTGGTTTGGGTTTAGAAGACAAGTATTTCTTGACATAGTTGAAGCTTCTCCTCCATTTTCTGCATTATCAGGGTAACAAGTTCTGCACTATTGAATATTTGGTTAACCGAAAACAGTAAAGCAATAACAGAAATGGGAAAGTTGATCAGAAACACATTTGTGATACGTTACAAGGAAATGTAATCCAGTAGAAAATAGGTTTCCTGAGAAACGTAATTGACAATGCAGTTTAGTTGTAGATAAATGTGGTTATCGGGACACATGTTAAGTAAGAGATTCAATATGGGGCCTTGAAATCCAGTTAACCCACTCATACAGAATATATTGTGGCGTATGTACAGCTCTGATGTGTCAGCACAGCAGGAAGTGACAGCACACATGGACTAAATTCCAAACGCTACAGGAACAGCAGCAGCGTAGGCAGCAAGCGACTGCAAATCTCTCAGCGGAATGGTGTGAAGTGTATGACGGGAAAAGAGAGAGCGGAGCACTAATTACACAGCCATAATGAAAAGGGTGCGTTGGATTTACGTAGCAGTGGGAGAAGTGTATTTGGTTTCATGTGGGAGTAAGTTGACTGCATTAACCAGCTTTTCTTTCAGTAAATTTGGGACGTCCCCATCACATCGACACACTCACAGATGCAGAGAAGGTGGTTTGTGGGTCAGGTGTGTTGGGCATGTGATGTACATACTCTGCATTAAGTGGATGGTTTTCTGACTTAATGTAGAAGCCACACTTTGAATAATTTGATTTCCGAATACACAGTAGTAAACAACAGTGATGCCAGAAGGGAGGAGTGTAAAAGTTGGACATAGCCAGTTGTTCTTTGTGTTAGCCGGCTTGACGAAACCCAAAACCACAATCAGACACGATGGTTAGTTACCAATTTTCAATTTTATACAAGTTTTCCTAATCAAACATCCATAAAAGTGGGCATTTGATGCATCATTTACACCTTTCTTTTGCACAAAGGTTAAAATTATTACAGTAAAACACTGATACTGCAAATGATAGAAGAGAGGAAGTAAAAAAAAAAAAGTTAATCATATAATTGATGAATTTTACCACCAAGTGCTGTCTCAATGGTGCCGCTTATTTGTAACTTACAGCTGCACATTAGAGCTCTAAACTTTACATTTCCTACACTTAATTGATACTCAAAAAGTGTATTTAGTAGGTTTTCTGTAGGAGAGATTGCAACGATTCCACTGACAAGCCTGAGACCCTCCACCAAGGAAAGTTAGTTCTCCTGATCCACACTTTGAGGCCACCGGTGAGTGAAGCTATTCAAGTTTACTGGATGAAACAGTTTCTGGACCAGAAAGGAAACAAAGACTGACTTCATCCATCCTGGGCGGCTTCATAAAAAGTACTTTTAGGGATCTGAAAAGACAAACACACAACAATTATGTGTTTTAATTGCTTGCGGACAATTGTTTGTCTCAGAGGAAGAAAAAAACTGCTGGTTGGATCAATTTCTTTTCATGAGATTTGTTCACGCTAAGAAAGCTGCAGAATAACATCAGCTTCATCCTTTACTAATTAAACAACTCCAGTTTGATTATGGCACTTTTTCTTCCCCCTACATGCTTTAATGTGCAACACAGAAAAAACACCAGATGAGAGAAATCCTCCTTTCTCTGCTCTGCTGCTGCTTGAGAGGAGTGTGTGAATCCTCATACAGAAAGAGGAAAAAATAGGGCACTTTCATATTTATTTAAGTGTCAGATCCAGAGCTGTCTGTGGGGAGACAGAAAGAGAGGAAGGGAGGAAGAGAGGAAGAAAAGCTGCAACCAGAGCAGCTCAGAGGGTTCACAAGCCTTCCTGCTTTCTTTCTCTATCTCTGAACGCACACTCATCTAGGAAAAGCAAACAGAGCCACAAAGAAAGTGAGAGGAGAGAGAAGGACAAAAGGGAGATGAACAAAAAAATAAAAAAACTCCACCAGATGTGCATCTACCTGCACATCAGTGTGTGAATGAGGAGGAGGAGCCCTGAATGCAACACACAGAGTCAAAGCTAATAAACACAGCGTCTAAATGAGGATTATGAGCAGGAGCCGAACAGGTCGCCATCCTGTCACATCAGTTCTGGGTACATGCAGTGCAGAATAGATAAACCCTCATCAGGGCGGGTTAAAAGAACACCGAGCTCCCCAGCGTCTCATGTGACACACAAACACAGAAACACATGTGAGAAGAACTGGCAGCAATTACCTGCTGGTTCCACCTCAGCTCAGCGTAAACCAACACTTCCTCCTGGTGGCTCGGTGGAAAACTGCAGGACGCCTCAGGCAGCCGGACGACTTCAGGTCCTGTTCGCAGGACTTTGTGTGTTCATTCAGAAACATCACCAGAGCAGTTATCCAAAAGCACTGCTGGAGTTCTGAGTCATCTCGACCAGAGGTGTCCAACTCATTCTAGTTCAGGGGCCGGACCAGTAAAATCACAGCATTAATAACAACAACTCAAAACTTTTCCCTTTGTTTGAGTGCAAATAAGCATGTTCTGAAAACGTTCACATTTCAGGACTTAAAAAAGGAAACCCAAAATGTCAAAAGCGAGAGAATGACAAAAAATGAGACAAACGACGCAAAACAGAACAAAAAATGAGAAAAAAATGAGACAAAAAAAGTTACAAAGCGACAAAAAAATGGACAAATGACAAAAATAGAGAAAAAAATGACAAAAGTGAGAAACGAAACAACAAAAAGTAGACAAACACGAGCAAGATAAAAAAAATACACAAAACAACAAAAACCATACGCAAAACAATGAATAAAGCGCACACAGTTGGTGCCTCTGGTCCTGTTTTACCTGTAACTCCTATGTGACTTTATTTAACCAATTATTTCTTAAGAGTAGCAAACAAACACTTCCCTTAAAGAGGAATCTAATAGAATTATTCTTTTATTTTACACGTATGAGAAGCCCCTGAAAGTACCAAGGAAAAAATCTTGCTGCTATTCCGTTCTGCCGGCATTCATTCTCATGTCAGTGAGGCTTTTTTCTGAGCAATGTCTGGAAAAAAAGAATTTTCTTTGGTAATAATAAAGTTCCATCTTATTCTGAAATTGAAATTTAAACACCTACGATTCCGTGACATCTGGGCAAACCTCATCTCCCGACACAATCAGGATCTGCAGGGCAGCGAGATGCGGCTGTTTTTTTAAAATCACATATAATCTTTTTCTCGTTTTTGGTTTCCAGTTGCTTTCAGGCGCTACAAAAATTTAACTGCATCTCAGCTAACGGAGGGAACATTTCTGTCAAAATTGTGTTTTTGTGTCAGAGTCTGCTGATGCAACGTGAGAGCTGAGATCTTTTGTTTTTGATAACTCCAGAAATTTGGCTTCGAAACAAGTTTAGTTTGTTGGAAACTAAAAACCAGAAAACCAGACAGTGCCACGGATGACAGGATAAAATACATAAAGATGCATGTTTTTTTATGCTATCCCAACAAAATTAACTACTTTAACTGCTGTCATAGTAGCTAAATAATTACAGCATCTTCTAAAAGACATGAACAAACTCATGAGTCAATACATGTTTCAAAACAGGATGTACTGAAGCTAAAAACGTCAAAATTTACACTCTTTTTTGTGCATAAGCTGCATATAGATTAATATTTCATTGGACCGCCTTTAGCTCTGAGAACAACATACGTTCGCTGTGGCATCGTTTCGATAAGCTTCTGCAATGTCACAGCATTTATTTCTGTCCAGTATTGGGTTAATTTTCAATCCAAGACCTTGTATTGATGATGGGAGAGTCAAAGTCTTCTCCAGAACATCCCAAAGATTCTCAGTGGGGCTGAGCTCTGGACTCTATGAAGGACAATCCATCTCATGCTCCCTGATCCACTCATTCTCAACGTGAACCCATGAATCCTGACATCATCATCTTGGAACATGTCCATGTCATCAGAGAAGAAAACCTCCAATGATGGAAAGACCTGGTCCTTCAGTATCTTCAGGTAGTCAGCTGACCTCATTCTTTGGGAACATCACGTTGCTGAACCTGACCAACCCCAGATCATAACTCTAACCGCCACTAGACATAATGAGGGCATCACTTCATCTACCTCCCTTCTTACCCTGATGCCCCCATCACTCTGGAACAGGGTAGATCTGGACTCATCAGACCTCATGACCTTCTTCCATTGATCCAGAGTCCAATCTTTATGCTCCACAGCAAACTGAAACCTTTTTTTCTGATCATCCTCACTGATCAGTGGTTTTCTTAGAGCTACTCAGATGATCAGTCCCAATCCTTTGAGTTCCCTTCCTGTGGAAATGTTCTTATTTCCACTATTAAACCGCCGTGAATTCTACTGTTGGTTTCCTACGATCATCTAAGAGTTTGTTCCTAGAAGATGATGGTTCTCCACAATCCTTCAGGTTTTAATAATGCGTTGGGACGGTTCTTAACCTGATTTTAGTAGTTTCAGAAATCTCCTTAGTTGTTTCCTTTGCTTGATGCAGGCCAATGAAGTTTAAAATCAGAAAAAGAGCGTTCAGTGGAACTTTAAGAAGAAAACTCATCATGACAACACCACAAACCACAAAACAAGAAGCAGAAAATGATGTTCAAAGTGGTTTAAAGTAATTATTTCCAAACCTTTACGTCCCTGTTTCAAGCTAAACTCTGCAATAACTTTAAAAATGCCCTCTAAACATTTCTTGAACACTTTCTGGGTGTGAGAACAGTTCAGCAGTGAGCCGGTCCAAGGAGAAGTCATTATAGGAAAACATAAAATGCTTGCATCCTAGTTAATTTGTAGCTTCAGGCTGAGAAGTGTTGACTGTGATGAATCACGTACCTCAGCCAAGTTTTCTATCGGCACATACCTCGAGATGAACTGGAAGAGAATCCTGAAAGGATATTAAAAACAATTATTTACTCAGCTTTGGAAAAAAAAACTGTCCAAGTAAGGAGTTGAAACGCAAAACCGCCTTTAATCTGAGCCTCCTGCTTAGACAATAAAACACACCAATAAAATCCTTCAAAATAAAGCCGTGACTTAAAGCAACAGTTCAGGTGTGTTTCTTTGTGAAAACTGGAAGGAAAGTCAAAAATGAGCAGAGAAGTTTGTCATGATTTGATTGACTTTATTTGTAAGGCACCAGAAGTCCTTCCTTACTGCAGAACATTTCATATTATTTATAGTAAATGTTTGTTGTACTTTTTTATAGGTTCTTTTTTTTGTTTGTTTAAATGAAGCTATGATTTCAGACACAAAACATTTTTTTTCTTTTTTTTTTGCCAAAGTACACACTTTTTAGGTTTTACATTATACACAAAATAAGTATTTAAAAAAAGACCTTTACAAAGCTCAAAACGCTTACAATGCTTCACGCTATGGGGGCAAAAAGTCGGGATTAAAGGGGGCGGGGGGTGAGGGAAAGAGGAAAAAAGGAGGTCAAAGGGGCAAAAAAGGTCAAAGTACTGCAGTTTTACCCCCCCTGGTGTCACATCAGTTTTTGTAACACAATAGCACAAGAATCATCCAGGACAGACAAGAGAAGATGCAGCCATATACACATAAAGCTTTCTATGTAGAACTGTATAGAGAGGCGAGCACCTCCAACTACTGGAACAAATACATAGAATTTCATTTGTATGTTTATAACGTCAGCTTTTGCAATCGTCCTTCTATCGATTAATATCTTAAAAAAAAGGAAGAAAAAAGGGGGGGTTGGTGGTTGAATAAAACAAGTGCATCGATCACAGAAAGTTTGGATCAAACATTCTTTTTAAAAAATCCTCTCGATCTCCCCGCAGACATGCATCGATGTGTTTGTTTAGTCTTCTGCATATCACTACGACGAGTACGGTGTAGCCGATACATACGATGGATGGATGGATGGATGGATGGATGGCGACGTGCCGCCAGCTAAATTCACAAGCGGGTTAGCGTGTTTTCATCTGGTTTGTCACCTGTACAGCTGTTTACACCTGTGTTCTCTCACATACACAAGAAGGCTGCTGTTCCCTCACATGCCCCTAATTTTGCACATAAATCCAACGTTGTGGGAGCAAATGTGCCTGATCTTCTGAGGGGTTTTTTCTTTGCAAATGACGTGTGTGTTTCAGATAGAAAACAGAAGAGTGTGTGTTTATGTATGATACTGAATTTTCAAATCTACAATCAGAAAAAAAACACCATCAAACTTACAGCTGGTCAAATAATACAATACGTTTGTATTTGTTTTTGAGGTCCAACATCAGAGGTTCAATTTCCGCTGATTCTACATTCTAAAACTGGAAGTGGTACCTGTTAGAACTTCTAGAGAGCAGATGTTTAATTCTGGCTGCTCCTTTACAGCCCAATGCTGTGTTGCCTGATTAGACTGTGTTTTAGAAGAGAAATTGCTCTTTTCTGTCGGTTTTCTTGCAATTCTGTGGCATTCTCCTCATATTACAGTCTCAGACGTGCACATATAGTTTAACATTCAAGATGTGTTTCAAACTCTTCCAGGAAGCTGAAAAACACAATCAAGTCCAAGAAACCATCAAAAATGTGCACCTGACAAGCTGCTACCAGGGAAAGTTTTGCAAATTTGATGCAAGGAGAAAATAATTTTCAGTTTTCAGCTCTTACAGATAACGTCTATGCAATAAAATGGACACTGCAACCACTGGGATTTTGGAGGCAATACTCTGCACAGATGCTACGCTCAGAATTTGTTCACTCACATAAACTATCAGGTGGTAAAAATTGCTTGTGCACATTATCCCAATTTCCATTAAACTAGAGGTCTAATCTGGCAACACCAGTGTGAGCGTGCAGGAACTTTCAGGATGAGTACTTTTATTTACTTATTCTAGCAGCTGTGAAATCTACTGTTGTATGAAGGTGTTAAATCATCTGTTTCCTGTAGCATTAATAAGTGACAAGCCCATAAGTGCACAGTGAAGCTTAATGTACAGTATTTAAATGTGCAGAGAGGCCGTGTTTTTGTTTCAGAGACCATTTAAAAGACCAAATTAGACCAAAGCAGATGTTTGTCACAGCAGAGACTGGGACCGACTGCATGCTGAGTTTGTCACCAGTCTGGCGTCTGTATATTACGTTTTGTACACTCGGAGTGGATAAATAAGCCGTTCCCCTTGTGACACAGCCTGCACTCTGTCCTGTCCTTGTTTCTGCTCGAGACTGAACCGAGGATTCTTCAAAGACTCACGCTGCCCTCTGCTGTCAAACACACAACATGCACACTCCTCACCCACAGTGCTCTACTACCAGCGCACATTAAAGATGAAGGAGGGCGTTATTGCGCTACCTCAGCTCTGTTTAATGATGCCTTTCAGTTAACGTACCGGGTGGATTTATCCGATGCAGGGTCAGGCAAGGATCGTAAATCAGGGATGAGCGCTCGCCGAGGTTTGTTTTAAACTGAGCTGACAGGAGGACGTTTGGTCTAAGAAGGTGCTTTTACTTTCTCCATATAAATTTAGGTTCATAACAAAATCCAAAGACGTCTTCTCGTCACGATAATTCTGCTCCTAAAGCAGAGGTTTTTTTTGGTTCGGAGGGACATTTCTGACTTTATAGAGGGTCTTATTTAGACATTTGTCTAATCGCTAACAATCCAACGCACAGCCCACCTCTAGCTTGGAATGAATGCGTGCAATCTGAAATGCAACGAACACTGCTGATCTCTGCGAGACCTTTTATCTTAACAAATGAAGTTTGTAGGAATCCTGTGTTGTGTCTGACGAGGTCTACAGCTTGCCAGAGAATCCCTGTGTTGAACAGTTTGCCTGCTTTAACGCCTACAGAGCGGTGCGTTCAGAGTCCTGCCTAACAAGGACCTGCAAAGAACAGACGCAAGAGGTTGGAGGGGAGAGTGAGGCAGGAATGGAGGGAGGAAAAACAGGAATAAGAAGTGAGAGACGGCAACAGGAAGGCAAGAAGGAACAGAAATAGAAAGCAGTCCTGATTAAAAAAAGGAAACTGGAAAAATGTAGCTTCATCACATACAAAAAAAGAGAGACAGCATTTGAAGAAAAGCCACAAGCTACATAAGAAGGAGACGGTCTCATGGTGATAAAAAGAAAAGGCAGATATAGAAGGTGTGGTGAATATGAGGAGGTCAGGTGGCAGGTGTCAAAGCTCTCCCAGTAATGGGACTGGTTCAGGGTCTGAAGCTGTGGTGATGGGATTGAAGCCCATGTTAAGTAAGGTCAGAGAGAGGGAGACCAGGGGAAGAGGCTGGAGGCCGGAGGGGGCTGATCTGGTGATTCAGGTCTCTGGATAAAAGCAGAGCTGAACGGGGGGACACCGTCTAGTCGGACTTGTCTCCGTCCTCCTCGCGGTGGCTGTCGACGCCGTCACGTGACGCTTTCTCCTCCTTGGCCAGCTGGGCTTGGGAGGCCAGCAGGGAGGAGAGGGAGAAGAGGCCGGAGGAGGTGGTGACGGCGGGGAGGGTTGGCTGGCTCAGGCCCAGCGGCAGGGGGGTCATCGGCAGGGCCAGGCCCTGGAGCTGAGACAGCTGGTGAGCCTGGAGCTGCTGCTGCATGGAACACAACCAGACACAACTTAGACACAGTAGGACACACGCAGCACACAAATCACTGCAAAACACTGAAAGAAATGCAAAGACCTGTTATAAATCACAACTTATATTTAATAGATAACCCCTGAGGCACGGCGCTAATAGTTTAGGCACAATAGGATAGATGGAACGTGCATATCACTGCTAAAATACATGCTTAGTAGGAGATGGAACGGCTGCAGCACACATAACTTACTTATAAAAGATGCAGTTTTCAATATATATATAACTGCAAGAAAACAAGTGCAGGAGAGGACAGAGAAAAATGGAAAAACTGTGTAGCACAGGACAGATGTGGTCAAAATTACAGCATAAAAATATACATAAAAATACCACAGGATACACACGGATTTCATTTCAATACAGAGAGATGAATTGTCATTGCCAAGCCTGAACATTTTCATCACTCCCTGTTGTACACACTCAACACAGTGACGCATCAGTGGGTTGATTCTTATGACAACTCTAAACAGCATCTGTCTCCCGCTACACCTACAAAATCAACGGCTCGACTTCATGTTCAGGACCAGGATTATACATGATGTGAGCACCTGCTAAAGGAAAAGATTAACAGGACTCAGACAATGGACAAAACTGTGAGGAAAAACAGCCCTAAATACTTATACAGACCAGCATCCATTACATCTACAGCAGCAGACACAAAGACAAAAGCAAAGCCCCTCCATGAATCATGCATCACAGAGATGGAGAGGCTTGGCTAGGTAACACTGAGAATATAGCAATATGATGGAGCAGCTAAGCTAGCTAACACTAAACCTCTGGTAAAATGATGGAGTAGCTAAGCTAGCTAACAGTAAACCTCTGGTAAAATGATGGAGCAGCTAAGCTAGCTAACACTAAACCTCTGGTAAAATGATGGAGTAGCTAAGCTAGCTAACACTAAACCTCTGGTAAAATGATGGAGTTGCTAAGCTAGCTCACACTAAACCTCTGGTAAAATGATGGAGCAGCTAAGCTAGCTAACACTAAACCTTTGGTAAAACGATGGAGTAGCTAAGCTTGCTAACACTAAACCTCTGGTAAAATGATGGAGCAGCTAAGCTAGAGTAGCTAAGCTTGCTAACACTAAACCTCTGGTAAAATGATGGAGTAGCTAAGCTAGCTAACACTAGACCTCTGGTAAAATGATGGAGTAGCTAAGCTAGCTAACATTAAACCTCTGGTAAAATGATGGAGTAGCTAAGCTAGCTAACACTAAACCTCTGGTAAAATGATGGAGTAGCTAAGCTAGCTAACAGTAAACCTCTGGTAAAATGATGGAGTAGCTAAGCTAGCTAACACTAGACCTCTGGTAAAATGATGGAGCAGCTAAGCTAGCTAACACTAAACCTCTGGTAAAATGATGGAGCAGCTAAGCTAGAGTAGCTAAGCTTGCTAACACTAAACCTCTAGTAAAATGATGGAGTAGCTAAGCTAGCTAACACTAGACCTCTGGTAAAATGATGGAGTAGCTAAGCTAGCTAACATTAAACCTCTGGTAAAATGATGGAGTAGCTAAGCTAGCTAACACTAGACCTCTGGTAAAATGATGGAGCAGCTAAGCTAGCTAACACTAAACCTCTGGTAAAATGATGGAGTAGCTAAGCTAGCTAACACTAAACCTCTGGTAAAATGATGGAGTAGCTAAGCTAGAGTAGCTAAGCTTGCTAACACAATGCTGCTGGGTAACATTAAAGCCACAGACATAAAGGATTGTGGTTAGCGGGCTAATGTCTGATCTCTACTGATTTAGTATTTTAGCTAGCGAGCTAGCTCTATTGATCTATAATTGTTCAAATGCACAGGATGGCGGAGAGTATCATTGGATTCACTGTAAAAAATCATGAAGATTTTTTAAGATCAACTCATCTTTTCTAGTTTTTCGATACAAACAAAATAAGTTCTGTTAATTTATAGTCAACTGCACTTGCTATGTCTAATTATTTTTTAGATCACTGTAGAACTTAACATGAGTTCTTGTGACTTGTGCTATTCTGACATAAAATGGTAAGTTGAATGAATGAACAATAGAGTTCACTCAACTCAATAAAATGAGTTCATAAAAAATTAAACTAAAATATTGTTAAAGAGTTAAACCTGCCACAAACTCCTCTTTTTATAGTCTGAGGAAATAGACATGATGAACGTAATGAGTGTCTTGGTTAAATTAAGTTGTGGCCATTTCTTTTTGCAAGAATCAAGAGGATTCTAACCATGATGAAGACTAGAACTGAATTCTATCCTAACACCTGCAGACTTTATAATTTATTTTACTGTAACTGTGAGAAGCCTAGCAGATTGTCTTTGTACATTTCTTTGTATATATATTTTTTAAAAATCTGCTTTTTCTTCAACAGCTGAGTTAAGTTCTCACTGCTAAATGAAGAAGAACGTCTATAAAATGTAGAAAATATAAAAGGAAACCATGTTTGTCTGTAATACTGTAGTCTGTATGTGACTAGTTGATCCAACTTAATATCTCAGGTTTATTGAACTGGTTTCCTCAAGTTCAATTAATTTATCTCAGCTAGTTTTACATCTTCTTAACTGAAAAGATGACTTTGAACTAATCATTCAACTAAAGTGCAGTTAACTCACTTAACTAACAGATTAGTCCTCTTGAGTACTACTCAGTCTGGGAAAAATGGGTTTGCAGAGAAAATACCAATGATGATGCTGTAATAATGGCATCAGGATTGTCTGAACTGTGGCTTAACCTTAAAATTTTAAAGAAAATGAAGGCGAGGCGTTTGATAAGTGGGTATATACCAACAATGGCATCAAGCTGAAGCAGTATTTTTGGAGTCAACACCAGAGACAAAAAGTCACGATATTCCAACCTCTGCTGCATCAATTTAGAAAAACTATTTTAGAAGTCTGGCCTTCACAAGTGCCCCTTTATTGAACTATAATAATATATCTCTGGAGAAGTGCTTTAAAAATTCCCTTGTAATTAAATTGAACAAACAAAACATCACTGACAACGATTATAAATGTCTCTTTTGCAATGCTGCCATTTAATTTATCCCGGTCACTAATGTGTGTTTACTAAAATGATTTATGCTGAGGACGGGCCATTTCAGAATTTTTCATTAGCTACTGATTGTAAATCTTCATTTTTTTCATATTCCGCTGTTTATTAAAACAGACAGAGGGAGGGAGCCCGTGGTTCGGGGTTCATTTAGGGAGGGGTCCTTCCATTGATACAAGCTACTAAGTGCACAAAAGCAGCGAAATGCATTTTCTGTTTCACTTCACAAACAATAATCATTAAACAAAACAATAGCATCGATCACACAGATCAATAATTGCACTTTTCTGACCATCATTAGGCCCCCTGGGCAGGGCTGGGGGCTGGAACATCGTACCCTTATGATGGAGTTCATCTCTGGGGGGGTGACCTGCTTGGCCCTCTCTATGGCTGCCAGGACCTGCTGCTGGTGCTGGAGATGTCGGGTGAGGAGACAAGAGGACGAAAGTCAGAGAGACAATGAAAGCGAGACAGAAACAAGGGGAGGAGAGTTTGGGAGGAGTGGGGGGAGAGGTGGAGAGGTTAGATCAATATCAATAGTCCCAACAGAGATCTGACAACCATCTCTGGGTGATGCACCTCCCCCTCTGGCCATTTAGCTATTCATCCAGTCACACACACACACACACACACACACACACACACACACACACACACACACACACACACACACACACACACACACACACACACACACACACACACACACACACACACACAAAAGAAAGGCCTGTGTGACAGCGGTGAATGGATGGTCGGCTGGTGCGCTGTAATGGGTGGAGGTCAACCCCCTGGTGGGCAGATAAGAGCATGGCTTATCTGAATCACACAACCATTTATTACACCGACACGCAAACACACACACACACACACACACACCGAGGGAAGGAAGTGGGATGGACGATGGGGGGGATGGAGGAGGAGGTGAGGAGGGGGAAAAAAAAGAATATGGCGAAGGAGAGAATCGAGGTGGGGGCAGGATGGAAGTGAAAGTGGGAAGAAGGGAGCGGGTGATGGAGGAGGGATGCTGGGCGAGGGGTCGCCGAGGTGGAGAGGTAATGAGGCAGGAATGAGTGTGATCTCATTCCAGGATGTAAGGAATAGTGCTGGAGGTCACCAGGTTAGTGACGTCTTTGTGTCAGTGTGTGTGCGTGTGTCAGGAGGTGTGTGTTTGTGTGTGTGGGTGTGCGCTCACCTCCTGAGACAGGTAGGGGAGGACTTGTGCGCAGATCCCGTTCAATCTCTTCACTATCTCAGCCTGCGGAAGTAGAGTAATTTATTTAAAGGTTGGTATTATTCTAGCATTTTATCACAATCAACAAATACCATGAAAAACTGTTTCTCACTATTCACCCTGCAATGTCTGCATCAGTCCTTGGTAACATTAACCTTTAAAAAGAGGTCACAGATATACGATAGCACTTATGCAAGGGCTGTAACTGTACACGATAAAGCCTCATATCACCCTCCACAAGAACTCAGATGCATCTGTCCACACAGTATAGGAGGCCAAATGTAGCTCCATGCACCTTATTAACCCGACCTGCACCGTCACATTTCTAAACGTTTCCCAGATTTGAGTGGTTGCCATTCTCAGACTGATGAAAAGGTCATGCATGCTGTTGAAGAGCATCTGCAGGCTCAACTTTTTCTTTGAAGCAAAACTTGAACATTGGTGGACCAAGTGCATCGAGGCTAAAGGAGACAATGTTGAAAAACAATGCAATAATAATTGTTTCTTCTTTTTGAGGTACTCTTGAATATCTATATTTCTAGAAAAAAAACAGCAAAGGTCACATATGCAACCTTTATTTCAAGAGTGTGAGAGTTAGAATTTCAGTACATGATGATTATGAGGCTGTTTTGGTGCTTCTGCGCTAACCACTGTAGCTGTAAGGGTAGACCGTATGTTGGGGCTGATACAGTGCATCTTTCTTTCCTAAATTCGGTATCGTTTTTTAGCAACCGATTATCAATAAACTAAATGCATTACTTTGGTTCTTATGTCTTTCTCTGTCTGTAGTTGCTCTGTGGTCTCTGCAATGTCACTGTAGCAGAGAAAGAAAAAGCGAACAAGAAACACAAGCTGTGCACAAAAAAGTCCATGGAGATATGACTCAATTTCCACTTGGGCAAATACTGATAATAGAACAGCGTATTTCAGTATTTTCCAACCAATTTTTGGTCACACACCTGTCTAAGTGAACCACGGTGACCTGGCTGCTGTGTAACCTTAAGTTTCACGTGAGGCCTTTAGGGAACTTTGGTAAATTGTAATATCTATTGATAAGAACATGCTCAGCAAGTGAGGAGTTTATCCTGTGCCCAGTTTATGGAAGGGACATCAGACAACCTCAGAGAAAACACTGGTAACAAAACATGTATATTTTAGATTTAAATACAAATATCAAGTGTCGAGTCACTGACAATCTTTATTTCAATGCAGATTCGGTTAAGGCAAAGACAACTGCTCATCAGTTGTGGTGAAAACTGAAGAGTTATTCTGAAGCAGTTTCTTAAAAAAGCTGAACAACATTTTTTTTTAGCAAATGTTACATAAACAAGAGTAAATATCATCTGTTGGGAACTATTTGTGGATGATTACACACTGAGCGGCCTTGTGAGTATTTAAAGCAGCAGGATTGTTCATGTACGAGTGACTCAAAATAAAACACAGCGTTCGTCATAATGAAGTAATGTCATCTCACTAACGTGTTTTTATCAGACTTCAAGTCTAACCAGCAAAAATACTCCCATGGTGTGACATAAAGTGGTGTGAGAGCGAGGACGACTCGTCAACTCAGCAACAGCAGTGCAAAAATATGTTAATTTTCTGTGTTTTATGAAACATTTTGCCATCAATAACTTCTGCCATTGTTCTCAAACACACTACATCTAAAAAGAATCTCTTCTTCTCTGCTGCCAACAAACTATATTTTCTGAACGTCTCTCAAACTGGACACTGGGGAGTTTTGGTATTTCACTAGTCAAAGTTTCCCCATCAGTAATACAGTAAAAAACCTTGGAGTCATTTCTGATAGCGAGTTGCGATTTGACAGGCAGATTGCTTCCGTTGTCAAGGCTAGCTTCTTCCAGCTACGTCTCCTCACCAAGGTCAAGTCCTTCCCTTCTAAACGCGACCTGGAGAAGGCCATTCACGCTTTTATCAGTTCTCGTATCGGTTATTGTAACGCTCTCTATTTTGGTGTCACACAATCGTCACTCCGTCGACTACAACTGGTTCAGAATGCAGCTGCCCGTCTGTTAACCCGCACATCCAGACACACTCACATCACCCCCATCCTCTCCGCCTCCATTAGTTCTCGGTCCATCATCGTATTGTGTTTAAAATTGTAACATTTGTTTTTAAAGCCCTTCATGGCCTAGCTCCTTTATATATATATCGGAGCTATTAACCATCCACCGTCCCAGTAGAGCCCTCTGGTCGTCCACACAGATGGTGCTGGACGTGCCCAGGTCCTGGTATAAGCAGTGGGGTGATCGATGCTTTGCTGTAGCCGCCCCAAGACTCTGGAACGAATTCCCACTGGAACTCCGCATTATTACCAACCTGCAGCTTTTTAAGTCTAGACTGAAAACCTATTTATTTAGACGTGCTTTCGAATCCTAGGACTGTTTAATGGTTTTTATGGTTTTATGGTTTTATGATTTTCTTAGTTTTGTGTTTTTATGGGTTTTATGGTTTTATAGTATTCAAAAATTGTATTGTTTATTATTCTTTCTGGAAAGCACTTTGGTCTTCTTCTATGTTGTTGGAAAGTGCTCTACAAATACATTTTTGATTGATTGATTGATTGATTGATTGAAAGCTAAATCAAGCTAATGTGTCTTGCTCTGTTCTGAACAGGACTGAATGTGAAAACCATTTCTGTCCGGTGGCGTCATATATCCACGTGCACAGGTGTTTTCACTTTAGGTGCACGATTAGACCTCTTCAGGACTGTGTGGATGTGCAGAAGCTGTGACTAAATGGCAGCTCTCCTGTTAGATATGGTGCACGGTTTAGCTGGTCGGGTTTTCAATCCCAGCCTCAGACCTTTTTCTACACTTGATGCTTTGATATATGACAGAAGGAAAAGCACAGGTGTAGATAAACAACAAGAAATGATGCCTGAATTCCATTTAGCTGCTTTAGTTTCAGGGTCCTGCTATTGTTCATGCTGGTTCACTGTCTGGGACACTTGATTAGAAAGAACAAAGGAATCATTATTGGTAACACCTGTGTTTTTCCTACAAGTTAAAATGCTTGCTGTAAAAACGGCCCGTTAGTTACAGGATCTACTGCATACCACGTTAACAACATGTAATTCTCTGCGTAGCAACACCCATCATGAGCTCGTTTAGAGGTTTACACCTTTGTTTCCATATAGCTGAATTTGACGTGAACTTTTCTGTTAAAAGTGTTGTTTCCATTAATCGCTTCAGAATTAAAAAAATAAAAAAATAGGCTGCTTAGTGTCATCAGACAGTAGCAGTAAAGGCTAGGTGGCTATGCTAGACAGAGTAAAAGTGGAAAGTAAAACCAGTTGTTTGCCAACAGCTAAGAACAACTCAATAAAAAAGGAGAAATTAAAAAAAGCGTGGTCAGCTACAAGAAAAAGCTCTACTGGACACGTACATATTTCATATGAATGTGTTTTCTTCCATGTTTAATACTTTACAGGGATGAAAACAATGACATAAGGAGAAACAGCTGACCAGTCATGTGAGTTAAATGTTTAAACTTATTCAAAAAGGTGTTTTTATCGTCCATTATGCACATTAACACTTTTTCGAAATAGTCACAAAACGCCTCAAGCAAGCGTCCATTATTTATTGTGAAATTACAGAGTTTTATTCAAATTTGGCCAAATTTCCATTAGGTTTTTCAGACACAAATTATTGTGATGAATATGTCATGAAAACCTTAATTATTAGAATATCTGAAAAGAAAAAAACAATTGTGCAGGTACACATAATAATTATTTAACACATAAGATAAAAGACATTAAAAGACAGAAAGACAAAGATTTATTGTACATTAGGTGTAGAAGCTGGTTGTCTTCTTATCTTATAATGATTACAGTTTGTTTGCTTAACTGTGGCAACCTGAGCAGGCAAGGTGTGCAAACTACAGGTATGTTAAGCTAAGAGCATTATGGGGTTTAGCTAGAAGCAGCTGATGAGGACTAATTGCAGAAACTAATAGAATCAGAGTGCACTTCAGCTAATTAACACTCTAGCGCTGGCCAATAGGCATTAAGTGTAACAAGAGACTTTGTCATGGTTGGTGTTTACTGGTAGTATTTATCAGTAAACACCTGGTGGTGCAACCCGGTACTGCAGCTGATCTAAAATGGATTTTTTTGTTGACATATTTTTATTTGGTTAAATTATCAGAGGCAATTAACCTATGAACAATCAGTCATTAGCATCCCTAATTGCTTGTTTTGGTCCTTTAATGGGTTTTATTGACAATTAAAAAATAAAGAATATATTCAGACTTATCCTTGAAAACCTCATTAAATGTTAATTTTCATTCAGTGAAACCACACTCTCATCAGCATGGGAAACATCTGCTGTGACCTTCCAAAACTGGGGAAAATATATCTTACATCACACTCACACACACACACACACACACACACACACACACACACACACACACACACACACACACACACACACACACACACACACACACACACACACACACACATATACATATATATCAGACATATCAGAATCCCTTTATTCGCCTCATTAATTAAGTTGCTTGTCCTTAATGCTCTTTCTGAAAACTCTTGAGCGCATATGTAATTACACTCGCAAAGTAACAATCACCGATGCTAACACGCGCACACACACACACAAACACACACACTGCTCTCTTTCACGTCATGCACATTTCCTATCTTTCTCACATGCAGGTCTATTATCACATTTGGTTGGTAATCATCCAATCCGTCTGAGATATGCAAAGCAGCAGTAATTGTGTTAGAGCCTAATTCGTGGCGCGATGAGGAGAGAGGGGCCCTCCTAACAGTCATTAGGCATGCAGAGCACAGTTCCCCATCAAGCGCTTCACTCCTATCCCCTCATCATTACACACACAATCTCCCTGACATCTCTAAAATGTCTCTCTAAAATGCCTCTGCGGGACTCGCTCCACGCTAACTATGGCTCTTCCTCTTTTTCAGTGCCCTTTATTTCGTCTATCTTGGGTTTTTTTCTCCCTCTTCCAACCCAGCTTCTGCCTCCTCTTTTATCTGTGCCCTCTATCATCTTCTCTTCTGTGTGTCTCTCAGATTTTTCTGTCTGAATGCCGCTTTCTCTCTTGTGTCCTCTCTTTGCATTTTACTCCGCTTCTTTCTAGCTTTCCTCAAGTGCTACTGGAGTACTTATTGACTGTCAAAACCATTGTATGTGTGCAAAATAGAACCTACATAATATAAAACTAGGCTCGGAGATCGAGCTCACACATCAAGGTCTTGGCTGCGGACTGAATGCACTGCTGTTGGAGATGTCTGCGCCGCCGATTTCATTTTAAATAGGCTTTGTCTTTTGTCATTTTAAAATGTAGAGTGAAAAGAGAAAGCAAACACGCAGACAAAAACGTGTTCCAACTGATTTAAAATGTCTTTCAAGGAAGCATGGAAGGCAGCCTAAACAAACGGAGCAGCACCGACTTCCTCAGAGTGTCCTGGTTTTGTCGCTGCAGGAGCTTTGGAGTCTTGTAGAGCTGCTTCCTGCCAGGACCTGATAGACTGCAGACTTTTTCAGCATTTTTTAATATCTCAGAAAGATTCCAAACCAAAGAAAAAAAACAACCTTCCTTGCACTTTTTTACACCAAAACTGAATCTACAATTCTGAGGTGCTTGTTACGTGAAAACTGTATTGACTATTTCTTTTGCGATTTTACACACAAAATGCACAGTGTGCTCAATAATACATTAAACCACCCAAATGAATGCAAGCTAATTTAAATCAACCCTCCTGTGCTGTTACAGAAAATAAATTAATAAAATGAAATCGATAAAAGAATTCTGCCAGCATCAACAGCCACATGAAATGACTGGATGATCAAACCGATAATGGCACTAAACACGAAAGGGACATTTTTCATTCAAGACTTGTACGCTGTATACTGGCACCTTCAACATTACATGATATTTTAACAGTTGAACAGGGAGAATTCTGCATCTTGAGTACTAAAAAGTGTATCTGAGCTGCAACTGAATTAAAGTCCTTTGAATGAATCACATTTATCTTCCCACTGTGGATTCAATCTACGTGAAATTACACTTTGTCCCTTTAGACCTCTTATTTGAGCGAAAGTGCAAAAGTTATGTTGATTGCTCTTCTAGCATTGACCGTATGAGAAGTTTCTTGTTCACATTTCTTCAACTTTTTCTGCTGCAACCCAACCGCTGTTCATTTCTAGCAGGATTACGGAGTGAAGAAGAAGAAAGAACAGCAAGTCTACTGACAAAATCACGTTTTACATTTTATGCTTGGGTTAAACAAATATGCATTTCAAGTTGACATCAAATCAAATGATTTAAGTACATCTAACATAAAAATATTATCTGATAACTTGTGTTGGATAAATTTAATTCAGCTGCGTATTTCTAACTGAGACAACTCATTTGAGTTGGTGTGACAATACTCACTTTTCAATGCATTTTTAAAGAATATTTCAGAACTCTTTCCTAAGTAAAATTTTGAAAGCAAGACTTAATTAGTAATGGGGTATATTAATCCTGAAAAATACTTACTTGATTAATGGAATTACGGTTTTCTCTACAAATACCAAAAACCTACAAATACTTGAACAGATACGACAAAAAAGGAGCTTTTTTTTCCCCAAGAAAAGGTCTGAAAAACGTAGGAATGTTTGGTATTTCAATTATCAAAATAGTTGCAGGAAATGTTTTTGTGGGTGGACTATTCCATTAATGGACATTTCAGGATGTTTGCCAATTTTTCATCAGAGTAACTAACAAAGAGGCGACCGAGAGCCGTTTGACAGACAAGCACAAATCATCCAGCATAGGTGAATGTGCTCGTAATTGCCTTTACTGTTCAGAACCGATTATGAACGTCAAGAGAGCGTACAGTATTTTAGATGTATCACGAAAGGCTCTAAATTATATATTACACAAACAATGCAGAACAAGGACACAGAGGACGATGTCAGGCAGTCGTGGCCAAACGTACAGAAAGAAAAACATTGAGAGAAAAACAGAACAATGGAGAAACAAAAAAAAAGAAAGCTGACAACAATATGGCTCCATTCAACACGTTCCCAGTTGAATCCACAACTCAACCTTGCTTCTCCTCACCGAGACAAAACAGCCAGAAACAGAGACAAGAGAAAAGAGGGAGTGAACAGACAGAGTGGAGAGGCATTTTTTGAATTGAGTAGGACAGAGTGATCAAGAGGGAGCAATTGAATGTATGAGAGTGAGAGCAAGAAAGAAAGAGGGAAATAGAGACAGAGGTGAAGAGAGGAGGAGGAGGAGTAGAGGAGGAGGAAGAGGAGGAGGAGGAGGAGGAGGAGACTGGCTCTGCACAATAGACCTAGACATGAATGCTCCTCGACACTCGTTTCCACACATCCCCTTCAATTTCAACTCTCTAATGGAACTAGCGATTCTCTGCACCCACTCACACTGTGCACAAAGAAAACGTGCACGCACACACAAGCAACAACACACAGCCGCTTATGAACATGTGCCAGCGACGCAAACGCGCACAAAAACACAAGCATATGCACTGATGAGGAGGGGCACGTGCACCAACACACACACACACACACACACACACACACAGCCAGCACATGAGCAAATGCACACACAAAGACCCCTGGACACACACATGAAACACACACACAACCCCACTTGTGCCTGTGAGATAAAGCAAAAAAAAAAAAAGGTGGATGAACTGCACACATAAGGCTCAGCGTGTGTGTGTGTGCGTGTGTGTGTGTGTGTGTGTGTGTGTGTGTGTGTGTGTGTGTGTGTTCTCCCAGCATGCATCCCAGTGCCCATCCTGTGCTGTCTGTGTGGGTGCATATATGTGAGCGTCTTTAAATCATGGCAGCTGCTCCTTCTTCTTCCTCCTCTGTGTGTGTGTGTGTGTGTGTGTGTGTGTGTGTGTGTGTGTGTGTGTGTGTGTGCATGTGTGTCCATTTGTCAAAGCATGCTCACTCCTTCCAATATGGCTGTCAGCGTGCACCGTCAATCATAAGACAGTGTGTGTGCGGCTGTGTGTGTGTGTGTGTGTGTGTGTGTGTGTGTGTGTGTGTGTGTGTGTGTGTGTGTGTGTGTGTGTGTGTGTGTGTGTGTGTGTGGACGGGCAGCGCCAGACGAGGTCACCGATAAGGGCTGGCCCTTTGGAGGCCCATCGCTCTCCCCCTCCTACAGGCTGAGCATAAATTACTCCTCCAGCTTCAGCTACACAAACTGATGTATGGACACCAGCTTCTCACTCCTTTCCCCGAAAAAAAAGCCTCCTTTTTCTTTTCTGTTTCAGAAAAATATCTCACTTGCTCTAACAGCGCGGTCTGCACTGAATGTGGGCAACTGATAGTTTTGTCTAAGAAGGAAATGGATAAGCTGTAGCAAAAAATTCGACTAACATTAACAGCCACATGAAATGACTGCATGAAAATTACCTGCAGCATTAGATTATATTTGAAAACGTATCAGGGAGCATTCTGCATCAAGGGTAGCTTTGATACTTCTGTACATTTTTGAATAATATTTCTACACTTTTTCAAAATTCTGAATGCAGGACTGAACTTCACATCTTAAAAATGCTTTCTCAGTTAATGGAATGGAGTCCAAAACCTAAAGATATATGATCAGATACAATAAAAAAGGAGCAAATTTCAATTTAAGAAGGTCTTAAAAACTCTTGAAAACTAACCATGAATTATGAAAATGTAACTAAGTCAGACGTATTCTGTAGTTTAACTTATAAAGCTCAGATGAATATGCTTGAATTTGCCTTTACTGTTAAAATGGGTAATAAACTGAATTTGGGCAACAGATAAATGCATATGCTGTTGCAGACACTGAAATGACTGTCAGATAAAACCTTTTGTCAGCATCAACATATACATTAAATGACTCTGTAGTTAAAACTATGATGGCACAAGATGGTGAGAGTTTGCTCACATTTTATGGAATTAACTGAAACAGAATTGGCAACATTCAAAACTCCTCAGTATCTGCATTTACGTGTAGAATCAGAATAAGCCATTCAAACGCCTCTGGGCATTCCAAAAACGATGGTAGATTCAGGTGTACAGTGAAGGTAAAAGCACAGCTGTGTGTATTAACTGAGTGACAAAGTGTGAGCATTTTTTTTTTTTTAAATTTGTTTTGAATTTCTTGGACATTCAAGGTTCTGAAAGTAAAAATCTTTTTGCACGGACAAGGTTAGCTGACCTCGAAGGCTTTTCTTTGGTCAATAAATTCTGTCAGTTGAATCGTCAGAACAAACATGAGCAACTGCAATGACAGATGGTGATGAAGGAAAAGTAGTCCTTGAGATCTGTTCAATCCCCGAGTTGAAAATGATGCTTTCAGCACCACTAACAGTGAGCAAAAGTGGAAAAAAAAAGGCAATAAGGCGCTACTGTTTTCTAAATTCATGTTCGATAAATGCTTTGTTTCTGACTTTGACGACAAATTTTTCTGCAATTAGTCAAACACTTAATTGCGACTCATCAAAGAGAATACTGCTTGACGCACACCTGGGATGTTTAAGTCTACAAGAGACATAAGTTACACAAAAGAAAGTAGTGAATTCCTGACAACAGCAGCATGTTTAGTAAAAAATGTCTTTTCACTCAGGTTTCTGTTTGGCCTCTTACTCTCAATGGTGTCGCAGTATTTACAGCCATTTGAGAAATCAAGCTGAATTTTATTTTAAATGTCAAGCATTTAAAATAAAAAGCTGAATATTTATGAGAGCACTAACATAACCCATGAGTGTAGTCGACTGATCCAGGATCTGTACTGTAGAACACATTCAAATACAATGCTGTGACTTGAATAACTTGAATAGCTCACTTGCTGCATTCAGAAAATGTTCTCACATACTGCTGCAGAGGAATGCAGAAAACAGACCTTTTACAATATTAAATGTAAAAAAATATTCAGTCACGAACATATAGTACAAGGACAACAGAGTAAGTGCCTTCAGTATCTACAGCAGCATTAACACCTTCAACACAGACAGTAGACGATGGCAACGTTCATTCAATGTTCACTTTTCTGGCCGAGCTTCATAAACATGCGTGTCCCTCAGTTTGAATCCAGCCCGGTCAGCATGCAGAAATGGCTTCCTCCTGTGTTCCAATTTTCTTCTCACAAGCAATCTGCTATGGCCGTGCAACAGCTTTACATAGGATGTGATGGGAATAAAAGAGGTATCCCCCCAAAGACAAAAGATAGACTTACCTGTTTGTGCATCTCAATATTGAGCCCGTAGGACATCTCATAGTACTAGAGAGAGAGGAAGACAAAAAGACAAAAAGCTGTAACAACTCAGGCATCAAACTATTCCCAGAAAATATTCTGCTAACACTTCATCACACTCCATTGACTCAGTGTGACAAATCACGTTTCAAGTTAATGTGCATTTAAATTGCACTGTGATGGGAAACTGGACTAAAATTCTCTTTTTCAGATGGCATACTTAGTGAGTCTAAAGTTTGAGCTTCATTTCCCAAAAACATCTCAAGCTAAAACGATCATACAACCCATAAAACACAAGCCTTCTTCAGTCAGACGTGTTTCCTAAAAGCATTGTAGCTGAACAAGCTCAGAGAAATGATGGTAGATTAACGAGTACTTCCTCACCACTCATAGGAACCTCCATTAGGAATCACAATCTGTGTGTTTTATTCATGTCTTTGGAAATTTAAAAAATGACCAATACCAATACACGGCTGAAGACTGGCACTGCACTTGCACAAGGAGAAACACAAACACAATTACAGCCGATTACATGATACATCTAGTTTCACGGGAGCATTATCTTTGCACAAATCATTACGCAACATATTACTACCAAGCGGACAAATCATGGTTGCTGTGGGCTGCGACGGCTCCTCCTGGTGGTGCAATCAGTTACTACAGCTAATCTATAATACATTTTCTTCATCTTCTGCCTTATCTGGTAAACCATCGATTAATCATTAATCGTTAACTTAGTATAGATATATGAATAAAGTATAACACAATCATATGCAAGGAACGATAGTGATATTTCCAAAGCTTTCCTTTAGGATGTGAAGTGGAAAGCAAACGATAAATTCAAGAAACAACAATGAAGCAAAACTCTGAGTGATGAATGTAACACAAAGCACCCTCAACTCAACATGACACATATTTGACATCTTAATGACTTCCCGTATTCCAGATTTTTATTCTACAAACACATTCTCACTCCCAAATGCACACAGACACACAAAGAGAAGACACATTTTTACAAACAGAGGAAACGAGGGAGAAAAGCAGCGACAGTAGAGAAAGAGCTTCTGTGTGTGTGTGTGTGTGTGTGTGTGTGTGTGTGTGTGTGTGTGTGTGTGTGTGTGTGTGTGTGTGTGTGTGTGTGTGTGTGTGTGTGTGTGTGTGTGTGTGTGTGTTCGGTGTTAATGAGAGGGCCACCTTCTAGGCGTCAACCCTGTTAATCACCCACTCTGTCTGCAGGGGGACTGGCTCTGTCACTGGAAAACAAACAACGCACACATCTCTCACAACACACACACACACCATTGTTGTTTTCTGTTCAGACTCACACTGACAGAAGGCGAATGCATGTGCGCACACACTGATGGCACTCTCGCTCGCTGTGTTTTTCCCCGTAGTGGCTCGTGCCCACGCGGAAGCTCCCTAAAGTAATTACAGCGCTGGGGAAATGGAGGTGCTGCCGCTGGCTGGGGGAGTGGGGCAACCTGATATGCTATTAGAGGAGGAGTGGGGAGGTCGTTGTGGGGATACAAGACTGGGCCTGCCACTGATGGAGTGGAAGTGCAATTGAAAGCGTGCGCGCGTACGTGCACGGTGTGTGTTTGTGCGCGGTTGATTGTGTGTTTAAGGCAGACTGAGTGGAGGAGGAGGAGGGTTCAGCAATATACGGCATTCATAGATCAATTTTATAGCAGCATTTTGAGCTAAATCTGAAGACGGTTACGACTGAAGCAGATCTGTGTCCATCTATAGTTTGATTCTAACCAAAGTAAAGCTCGGTTTAAACTGATACTCAAAGAATTATTGGTTCAATTAAGGCTGTCACATTCTGAAAAAAATCTAATTTGAACGTGTAATTGTACCAATTTCTTCCAACACAGCACCCACAGCTCATGTTTTATGATTATTTGAATCTATTATAGCGTTCCAACTCACTCACTCTCTTATTGACGGTGTATTTTCTCGATGAATCAATCCGTCTTATAAATGCCTGAAAATTGTGAAAAACATTAGCTATAATTTCTCGCTTAATATATTTATTTTATTCAATGAATTTCCCAAAACTCTTTCAGACAGTTTAATGTCATGACTGTGTATTTAGCCTGGTTGAAAAGTTTCTTTCATTTATGCGTTACTGAAGAAAACAACTGACTGAATTTCAAAACGGTCAAACGCTAACAGATAAAAAAAATGAATTTGTCAGTCATGTTAAAAGCATTCTGAATTTTTCAAAGGTGTGTTTGATGTGCATCTACACAGCGAATCAGCAGACGTCATGAACAATGAACACAATGCGACTGCACTGACGTGTCAATGCTTCGTTCAGTGGTTTCTGACTTCGTGAATATTTACTGGTAGAAAAACATGAGGCAGGTTGTTGAAAAAAGCGACGCAGTATTATCTCTGTCTGTCTGACCTGCAGGATGATCTGAGAGTCAGAAAGCCCTGAAGATCGCACCTTTCTGATATCAGATAGGAGGGGTCTGTGTCGCCAACTATCCGTTACATTTTAAAACCGGCAGTCACACTTCACGCTGCCTGGAGGTGAGAGACGAGCCAGGGGTTGCTCTCTGATTTTACTTTCTCTTTTTTCATGTGTTAAGCTTGAGTTACACTCCAGCACTGAATCTATGGAGTGTCAGCACAGGTAGCCGACGCCGTTGTGTGTAGGGATGCAAATTTTAAGCAACTTTCTACACCAATAGTCAGTGTTGTCAAGCAATAGTTATTTAATCATTATGAATGAAGTACAACAATAATTTTTCCTACTTTACTTTCGCAAGTAAAACAGCTTGGTGATGTCAGTCACTTGACAATAGGAATACTCTTGAGCATGTGAGTTCTGGCCAGAGGACATTCACCACTACAGAAGTCTCTGTCATGGTGCCCATTGCTAGCTAAACTCCCATAATGCTCTCTGCTTGCCAACACAGAACTGCCCGTAGTTGAAGCGACTGCCTCCACATGTGGCTACAGCAAGAGGCTATGCTCTTGGGTACTACAGCTGATATACAATATATTTTCTGATATGTATATCATTCGTCTTCTGCCTGCTAAAAACCGCCAAAACACAAGTTAGCTGTGGGGTTTCTGTAGTACGACAGCAACTGAAAAGGAACAGATCATGTTGGAGTTTGAGCTAATAAATGTTGAGCAACATTTAGTTTTACTCACATCACTGAATCACAGAAAAATAGAGAAATCCCTAGAACCAACTGAATGGACACAATATGTTAGAATTATATCAGAGTTTCTGCAGAAATCAGCAAGTCAGATCTAATGCGTTTTAATGCCATTTTAATGCTAGACTGTAAAAATTTTAATGCCACGATCGCAATGCTTAGGCATGTTTATGCAGATGCACATATCTGATGACTCGCAGTCAATAATTACATATTATCAAATATTTTTCTTGAAAACTGCAGAAAGAATTTTTAATGCCACTGAGAATCTAATTGAATGATTTTTAATGCCATTTAAGGCCTTAATTTTCACAAAATCAATTTATTGACCATTAATGCTTTTTAATGCCCTGCAGAAACTCTGTATATGGTTGATGTAGTTTCACGTGAGCTTTATTTTTGCATAAATTGTTATGCTGCATATTACTACCAATCGGAACATTTACAGTTGCTTTGCTCTGCATTTCTGCAATATGTAGTCACATTTCTGGGGAGGTGCATGTCAGACTAGCATGTAGGTAGGCAGAAATATAAATCAAGCTTTACTCAACTGTTTGTGGTATCTCTCATATGTAAAAGCAAATGCAACAATATTAATGCTTTCTTGGAGTCTTCATCCCTGCTTTTACACATCACATCACGCTGTCAGACTGCACATCTTAAGAAGGACTTTCACCCATTTCAAAGAATGTGGGAGTTTGTTATAATGCATCCATGACAAGGTGTTACCACAACATCGAAACAAATAAATCCCACACAGAACAGACAAACCAACCTGAACTAGTTTTTTTGATTTCCCACATACACCTCTAAAGTCATGAGTGAATTGTGGGAAAAGAAGTGTTCCTAAAAAGCAAAACGCTGCAAGAAAAACAAACAGCTGGGAGATGTATTTCACTTCACGGTGTTTATAAACTCATCAGTACAAATACCAAACAAAAATGAAAAACCCTCCAATTTTCTTTCACTATAATGATAAAATCAGCCTTGAGGCGAAGAAACATCCTGCTTGACATTTTCCTGACCATCAAAGAAATCCCGCTGACTTGGGTAATTGGGGAAGTTGAGTTTCTTCAATCCATTTAAACGCTTAAGTAAACTATTACCCCCAATGTTGTTCATTCAGAGTAATTAAGCATACAGAGTGCAAAAGAAAATCAATATAACTGTGAAACGGTTCGATACTAAAACACTCCTCAAAAATACTCTGTGAATTTTTGTTCTGTATGATTGTGTTTCTGTTCCAGTGTGTTTATGCGTACGGCTGCTACAAGTCTGACAAAACCTGAATGTGTGTGTGTGAAGCTGTGTGTGCTGATGCCTGCCTGACAGACACACAGAGGAAGTGTGTTTCTGTGTGTGTCGGCTGGCCTGCTGATGGTGGAGTGAGCAGTGCGGCGGCGCAGATTAGATGAGATTAAAGCCAGTCAGAGGATCAATTAGAGGCAAAACATCAGACGGCTACACAGCTACGGCCAGCAACAATGAGATTAGCCCCGAGGTGGAGCAGAGAGCAGGCAGCACATCGGTGTGTCGGTGTGTCGATGTGTCGATGTGTGTGTGTTTGGAGAGAGAAATGGGCAACAGAGGAAATGGAGGGGGTTGGGGAGAGAGGAGCCACATATACAGTAAATCCAGAAACAAAAAAGGGATGAACAATGGAGGAAAAACTGCAGTTTATTCCAAGTATGCTCATATATTTGAGCCATCACGATAACACTGTCTTTACCTGGTTAACTATTGAGATTTCTGGGAGCAGCAAAGTCACAAAAAATAAAGCTGGGTTTCAATACAAATACTACCATATGCCAGAAATAGATTTGGTACATAGTATATTATATAGTACATCACATACATACAAATTAGAGGTTTTGTCACTAAAAAATTCCAACAGCAACCAAATTTTATTCTTGAAATATTTCACAGAGCATCTAAAGAAGTTCCTTACCAAAAAACAATATCAAAGATATATATTGCAATTCAAAATCATAAAGCTCACAGCTCATTACACATTAAAACAAGATGGGAAGCAGAGGGCAGCCTTACTCTTACAACGGAGGACTGGGAAAGAATTTGTAGACAACAGTGGTGTGTTACAATGCACAATTCTGGAAGATGCAAAAGGGAAAACCACCGTAAGCCTTTTCTGTTCATTAGTAGTGAGCTATTTTTAATATCTTTCGTCTTTTTAGCTGCTAAATACAAACACCTTGGAAATGCACAGAAGTAAAATGGTCACTGATTTTTTTGAGATAGATTAATAGATCGGAAAATAGTTGAGCAGAGTGGTCTAGCTCACTTTCTGTGGTTTTAGAGAAACATGGGTTCAAAGTTTTATGTTTTCAAGAATGGTCTAACATTCCAAGCGCCACTGTAATGCTGTATTTGGGTTGTGGGTTAGAAATTCTATCAAACTAAGTTGGAATTCTTTGTGGGTTAGACCACTCTGCTTCCAACCCTCTCAGTTGATAGAGGCAGCCCTACTAAAAAAAAGTCTAATAAGCAATCAAAGCTTGTTTAAAATATTTATATATTTTTTATTATTTATCTGTGTGAAGACCGTTTTTAATCACTGTTGGAAAAATAAATCTGTTTAATGATCTTGTTTACCCCACTTTCTTTTAGTCAATGCTCCTGCAGTCACTAGAGGTATGAATCGTTTTAGTCATTTACTCAAACATCTCGTGTGCTTTGTTTTGCTGAGAGGACAGTCTTGGAATAGCTGTCTTTGTATAAGTACAGTTTAGTTTATAGAAGCCAATTTGAGTAATTAAGAGTTCCTCCTCAATTAATAGAACAGTTTAATTGCTTTCTGTGTTTGATATTTTGATAATTATGTCTGCACAAGGTGAGCAAATGTTTGTGAAGTGGAGTCCCTTTTTCACAAAACATCCTGTCAGCTCTGATCAGATGAAGAAAATAACTGGAATCTGTTCAGTGTTTGGAATGACGCTGAATATTTAAAGTTGAAGATGTAACATTGGTGAAAGCACAGTGAAGAACACTGACTCCTTATCATATGTGAATAGTGGATGGTTTTGCACACATTGGAGAGACTATGAATGTTTTTGATTTCTTAAATTAATAATCACTTTAAAATCAAATCACAATACCAATAAATTCTTGGTTTCCCTCCAATACTGTCTTCCCTGAGGGTTTGTTTAAAACATGTATGTCCTGTGTTCAGCGTTATCACTGCAAGATCTCAGCAATTATGCTGGAAATGTGAGCAACGATGCAATAAACCAGAATTATCCTTTAAGAAGAGACATTAAAAAGCGATTATTTGCAGTGCAAAGAAAAGATGGTAAAGGAGGAGGGGGGTACACAGAAAAGAAGGAGTGTGTAAATACCAGAGGGTGAAAGCATATCAACCACAGAAAAAGATTTCTTTCCATATAAACAGCAAAATCTGTAAGAAAAGGTTTGCACAAGAATCTGACACTACATTGATCGAACATACTGTGACAAACTGACATTCATACACGTCGTCTCAGATGCACAGCGTGACTCACCATGATATAATGGCGCTGCATCTCCGACTTCTCACTGGCCAACTTGTCACATTCGAGCTTCAAACTGGAGAGAGAAGAAGAGGAAAGGAGCACAGAGTCAAACCTTGTTATTCAGCTCAACAGTCTTCCCTCTAAAGTGCTGACACCAGGTGACTTCAACCCCCTTCATCATCATTATCTCCACTTTCACCAGCGGCACTGTCATCACTTTCATCATCACTTCAACCTCCACCTTCATTTTCATCATCATCTTCGGCACCACCTCCGTTTTCATCATCTACGCCGCCATTACCATCTATATCATCGCTGCCACCTCTATCATCATCATCATCATTACCGCCATCATCATCCTCACCTTTACAAGTCGGTGGCAGCGATTTCACCCAACCTGACAGGTGTCGATTGACAGGAGGTCAAAGTCGCTCTGAACTCACAGATCTGAGTCGAGCCAAAGTGTCTGCTTTCTAAATCAGAGTGGAGGCAGCGAAGTAAAAAGTCTAAATATAGTGTTATAGCTGCGATCCAGTCCCTCCGACAGCCATTAGCTGTAATCATGTCAGCGCTGATCTCACGCGAGGCGACGGGACAAAGGAGAGCACGTCAACAAGTCAGCGTCATTGTCAAATATAAATGACAGAGATAAAAAAAAAAAAAAAAAACGGAGCCCCTCATTGATTTTGATTGAAGCAGCCAGTTAGAAGCTGTCAGTCTCGGAAGGCTTCATCCTATGTCAGGACTGGGTAAGGCTCATCAAAATATGCACAGACACACGGCGGATAGGTTCAGATTTAGGATAAGTCTGTAACCTGTTTGATGGTGTGTGTATATTTATGCCGGGATGTTCTTCTCAGCTGTCTGCAGGAATGACAGCTCGATTATAGTGAGCGCCGGCTGAGTCTTCATCGCTGTTAGTCCTAACTGGCAGACTGAACAGCGTTACACACAGCCAATAATGTGGGCTTACTCATACACACAGTGTTGTGTTGCTTCTGTAATTACTGCAGCAGCTGCAGCGTTAGCTGGAGGTTCAGTTTTGGTTGAGTCCTTATTCTGACTAAGTTTTGCTACTGATGGTCGTCACGACACTGAAACGTATAAATAAGACAATTCCAGACTAAGTGGTTCTTTTAGATACAGAGGACAAATTAAAGGACAACATCTAAGGTGTTAGTATTCTGTTGGGCACCTTGAGATTGACTCTCCAAGTCTGTGGAATTTCAAAATATATTCCTTCATTTGGGGCTTTGATGATGGTTGTCTAACATGTTGGTCCAACATCTCCCACAGATGTTCCCATTCAGTTATGATCTTGTGACTATGAATAGCATATAATTCATTATCACTTTGTTAAAACCATTCAGAGACCTCTATGGATGAAGGCATCCTAGAAGAGACCACTACCATCAGGACAGACATTTTTCATTGTCTGGTAAAGGTAATCACTCAATATGGTCTCACAAAGCCTGCACCTCATTATCATTCCGCTTTGACGGAAAAAAAAAAACATTCTAGCTTGTTGTTTTACTTAAAACCAACCATAATCATAATGGGCAGAGCCAAGCCAAGGGTACGACAACAACATCACCAAAATTAGTGATGGGGGAGTTGTTTTGGTGAGACATTTGGACATACTGTAATTAAAATAGCAAAATGGCTTTCTTAATGTACATCCAAATCCTCGGCGAGACTTTAAATTTTCAGCATAGTAGGTCGCTTTCCTGGAGGTTGTTGTTCTTGTTCTCTATAATGAAGGGAATTTTGAAAACAATACCATGTAGATAGTAGAAGGGAAGGAAAAAGCTGCATAAAAATGCCAATAGCAGGCTTAAACCCATGGTCTACAGCCGGTGAGTGAGACTAGCGTGGCCAAAACCATGTCAGCAACAGAACCACTGGATCCCGTCACTGTAGGGACCAAAGGTTTAGGTTGCTCCTTTCATTTGTCACCTGCCTGTATATAATCAGTTGATCATTTTAGCACAAGGAAAAACTTCTCTGTCTGAACTACATTGGGAGAAAGAACGGAGGAAAGGTAAGTTCTCTAAATGAGGGACCTGAAAATTAACGTCTGTTACTACAATTGGTACAAACGTCAAAAACCAACACATTGTGCAATAAGGAACTGTACTTAAACAAAAAGTTAAAGTGCACCGTCTATTTCCTCTCTAGTTTGGGACTGTAAATGTAATTCTTGAGCTAATCTCACATGAGAACACTGAAATCATAGTGTAGCAAGCCGTAGACTACACCCAGACGGATGGAGGCTGTGGTGTATATCAACTCGCTTCAGAGAGAATGATATACCACAAGTCATTGTTTTTAAAATGTGAATCCTCACCTGAGCTTTAAAGGTCCAAATGATGGAAAAATGCATTCTCTACGGCTCTAGTTTATGGTTGAATGTTAGCAAAAGTAAAGCAAACTGGAACATTTTAAAACACAGACCATAAACACTGTCAGAATTTTCTGATCACACCTCAAATCTGTACTTTTGAACATGATTCCTACATATTTGTCATTTTCTAGACTCATTATTAGTTTCCTGCTGAGATTTTTAAAAAAAAGGTATTTCTGTGTATAGTAACACTGATCTGGTGGAGGTTTTCCTTGATAAACTGCAGCTCAGAGCAACATGATGAATGAATGAAGCAGGTCTACTGTACAAATACAAACTATAAGGAAGCTCAAGGCTTATAGATACATAGCCATACTCTTGCTGAACGGTTTTAAAAAAAGCAAGAATATTTCTGTAGACACAGAATGAGCGATTACTGGATATAAAATGGCCCTGACCCTGCATGATAATGATACATAAAGCCATGTGTAATTGTAGTTTTGATTTTAGTTTATTTCTTCAATGCACAATCAAAGAACTATTCAGTCTATTTTCTCTCCCAAGATAGGGACAGGAATGCGATTTAATATGTGTTTGGAAAAGGGCAAGGAAATACTCTTGAGGTTACCAGTCCATCAAAGGACAAACACAATACAAACACGTCCTCACCCAAAAGGACAACAAAGAAGCAACAAAACCCCACAAGGAATAACTAAAGGTGGAGATTTAAGCTCAGGACTTAACTGCTGCGAGATGCCACCATGAAACCCAATTTAGAAACTATGAATTGAATTATGTATTTAGAAAAGGAGCACAAAGCAAACTGGGATATAATGAAGCAGCATCTGTGTTTGTTATTAGACAGAAACCTCCCTTTCTGTCTTATCTCATTGTGATCTCAAACACAGTCAGCACTCAGAAGTTTGTTTCCAAATCTCAAAGTGAACAGCCTGAAAGCAGGATACTAATCCTAACCTGTTCTGACTAATCAGTCCGTGACGTGACAGTCAGCTACTCGCACACCGTTCTAATTTGAGAGCTTCTTTTTAATGATACGTTTAAAAAATGGTTTAACAGTGTCAAAAGAGATACTGATACAACTGAGTAAGCAATTAATGAAGACACGACTGTTGTGCGATGAAATGTGAGAAACTCTCTCACTTTGCAGGTGCTCATACGGATCCCGCTGCAGTCTGATGCTGCAAATATTTCATTAACTCAGAGGAAAATCTCCTATAAACAACTGGAAGCATCACATTGAACTTCCAGCTTCAACTCTTGTTACTGTTTTGTCAAAACTGGGATTATATTGATTATTGCTAAGTCTCATTAATCTGATTCTAAAGTGAGTCACAATCCCCTTTATAGCAGAAATAAATCTGTTCACAGCTTGGTAAAAGAATATTTTTAGTCTAAATAGTTGGTTTCCCTGTATGCGATACCTGTACAGAGGGTGAGTTTTTATATAACTCACCAATATTAGTTGTATTGAGGCTTAAAATTATGCATAATTAAGGGAGTAGCTGCTTTGAGCAAAAGTGGCTGCCGTCATAGGACAGTTCATGGCCTGGACACATTTGCATGGTTGACCTCAGCTGCAGTCACGCTCCACCTCTCTGCTGCCAGGAATCAGGTGAAGCCAGACACTGCCAAGTTCTGATGGCTGGAGCCGCCACACTGAGCCTTATTAACGCTCTTCAGGACACCAAAGAGTGGCATCACGGAGGATTCATCCATTTCTATACAGAGTCAATGATCTGACCTGGTACAGAAAGGTTTTTAATGGACATATCAGCTGGTAATGGATCTGGAATTGTGGAGCCAACTTAATGGAGCAAAATTCAACATGAAATGTGTTTTGTGATTTTGCAAGCGGTTTCTTTTGTGCTCCCTGTGATGTTTCTGCTCCAACACTGGTGCTGTAATGTGGAGAAAATTTTCCCCAGATCGCTTCACAGAATTATATGTCATTGTAATTTTATGTGTGCCTGTCCGTTAATGCTACAGCTTCAGATCAGACTTGTGTAGGGTTAAAACTGATATGTAAACATTACTTGGTCCAACCTATTAAGATCGCTGTTGTGGCTTTTATGGAAAAGTGTCCATGGTGTTCATTCACACACTCAGAAAGGAGACCTGCTCAACCAGGTGAGCTTTCAGAGTGCCCAAAAGAGGGCATACCTTACAATGCTGACTTGGCTTTTGCATGTAAATAAGCAGGAAACCACTCAAAGACCTTACTGGCCACAGCAACAGGTATTCCACGTGTCTACAATCATACTCATCAATAGGATGAATTGTAGAACAGCTGCAGCCAAAACTTAACGAGCTAGATGAAGATGTTTAAGTGATAAACACTTGTCGCAGTGCCAGTCCCTGAGGATGCATCACACTGTATGTAAATATGCATGCAACAGATAACTAACCAGATACCGCAGCCATGAGGGCTTAGCTTTCATTTTTGGAGGGGGATTTGGAATTTTATTCTGCTGATTCCTCTGTGTATATGAGCAGCCTCCACTTACCCAAAACGCTCCCCTTCCCACCTACATAAAACCCCTCCTGCTCTCCCTGTGTACATGCGTAGGCTGTGTGGTGGGTTGTCATGACGACAGGCGTCTCCGCTGCCAGCCTACCTGGGATTGGCTCCGTGCCTCCCCTGATTGGTGCTCAGCAGCCCCGGGGCCTGCACCGCTGTTCTCAAACGACACTTTGATGGAGTTTTATTGCCGATTCTTCCGTCTCTAAATCGCTCCTGCTGTCATCTTTATTTTGATTTATGTATTCCCTGATCTATTTATGCATGTGAACGAGGGGAGGGGAGGGGAGGTGGGGGAACGAGAGCGGTGCGGGGGGCGGGAAGAGGAAGACAGCGACAGCTACAATGCTCGGTACTATACCCGGGGGAACGCCTGCGGTACATTTGCCTTTTAAAGTCTTCAGCAACAGACAAGCGCAGCGCAGCAGCAGAGCACTACAAAGCTTTGTCTGTGGCTTCCAAGCCCCCCACCCCATCCCAGCCCCTCTCAATAGGCACTGTATGCATGTTCTGTACGCTCAGACAAAAAAGGTATTCTTTCAACTGCGCCCTGACTCTCTGAAGAGGGTTAAACGGTGCTGCTCACTGTTGTGGGAATTACACAAAACCAAAGGCGAGGGAAAAGACGCGCGGGGCGTTATTGCAGCTTCAGAATCCTCCGCAAACAAGAGCGATCAGACCAGAGCGGGGATTTTGCACACAATATGTCAGGCTTTCATCTGCCTTCGCCTGTCTCTGTAGCCGGCAGAGGCAAGCCTCTGGAAGGTTCTGGGAGTACAGGTACAGAGGAACAAACCAACCTCCTCAGGAAGGAAAGCAGGCTTCAAAGACTCCACTTTCACAAAGAGAGGATTTCTCGCTGAGTTGCAGACCCCGTGGCATCACCCCTCTTTAGAGCGGCTATCAAACAGATCAGCGAAGGTCGGACTTTTGGAAGTAGCTCAGACTTCTAGAACTGTAGCGGTATTTAAGCAGTAAAGGAAGATCAATGGCCGAGGGTAAACGAGATTGATTTAGGTATGAGTCAATAAAGAATGTTTCTTCAGTGTGCAGCGTGGTGGTAGAATTGAGGCAGAAGTGGAACGAAGGCAGACATCTCAATTTTTATCACACTACTGAGGAGTCCCTCTAGTACTAGATGCAACATCTGGTATTTTCTAACAACTTCCAAATATGTTTTTGTTGATTTTCTACAAAGAATGATGTAATTTTGGTACTAATTACAGAGAAAATGCAGACTAAATTCAAGCACTCTTATTTCAGTTTGTGAATTCTTCGCATTTAATTGGAATTAATTAAGTGGACAAACTGGGCACTGTCTCTCGTTGTTTCCAGGACAATTCTGACAGAAGTAGCAATCATTCTTCTTTATTCAGTATTCAATAGACAGCACTCCAGTGTCAAGCACGTCGAAAGTGCAACTGTATATGACTACATGAGGTGAAACAAAGCATTGTAATTGTAGGTTGTTGCAGCCATATTGCAGCTCAACTTATTTGTTTGACACAGTAGCTCCCGTTTCAAAAATATGTTCAATAAGGAAAAACACTAAGCACTGCATGTACAGCCTGAGGTTACGCTCCTTATTAAAAAGAGACACACTTATCATGCTGTCACATGGAACTGCATGTCTGTTTTGTTTGTGTGTGAATACGCAAGTGTTTCTGTTCACACCTGTGGTATTGTGCTTGAAGGAACTGGAACTCATCCTTGATCCTGTCACAGGAGTCAGAGGTTGTGAATTTCAGCTGCTGCGATGAGGCCTGCCAAAGAGAGGAAAAACAGAAGAGAAGAATCGGTGAGAGCCAGTTGGAAAGAGCAGAAACGATGAGGTGGAGTGAAAGACGGGGAAAGAGAGCCGAGTGGGAGAAATAATTAAAAACATGAGCATGAAATCAAGCGGTTTTCAATTTGCCACAGTCCAACGAGTGCAGCATTACTAAGGAATTGGTTGCCAAGTGTGTTTCCACATACAAAGGGGCCAAATGCACAAAACCCTGTGAAGATTCAGAACTTTGTGTATACACAACAACAGAAACACGCATTGTTCCTGCCAGATTTTTAAACCCCTGCACACGCACTGTTCTGTTATATATCTCAATCACTGTGAAATTATACGCCTGCACACAAGCCGAAGCCACACACACAGTAACCATAATTAGCCATAAATAGATTTCAACACACCCCTATTTAACCTTCTATAGACGTAAGCCAGACTCAATCTGTCCTTGGTCTGGCACCGGCAGCATCTTTACAGCGCTGAAGCAACCTTAAGAGTTATTACCCAGGGCCATTATGAACAATAGCACATGCCGTGAGCCATAACAGCCCATTGATTGATGACACATGAGCGAGTCAAACTTATAATCCAGCGTGTGTTATTATTTCAACATTCCTTACTGTTATTCTAACATCCAGTTTGGGTGACAATATGTAAACTTGCTGGCCTTGGAGAATAAATCTTTCCTGTATAAATAATGACGGTAACACACTTTTATAAATATTGTTATAGTAGCTTGGCTGAGACTGTCGAGTCGGTTGAGCTGCAAAGACTTAGTTCCAAGTGAAATGTGTCTCCTGTTCCCTTTGACGTTACCCTTTGCTTCACCACATCACATAAGCAGGGCTTGTATGCTTGTTATACCAAACCAGTGTGGGGTGGAAGTAGGTGACAAGGACAGGTGAAACGTACGGTATAGCAATATGGTAAACTTTCCAGAAAAGCATATATCATAATTTTACAAATAAAATAACACATCAGTTTGTCCATTTGGGGCTTATTTGGTGAATTAATACAAATACCTGAGAAGTTGATGTTCTTCACCACATCTGTACCTAAATCCTGCCATTCCAATGTTGCAGAAAGCAACCCCTATAAAACATATTCTATTCTATATACGCAGTCCAAACTATTATCTGTGTCTGTTCAGTTGCTGTCTTCTTAAGCATATATCCTAGACATCACGATTTTAAAGTAAAACACAACAAATAACCAAACCCTTGCAAGGATCTTAAAGATTCATGCGATAGGAGATGCAAGGAAAATAATGGTTAACTGTCTTCAGTGGTAAAATGCAAAAATAATACATAACTAGAGTGAAAATATAAATCAACTCCTAGGTATGATGCCCAGTATGGTCACATGTACCAGCCTTCAACCAGTACGTTAATTTCAGAGTGGAACCTACCACTGTAAATGAAAATAAAAGGAGCTTTTTGATGAATTAAATGCATCCATGTCATGTCAAAACCACTGTCTGGGCTTTATCCAGCATGCTACATCATTGTTCTTTCACCTAGCCTGGATGTTGCTATTCGCCCTTATTGTAATTCTGTCCACACTACATTCCCCAGGCAGCGGTGGATGGACCGGTTGTGTGTTAGAGCACAGCAAGCATCAAGCCCAAATAGGGACAAAATCTCATTATTTCTCAGCATGCTGCATAATGGGTCAGGTGGGGAAAACGGGAAAAAAAAAAAAAAAATCGACATTTTTCCACTACGACTGAGCAGGCATAAAAACCATCAGAAATCTGATTGCAGCACTTATGGGAAGCTAGCCTGCCGCTGTTAGGAATGACCTGTCGCTTTGTTCTCTGCTCCCCACGACATGACGCTCAGCCTCATTTTTAACTACAAATAGGCTGCTTTGCATTCACAGAAGCATGGCCAGCGAATACGCTAAGCAACGGGATGGCTTCAGGTTGTAGGAACAGACCTGGTTACTTCAAAGGCTGAATTATTTTTTTGCTTTGCAGCTCAGTAGGCAGCACTTGGCTTCAACATGGTGAAGCTTTGGGGGCGAATTCGTAATAAAGCCTCCCAGGGTAAAAACATAGACACTTGACGTCTCAGATATCCGTTTGGACGTGGATTAAATATTCTTTATATGTGGACATAAAAAATTAACAAGTACATTAAAAAATTCAGAAGCACTGAGCCTGGAAGAGGCACAGGCAGTTAGGCAGTCATTAAAAACACACACACAAAAAACACACGGTCCTGCAAAACACTGACAAATACAGTGATCTCAACCATTACACTTTCAAATGTCATGAGAAGTGTTAACATTATCGTCCTGCCACCACACACATACACCCCCCGATGCACACAAACCAAGCTGCTGCTCGGAGACAGAGGCTCCGGCTGTAAAGCACAATAACCTTTTCCATTATCTCTCCAGCCAGTATGGCAGGGACCAAACTGAGCAAACAACAGCTCGGCTATATGGGTGTGTGCCACACAGCGCCTGTGTCAACACAAGGCTGCTGGCTACAGGCAGCTCTGCACTGTGTGTGCGTGTTTTTTGTGTCTGTCTATGTACAGGTTGCCCCCAGTGCCAGAGGGTAGAGTTGTTGCTCAAGATCTGATTTCCTCCACATGCAGCGCAGTATGCAAACGTTTAAAATACCAAAGTTTCTCTGAGTCAACTGCTCCAGGTAGTCAGGCAGGGAACAGAGGTGAAGGCTGGGAGAAACCAAAGAGGAAAAAGAAAGCAAAAAAAAAAGCTGAAGAAAGCTTGAAAATGAGGAAGAGCTTCTTTAAAAAAACAAAAACATTATAAAACCAAACACAAAGGCCACAAAGAGCAAATTAGGACTTTTATGATGTACCAACAACTTCCCCAGCAATGTGCAGTTCTTGTCCCGAAAGTCAGCAATTCTGGATATGTCAGAAAAAAAATTGAATTAATTGAATTTAATTTTGGAAACAACAAAGATTTATAACTAGTTAGCTACAGCAGCTTTTGGATGCAACAGCAGGAATAAAAATGTCTCTGTTTCAGTTACCTACACTTGAGCAACTGTAGTCCTGTGAGTAACGTTAGACATAATAATTCAAATGTTTGACAATGAAAAATAGTTTTGAGTTTACATACACAAAGAGCCACTTTATAGGGATTTCACTAAAAATTAGTAGCTTGGTTTCATTTATTAGGCAAAGTGTGACTGACCAAAACTGGCATTCAGAGTGTGCATTTGAAAAATAATGTATTTATGGACTAAAATACAACTGGTGGAATAATTCACTTCTTCACTTAGGGATTTAAATGGGTTTTTTAAATTCGTCACAGATATGTTGTCAGCTGGATATCTGCTGTTTATCAAAGTTTGGAAAACACCAAATGCAGTTTCTACATTTAACTCTTTATTCTCTTTGTTCAGATTGGTACTTCTGACTATATGAGAGCAACAGCCTTTTACCTTGAGGGCGAGGGGATTTTTACAAATATGGAAATAGTGTTTGCCAATGAGGGCAACCCGGCCAAAGAAAGTGTTTGGCTGTAGTCAACGTAAAGTTTTCACTTGAAATTCTGCTTCAAAATGTTTCACAGATTCCCAACACAGCTCAGAACTGTACAGAGAAAAGGACGTATTTCTTGATACCACTGAGTCCTCCGTTTGATTTTCTGCTGACCAAATCTTTACTGCAAAGTCACTCCTGACAATATTCAATGAGGGCGAAAAATGTCAAGAAAGAAAACTTCACATATGTGGCCATATTTGGCGCATGGCTGGCATTTATTTGCAAACTTGGCAGGGGGTGTTGTGAACGTACACGACAGCATATGGTTTCACTAGTACGATGGGACGAGAACAGGGACAGTTTAAGCACTTGTTTTGCTATTAACAACTAAATCCAGTACAGAACCACCACACCAGGGGAAAAAACAAACCACCACAACAGTCCTTCCTGTTGTGTAACATATACTAAACCCTGACAAATATAAGTTTGACGGACAATTCCTTTGCTCCTACACACCCAGAGTATGTGGCCCTGTGCAATATACGCTGCTAACAATGTTTATTATCTCTTTCTCTGGAAGTGACCAAAACAAGGTGCTTTATGGAGGCCTGAGAGCCCACAACAGATGGATGCCCATAATGTTAATGAAATACTGCCGTAATATTGTGACACATGCCATCTGCTGTGACAAAAAAAAGGTGGCTGCACGCTGTGTGAGTGAATATGTGTTTGTGCAAGAGAAAGGCTAGGCTAGCATGACTGTATGCATGCGTGCGTGCGTGTGCGTGCGTGTGTGTGTGTGTGTGCATGTGTGTGTGTGCATGCTTTTGTTTGTGTTACAGAGGAATAGCCTAGACAGCATGAATGGAACAGAGAAAGTGTGTGTTAGAGGAAAAAACAGTGAATAGGTGTGTGTGAGGGACAGATTTGTGTGTGTGTGTGTGTGTGTGTGTGTGTGTGTGTGTGTGTGTGTGTGTGTGTGTGTGTGGTGGTGGTGGTGGGGGGGGTTTATAAGCTTCTATGTATGATGCTTGGCAGCCATGGGAACAAATATTCACTGCCATGAATCATACACAAGGATAAAACAGCCACACACACCCCACCCCCCCACCCACCCACCCACCCACACACACACACACACACACTCCCTCACATGTTAAATTTGCATAGCACACACACCTAAATGTAGGACAATCTCTAATTTGATTCTGCCCTGCTCCTTTGAGACGTAATTAAAGCATTAAAAAGCTTTGTGCGCTGCTGAGGCAATTGAGACAGTCTTCAGCGAATAAATGGGATTCATCGTTTCAGGAAATTGCTGCCCCACCCCCATCCCCCACACACCCACCCACAGCCCACTCATAGTCACCCCCCGCACACACACACAGACACACTCTGTTCCTGGCCTCATCATCTGGTCCAATCCATGTGAAATCTACTGTGAACCATAATGTCTGTTTTAAATAAGAATCAGGATAAGGCTGTTTCTGCTCCGGAGATCAGTCGACAAAAGCAATGGGAAGGGATGGAGATTACAGAGTGGGTTTGTGGGGGGCTTTACACACACACACACACACACACACACACAGATCACAGTACAGTGATTAGACACACAAACAATGCATGAATACAGTAGAGCGTTTAGACACACAAGCAGAGTACAGACAGGAATACACAGCGAAGACACACACACAATAACAGCGGGATGCGTTGGAAAACATCCTCCTCAGTATAAATCCTGCCTGAGGGTAGCGGCAGTGTGGGGATTGTATTTCCTGGAGCACTGCCTGACTGTTTACATCTCAGTTGGAGTGTGTTTGCGTGTGGTATACGTGTGTGTGTTTTGTTTGTTGGGTGGGGGGGCAGGATGGAGCCTTGGCATTGTAATCACTCACTAATGACTAGATGTTATCTCACTCCCACTTTTAAATGAATGCAGAAGATGCACGCTGACGAGCTGTTGGCCTATTTCTCAACGCCAGGTTGTCTGCTCCATAGCAACAGTCTCAATGATGCCATTTGAGCCGTCTGCCTCTTCCGTCCACCGTCAAGAAGACAGAATCACACACATCATCCAGAATGACTGAAAAGAACGCTAAATGACCAGGAACCTTTTACTTGACTTTGGAGGAGAGATTACAAACTGTAGGGGTGTGAGAGCAGAATGTCTGCAGTCAGATGAATAAGGGATGAACCAACAGTATTTACCTCAAGACCATAATACAAGTACTTGCATTTGTGCACCTGCAGAAACCGAATACAATAATAATGCAGGATTTCTACCTTAACAGTTATAATTACAATAAAAGTCCACCGACAGTGATGGCCACACCTGTTTTTAAAAGTACTATTGTTTGATCAATTCACTGTTATTTCACAGATTTAACAAGTTTTCACTATTACAGAGAAGAAATAGTTAAATCGAGTGGTATTAATTGATATATTAACCATAAATAACATCAGGATTAAACTATATCATTACAATGGTAATTTGTGCTTTCACAACGTGACCGTGAACTCTTTTTACTGTATTTAAATCAGCAAAGAAAGGTTATTTTACAGATTTGACAGATTTCTTGTTTTACAGATGTAATAAAAATGGTAAAACATTTTAACTGTTATTTTGCAGATTTTGTGTGTTTTTGCTAAATTACAGGCAATAACTAGTAAAATCCCTGAATGAAGTGTTGATTTACATGGTGACTCTAAAAAAGAGGCCAAAACTGAAAATAGCATCTACATTAAACATCTGATCTGACCGTAATTTGTACTTTCTAAATGTATGCCCCTAAAACTACATTTAAAAGAAACAGTTTTGTTAAATATTGAGTAAAACAAAAACTGCAAATAATGCCAAATAATAAAATCTGTATTTTTACAAGTAATAATTTCTTCTTTCACACCTTGTGACCATAGAATTACACTCTTTTACAGTATAGAAATATGTGAAAAATATCCTTATTTTTGATATTTGCTGTTATTTTTCACCACTTTTTACAGTTTTTGAATGCTACAGTATCTGAAAAAATTGTAATGTATTTTTCTGCCGTTTTTTAGTGGGATTTTTTTTATTGTTTTGGACAACGCATGCTGCTTTCTTGTAGTAAGACTACAGTAAACAACTCAATGCATAGTGAAGCTGATAAGAGACACTGGTCCAAATAGTGGTGAAGCTCAAAGCTGAAACGTTCTGCAACAGACTGATAAAGTTCCTCTTCAGTCATTCTTTAAACTCCTAAAGACTCTTGAGCATATCAGACTTAAACATTTATTTACTTGCTTTGAACTGACTTACATGTAGCTCTACACCAGCAAACATTTGACGCTGTTCAACTCCACTCTGCTACTAAAGACAAGTTGGAATATTTTTCTGATATGTCAAAATATCTGGCATGTAAAAAAAAAAAAAAAAAAAACACTAGATAGGTATTTTTGACTTTCTTTCACATGGAGAAGGTTCCACAGCACTGACAAAGCAAAGAAATTCTACATAAACGACAGCAGTTCACTCTCAAGAGCAAGAGCTTTGGCTATTTTCACTGCAGGTTATCTCTGCAGTTTCTCTCACTACTCCAGTGTTTGCTGCAAAGTTGATTGTTGTTATGTCCCGTTGCTACCATTAACAAACTCCTTGAACTGCGTCTACTGCAGGTCATTAGATGTTTTGTCAGAATGGTTGCATTAAATGAGCCGTTTTTCACTCGTTTTGATCATTTAGCAGAGCAGAGCTTGAAGTCAGCTTTACTATTGTTGTTGCGGCTCATTTTCAAACCACTGGCAATCCTCCTCTTTCTAATGTTGCTATAAAGAGGGTGCTGTATCTGAAAAGTTTTATGATTACAAGTACAGCACATGAGCACAGCCTGATCCTGGTATTGGTGCATCCATAATGACAAAGTAAAGTTTAGACTTGAAGCCGAGGAGGAGACCAAAAAACATGCTATTTTTTTTCTCCCAAGTATAGATTTCTGTATACAAAATGAGCCTGTCCATGTCTGCTCTGTGTACTGGTGAACAGAACACATGCAGTATGCGTTTAACATTCTGGCAAACCTTTCAGCAAAAATCCATCATGACACGATTCACGCAGCCAGACGCTGAGAGCTTAAGCCTCCTGCTAATACACCAGCACCAAACAAGATCACATCCTCCATCTAAGAATAGCTCCGACCAAACAATTCCATCTAAATATCCCGGATTAATGTTTGGACTAAAGCATATGAGCCCAGTGATCTGAGAGAGGCACAGGGCTAACTGGCCCACATCCAGACTCACCCCGGCCAACTCTGTCTGGGCCAGAAGGAAGCCTTGCTGCGTTTGCTGCTCGGTGTGTACATGTGTGTGCGCTGAGAGGCTAAGGAATATGATTGTGTCTTCAGCCGCTCTGGACAGGGGCTTTAGAGCGTGGGGAGAGCCTAATCCTGTTTCGGCCAGGAATTTGATTTTGATTATTATCTCTCGCAAACCAAGCGGAGGCTTACCCCCATTTCTGCAGCGTTATCCCCACAACACACACACACACACACACACAAACACACACACACACCTCCCTCATGGAGCCCAACAGATTTGACCTCGTTAAGACGCTTTAAAAGGGATTATTCTACTTTTATCACTTCGAGTGGAGTGCCCTTGCAAACATAGGCTTGGCATGGCTTGCCTTCCCTCCCCACTCTGCAGAACTATCTTGACCTCCTGTGCAAGGCCAGCCAAGCGCACAGCACAAACACACACAAACATGACACTTAAGGCACACCGCCCTGTAAACACAGATGCACTTGTGCACAAAAATGTAGTGGAATATTCTACACAAACACACACAGGCATGTACACAAACAGAGCAAACATAAAGTGGGGGAGGCATACTGTAAGACACACACACACACACACACACACAGACACACACACACACACACACACACGCACACCACAGGAAAAGAGTGCAGAGATTGCAAAGCCAAGGGAAATGGGCAATTTGTCAAGAGTGGGGAAAGTGGTGAGGCCGACAGGACTGTGGGTTTGGAGACCATGGCTGAGATTAAAGCCAGGCTCGCAGAAGGAGGGCTTTAAGATTACACCCAGTACGGTTGTGTGGATGATTGATGCCTGCTTGTAAAAACCAAGGTTATTACTTACAACAGCCAGCGAAGGAGGAAAGGCACAGGAGGAGGATAGGAAGATTAGTCCCAAAGTTCGTAACAAGTAAGTGGACAATGAAAGCAGAAAGCCGGTGTGCCTGCATGTGGGCGACACCAGGGAACATGTTTTATCTGCTCAACAGAGGAACCAGCTCTAAAGTTCTTATGTGCGCACATATTACAAGTTTTAAAAGCTTGGAATAATTCAATCGCTTCCCCTGACTCCTATCAAAGTCATTTAATTTTAAGCATATGCTAAAGAGTCCCAATGTATTCTTCATGCAGAAAATGATGAAACGTCAGTATGTTGTAACTGTGGTCATGCTAACCCTCGTGTCGTCCTGCAGGTCAAAATGACCCGTTTTGAAGTTTGAAAATGTGGGAAAAAAATATATTTTCACAGTGAAACTTCTGATGTCCACATTTTCAACATTTTTGGGAAATCTTTGAACAATTTTTGGTGGAAAAAAAGAAATGTTAAAAATGTTTCTTAAGAACATTCACATAAAAGTTTTTTAAGTGAATGTTCTTAAAGAAAATACACGTTTTACTGATATATATGGAATCACTAGATATTTTTAGGATTTTTTGGAAGATTTTTACTCATTTTGTGAGAAGATTTACAAGAATTTTCTTGCCAAATCTGAGGGATTTTTTTTTTTTTTTTTTTAAATAAAAACTTTTAGGGGAAACTTTTAAGGAATTATGGAATTTTCTTCCTGAAGGTTTTGCACATTTTCAGAAATTTGGGGAATTTTTTTGCTGAATTTTTAGATTTTTTTCAGACAAGGAAACAATATTTTTTGGTGCCTGTAAATGAAGACAGCAGGAGGGTTAAGACCGACACTGTGCTTTAATGTCCAAAAAGTGCTTGTCAGATGGTTAAACGGTGTCTGAAGTTCCTCTCCTACACCTTTAATATGTCAGAAATGGGACCAGTGTGGTTGTCATGTCTTGCATCTTTCCAGAACCAACATGCAAGTTCACTTCACACATACACAGGACTTGAATTTCTTTCTCATATTTTTTCTTCACACTGCTGTTGAGTGCCAAGCGTTCAAACAAACTGCTTAGACTATACTTTGGGAGTGATTTCTTTCAAGCATTCCCGTGTCTTTAGCAGCGGCCTTTTTGTCAGTGCCAACACCAATGCTGAAGGCTCCGCTCAGAAAAAAGCAGGATCATTTGTTCAACTTCTACAACAGCACAACGCTACATCACTCGGCGATGCTCCACAGTACTGTTGCATCAGATACGTAGTGACATAAATGTCATAATCATACCGTTTACGTCTGGACTGCTCGTCAACATCGTCAATCTCCAGTTTTAAAATAGTCTTATGCTTCGTTTCCACAGTTCTGCTCGACTGTCTGAACAATATACGCACTGTTCTCTCTGGTGTTTGAGTCAAGAAATGCATTTATTTATGGATGAATGGAAACTTCACTGCAGCCATGTTAGAGCGGCTAATCGGACGCCATCAGTTTTTACTGTCCCGTTGTATGGATTATGTGAATAAAGGATTACTGCCACTACAACAGGACCAATAATACATGCTGAGAAATAAGGGAAGAGGTTATCCTGCCACACAAGTAGCCTGTTATATGAAATATGTTGTTACAAACCACTACAGTAAATGTGTTCTCTGTATGTTACAGAGCTAGCATGTATTAAACGAGCTAAACAAGTTTCTTTTGTGATTATACATTCGCACAGTTTGGCTCTTGACAGTCAAGCAGCTGAATCATCTGTTATTATTTTTGCCAACATTCTGGCACACGGTCCATTTTCTCTGAAACTAACCGCAAAAGATCCCATTTTTCAGCGTACTCAAAGCAAATTCTAGATCATGAATAAACAATACGAGGAGTTTCGTGACCACATCGGAGATCACGGAGGATCCCAGAGGAATGAATGGAGTTCCAGGTGACAGAGGGATGTGGAAATGAGGCGCTGGAGTGTCTGAAAAGTCTTCAAAGTCCTAAATCTCTAACTCAAACAGGACTTGTGAGATCTGAACTCACAAACATTGGGGAAAGTTCATTAGCCTGGATGACACGACTGCAAATATCAAGCAGTTTTAATAATAATGGCACTAGCAGGTGCTGGTGTGCACAGCGGGGTAGCAACAACACCTGCCAACGTGGATTCTGAACACAACACGACAGGAATCAGTCCTGTTTCGTAGTGAACGTCTTTCCTCACCAGCTCCACCCTTCAAGGGAGGTTTTCATCACCTCGCTGTGAACTCTCATGGTGTCTAAATGGGATGTGGGTGGTGAAGAGGTGGCGTGTTGTTTCAGTCGTGGCCTTGCTGCTCTTAGGCGCACAAACAGAGCAGCTAATTCTCTTGTCTGAACCGGTGCACTGTGTTGCATTTTGGCAGGTCTACGGGCCGGGCCGGGCCGGGCCGGGCCGGGCCGGGCCAGGCCGGGCCAATCAGGCCGCCTCCCCGTTGAGCCGCTTTGTTCCAGCCCATCGCACCGTTCTGCTGTGGGGAAGGGTTACCCCACCCACCACCACCACCAGCAGCCTCCTTTCTTCCCACCTCCCACATTCTCCTCCTTGGAATCCACGGCTGAATACTGATGCAGTTCCTCCTTTCTACCACCCCCCACGTTCACTCCCACACAAAAACACACACTCGCTACCCAATGAGCTGTTGATTGCGTTTCACACAACACACACGAGCACAAATTCGACACCACTTTAGTTTTTCTCTACATCTTTCAGTACAGCGCAGACACACAAAATCTGCATACATGCTGAAAGAGAATAATGTATACAGAAAACAAAAGACCATACCACACAAACAAAGCTGCCAGTTACTTATGAATTTGTGAAACAGCCTATACAACATTCCACCTCCACATCGACAGGCAGACCTCGTCCAGAAATGCAGCAAAAACACACACACACACACACACACACACATCAGTAGCTCCTGCAGACTTGAGCAAAACCAAAAACATGCTAGAACTCAGCTGACATCTGTTTTTTATTTATATTCACGTTCTTTCTGGTAAATTTGCTGCGGTACACTGTGTAAAGCAAAACGATCCAGTATGACAAAGAGGTACGGATACAATTCAGCTTCCATTTCTAGCAACATTTCAGGAGAAGCTCTGGCTTCTATGTTATAATTACAAGATAAAATTAATTAGTCTGACTTAACTATTAGAATTCATAAAAAGTACAAATGCGAGACATTTCCTGTACGTACTACTCATCCTAGTTTCTCTACTAAAATATCAATTTTCACCAAAGTAAATATTGTATTTTATCATGATCATAGTGTACTTTGCAGCTTGGTTAGTCTTTACGGTACCTGTCATGACAGCAATAATTCACATACATAATAATCAATCTCGTATTTGACTGGCCTTGCTTGTACCATATGAATATGCTATTGCTAGTGTATGTTTTCCTCAGCTATGAATTTCTAAACCGTTCATGTAAACTTCTCTTCATTGATTTCCGTCCAAAACAACCACAAGGTGAAAGTTCTGGTCTGATTGGCCCAGCAGGGAACTGCATCATTCATCGTCTTCTGTCACCTTGATTTAGGATTTCCTTCAACCCGAGGCTGCTCTGGTGTTTGCTGTGAACTCTGAAAGGATGGTGCATGACTGTAAATTCCTCTTTGCAGTCGTGCTTCCGAATGATGTCTGGGATTAGGTCGCAGCTTTTTAAGGGTCGCTTCCTTAGAGTCCTGGAAACGGAGGGAAATAACAAAAAAAGGCCCGACACTAATATGTCATATGTCAAGTGTACAGCTGTACAAGCCATCTACAGATAAGGAAAAGTCCATAAGCACGTGTGACACTCACGATAAACAGGACTTCACATTAAGGCTTGTCAGGTACAGGGGATTTTCCATATGGCAAGCAGACGAGAATTTTACTTTCCCAAGATAAATGTCAGAAACAAAGAAAAAAATTGCATCTTTGAGTTATGCGCTACGTATTATTCCATTATTTTGTCAGATTATTAGCTGTTATATTAAAAATACTGATTTGAAACTGATTCTTTCCCCACGACATGTCCAACTCAAAGTGCCCTGATTGATTAACTGTTTACATTTGACAAAATTTACATCAGAGAAACAGTTAGGAAATGCCAGGAAAAACACCAGGAAGAACTAACATTTTAATGGAACTATACAAGCCCCAAACTATCTAGCATTAGCTGCTGTGTCACTCACTATAACCTCACACTAAGCTACAAACATAGCTAACTGGAGCAGGAGGAAAGAACAAGCTTGCTAGCCAATTCTGAAATTACCTCAAATCTGTCATTTTAAAAAGTCAAATATTGTCATTTTCACCAGACAAAAGCCTCCAACAGTTCACGTCGAGCCCTGCTTGGTTTGCTGTCCACATCCACTTTGGACAATAAACAGTATATGTGCTATTCTATAAGCAGAGCGTTAAGAAACCTGAGTGGAAACGGCAACTACAACCAGAAAACATTATTCACAGCACGTCCCCATAACAGTAGTGGAAACACACATTTGTTCACAGTTTCTTTTGCACAAAATGCCCCAAAACAATCTTGTATAAAAATGCATATACCGTACACAGGTCTGCTGTATAAAGATTCCAGTGTGCTTCATGCTTTGACCCACATATGATCTACTCTGCAGGTAAGTGTCTACTGTCAACAACAATTAATTCATACAGATTTCTACAAGGAAGCACACAGGAAGGCAGCTGCAGAGGAAGAAATCACAAAAGTCACATGTGAACGTTCTTCGGTGCAATAAAACGTTTATATTTGATGTATGTTATGTGTAAGTTTCTAGCTGCTGTATAATTATCTGTTGGTAAAGCCCACCACAGGAAGCATGTAGCCAGCTGAAACAAGGTATACGAGCCAATTCATGCTTTTGCATTCATGTGCAGAAACCAATGTGGACTTGAAAATGGACACATGGTTCTGTTTATATGACAATACTGCACCTCATTTCAAACAAGTAGTTCAATGTGTATTGTTCTCTGCCGTACTCAGTCTATAGATGGATTTATGGTTTACTGTTGGTGCTGTGTGGAATCCTCCAACAAGCCAAGAGGGCATTTTCCCTCAGCGATGCAGCTATGCACAGGTCAAATACTGATTGGTTAAAAAGTTGCCTTAAACCACAAAGGGTGTGTTTGATGTGATAACCAATCCATGCTCTTAGAAGCACTGCAGGAGCAAAATGCAGCAATGCTCAACCACTTGGTGGTTCAGATAGATACTTTATTCACCCCTGTAGGGAAGTTTAAAGTATCTAGTAGCTGATACGCAATACAAAAATAAGGAAATACAAGGTGCAAATTGGCTGGTAGAAAAAGTAAGTTACGGTGCAAGAAAAAATACTAGTGCTAGAGGAGTATAAAAAGCATGTTAAAGTATAAATACAGTATAACAATCAAAACAAGTATGCACTCTATTATACTCAGCTATTGATGCTGTGCAATTTCATAGGAATTTTGCTGTAAAAATTGCATTTTTTCTTCTAGAAAGAGAAAATATTTATGTGTATGCACTGTGCTGCTCTCTTTTTTATTCAAACCGTTCTTCTATTTGCTGCTGTTACACTGTAAATTTCTCCGCTGCAGGATCAATAAAGGTTTAGTCCATCCATCCATCCATCATCCATCATCCATCCATCCATCCATCCTTCCATCCGGCAGGGGGAATGGAAAAGGAACAACAATGTAGTATACATTTCCTGTTATTCCACAAATCTTTAACGCAGACAGCTACGCAGACTAACCCAACTCAACACCACTACCCAGTACCACTATGTAGTACCACTACCACTACACAGTACCACTATGTAGTACCACTACCCAGTACCACTAGCAGTACCACTACTCAGTACCATGATGGAGCCTTCAGTCAGAGGGTGCGTGTTCAACAAGAGGAGGGCTGCACCAGTCTACACTCCTCCCTTTCAACCAACCCCAAAGCATTTTGACAATCATCCACTGTGGCCCTTCACAAAAATCAACATCACCTGTGACCCGTGGCCTCAACTCGGCCACTCAAAAGCGGGGCCTCCTGCGGGGTGGCGGGGCTCGGAGGGGGGCCGTGCAGGGCTGTGTTTGTCATGCTAATCAGCTGGCCTAACCTTAGCGACCCAGACATCTGCTGGCCTGCGTGTGTCAAGCCCCACATTCAATGTGTCCCCCAGATACAAAAAGCAGATAAGACCCTTGAGGCTGGTAAGAATGTCTGTGGGTGTGTGTGTGTGTGTGTGTGTGTGTGTTCTTGTTGTTGACGTTGCGAAGGGGAGGGGGGGTCCTTTTATTTCCATGCATGTACTAGAGCAATAATTATCAGCAGAGAAGAGATGCATGGTTGTGTGTTCCGTTTTCATGCTGCACTACTGCTTTATTCTGTGTGTTTGTGTGCACGCACTAATGTCCAACACCCCCCGTCGACACACGTCTGAAACACACACACATACAGGAACGTGTGTGTGTGTGTGGTGTGTGTGTGTGTGTGTGTGTGTGTGTGTGTGTGCATGCAGCAGAGCGACGAAGCAGGGGCGGGGGGAGTTTGTTTAATGGGCGAGACAGGGGACCATGGGGATTAAGCTCCCCCCAGCTGGAGGCTTTAGAGGAAAGGCTGGGGGCTGTTCTGTTAATTCAAGTGGGCTTAATAATGCCTGTGCACCCTCTGCCCCTGACCCTCCCACCACTACATTAGATCTGGGAGGAAACGCATGATAAAGGCAGACAAGCAGGAGGGAGGTTTTGTGTGTGTGTGTGTGTGTGTGTGTGTGTGTGTGTGTGTGTGTGTGTGTGTGTGTGTGTGTGTGTGTGTGTGTGTGTGTGTGTGTGTGTGTGTCCAACCTGTGGCCATCTCCACAGTGGAACACGGGGCTCAGGGGACTCGAGAGCCTTCGCCTCCATATTACTCGCGCTGTTCTCCGGCTTTGGCACCAGGCCTTTCTGTTGCTCCACTTTCACGACACAGCCAGCTTTGTTGAAGCTGCATTTGGATTAATCAACACCCAAACAATATGGCAAATGCTGTCAACTGGGTCAGGCACTGTGCCACGATCAAATGAGGCTTTTCCCTCTTAAACCAATGAACTGTGCCCATAACCTGCAACAGGGGGATTAAAACGTGCCCATTGAAGTAAGAAGAAAAAAGCACGTGAATCCCTGTTAAACCTTGAAAACTTTGGTCTTCTTTGTGTCTAAATGAGACAACTATATGAACTAAACTAACTCGCTTTTTGTCGTTTTTCTTTTTCCGATAAAATAACAAGGGCTTGTATTGCAAGAAAACAAATCCCAGCAAATCATTAAGTCTTTTCTGTCTCCATATAGCCAAAACAAAACAGTCCACTGGAGAATCTGAACCCATATCAAGCATCTGTGAAAAGACAGCAGCAACCATCCAAACAGGGTAAAATGGTCGGACTCTTGTGTATAAATATGAAACATCTACAAGCTGATTATCTTCCCATACATTTTACATTAGCGAAATAAACTGCCTAAAGTGTCTCAGCAAAAGGCAAAAGCTTTAATGATTCACACGGGGAACGCCTTAACATTATGTGACCACACATCACCCACCAACACTGCTTCTTCTGTCAGTCCTCTGCTGCTGGAAATGAGAAAAAATCCAACACAACATCCATTAGAGCTGCACGATATTGGAAAAAAACTGAGGGCAAAATCTATTACAATATTTAAAAATCCACGAATTTTCACCAGACGACTTGAATAACTATTTGTGGTGCGGATTTTGGTCAAGCAGGTAAGTGGTGCTGCCTTGTGTGGTGGCAGAAACTGAAAGATGCTGTCGATGGAGTCTGTCTTTTTGGTCAGCATCATCCTTTCTGTGGCTGAAATATCCCCATACAACTGATGCTGCTTTTTTGTAGCAACCAAACCTTCCATTTCAGGTTACCCTCGTGTCCTTTGCTCATTTTGCCATCCAAGAAACCTGAAATCGGACTAAATTATGTTCCATCAGACAGAATTCTCTTGTAGGTTGGTCATGGACAATAAGAACCATGTGAGTTTCCTAATTGTATCAAGCAGCAAAAAAGGTTTAGCATGATGACTATTCCACCTGATCAATGCTGAATCAACATCAACATTGTGCAGCCCTAATATTCACTGTAAATGCTTCTGTTCACATCATTTGCTAGAAACTAAGCAATTGTGACAACATGGTGAGAAACAAAGGCAGATTCAGTGGTGACTAAGTTTCAGAGATCCGTCCTCTGTCATTAAGAGGCAGCCCTCATCCTTCATCTCATTATCTCTGACACTTATATCTATAAGAGGGTCACACATTCTCATCATGCATGGACCCCTGGGAGCAGCAGTAGATGTGCATGTATGTATGTATGTATGTACAGGAGAATTCTGTGTAAAGCAACAGCGAACGCAGCGGCTGGCTGTCGTCGGTAAAGACTGAACCAGCTGCAGCTCCTGGTGAAGAGACTTAAATTCCCAAACCCCATTTTTAATCCTGTGTGCTGGGTCTTAATACTCCAATCAAGCAGCATAAGGGCACTCAATTGGATTAGAAAAATAACCTCCTAGACAGGCGGGCAGACCGGCAGGCAGAAGTGGAGTGGCCCAGCTGCTCTCACCTTGGAAAAGGTCGCTGAGTTCTCACCCCATCAGGAGGTGACTTTCAGACAAAGGAAGGGGGGATAATTAGAAAGCAGGCCTCTGAAGTGACCAGCATTTCTTGAATGTGGAATGTGCAGGTGAGTAATATCTTCTAACAGTTTTAAGATGTTCCAAACACTGCACCCAAGCTGTACAACCTGACAAAAAGGTTTCCTCCTGAGGATCTGCAACACCGGAAGCAAACAACCGCACAAGTTTTCCTCAAAGTCATAATTTGTATGATGTGTCAAACAGGATTTTACAATTTTTATTTGCATCGGACACAAACTGCAATCTGCTTCCCACCTGATAGATGTACTTTTCTGTCAATAAACAGCTTTACTTGACAAATAATCAAAGAGAGTCTCTGTCATTTGCATTAATTTCCAATTATTTGACTTCTCATATTGCTGATCTGTCTCACGTTGGCTGCCATTACACAACGCATCAGGAGGCAATTCACAACAGCAAACTCGGGTGCACTTTGCTTCATGACATACTGTAAACAGTTGAAGAATTCAGAATAAATCTCCACGTCTTTAGAAACACAACAGCAGCCACAAGGATGAAGTAAGAAAAACACAAAACGAGGAATCCTTGAAGTCTGCTTCTTAGAACGCACCTGTATTCAGCGTAGCACTCCTTATTATACACTCAAGCCTAACTGGCTGGAGAGTGAAATGCTTTTTATACAGTTTGAATGACACCCATTGTATTTCTAGCTGTGTGATTTTGATCGTAGAGAGGCAACGTCAAGGTTGGATTTCACATAGATATTCAGTAAAGGAGGGCATTTGTATTGATTACACACAGTTTTTCTTTCTTTTCTTTTTTTTAAAGATTGACCAGCGTGTCTATTTTCAGGATATTGCAGTTGAAGTTGTCGGGAAGCACCACTCATACAGGATTTCACCGATCTGACAAGCCAGGCTGCAACCACAGGTTCCTCACATCCTGCTTCCCAGTCTGAGAACGAACATCAGCAGCAGCAGCAGCAGCAGCAGCAGTGAAATCAGGCTGCCACACACACCGACTGCCAAAGGGCAAACCATTCATGTCACAAGACATTCAGGTTCCAGCTTCAGCAAACAAACCTTCACCCTTCCTGCAGAGAAAGAACTAGTGATGGCAGCAAAATGTTACCAGGAAGAACACAGTCTTCTCGTTGTTGTCATCGTATTTACCTGCACAAACACCTCTTTGTTGTATTTGCCTTTGCAGGTGCAAGGATACATGTCATCCAAAAACCAGGAGGTGATAACACACCAGCAGGACACCAAGGTTTCTCATTAGACTGTGCTTGATGGAGGGGACTTCTTTTGTTGTTTTAAGCCTGAGCAGCAGGCGAAGACAACAATTATCTAATCTGAGCCTCTGGCTAATAGAAACGCTGCTCGAAAGCCGCCCTGACAAGAACTAGATCGTTCTACGGTGACAAGTGACACAGTTCTGCCAGTCACTAAACATAAATGTTTGACCAATGGGCTGAGAGCCCTCATCACTGATGAATGCATGGCCTGGACTGAGTTTCTGTTACCATGGAAACTTGAGATTTAGGGGAACAGAGGAGATGTGCGCATTTCCTAGTCATGAAAAACACCCACCTGCAACAGTGTACAGCTCATTGTGAGTGGACACCAATGTCATTTTGGTTTAGTCTGGCTGAGAAATGTTACAGCTGGGTTGTGGCGTTTTAAAAATCACATTTTTGAGGGATGAAACCAACTAATTAGCTAAAACATGGCTGACAAAAATCACATGAAACATGACAGCATGCATTTGGATTGTAAGATTTGGAGAATGGAAGAAAGTTTAATAGTTTTTAGCAAAATAAGAGCTGTCAAATTGACCCATTTTAATATTTGAAAATGTGGGGAAAAAAAATATTTTCACAGTGAAAATTTCTACATTTTCAACATTTTTGGGAAATTTTTAAACATTTTTTGGTGCAAAAAAAAGAAATGTTAAAAAATGTTTTTCTAAGAACATTCAGAAAAAAATCAACCAAAATCCAGCCAATTTCACTGGATTTCGGTTGATTTTTTTCTGAATGTTCTTAACAAAATATTAGAACTTTTACTGATATATATGGAATCACTTTAGATATTTTTAGGATATTTTTTGGAGGATTTCTATTCATTTCTTGAAAATATTTACAATTTTATATTTTTTAGATTTTTTATTTCTTGTCAAATTTGGGGATTTAAAAAAAATGTTTAAGGGAAACTTTTAAGGAATTTTAGGAATTTTCTTCCTGAAGATTTTGCAAATTTGTATAAATTTTGGGAATTTTTTTGCTGAGTTATTGGATTTTTTTTTTTTTCAAACAAGGGAACAACTTTTTTTTTGGTGCCCGTAAATAAAGAACAACAGGAGGGTTAAACTGTCAAATCAAGTCAAACATGCTGTGCTGAACTAACCAATGCAGTTGCAAAATGTTCTGTCCAAAAATAATTTTTAAAAAATGTCATTAGCAGAAGTTGCATGCATAATTTCTCCTCCTACCTAACTAACCTGCCTGACACTTCCTCCACCTAATTGCCCGAACAAATGTCAAATTAAAACACACTTACTGAGTGTCTTGATTGTGGAAACATCATGTCAGGTCCTTGTTTGTTGCTTTCCTTCCCAAACACGGTTAACTGTGGCCGGTGTTTATATTTTCCCCTGCCTTGGTTCTTTGTCCACAGCTAGCTCACCGCACAGGAGCTGTCCAGCTAGCAGGGTGACTAGCTAACGGTAGCTACAGGACCCCCCTTCCCCCCACACGAAAATTACAAAATTAAGCGGAAAATAACTGATGTAGTTTAGCGAGAACAGAGAGTCGGTGTGTTATCATTCAGCTGAACCTGTCCCGACCCCGTATTCACTGTGTCCACCGGCAGGAAGCCACCATCAGCGCCGTTGCTCCTCTCCGGCTAAGCTAGCTAATTCTTCAAAAGCTGTCAGTCAAAATGATTCATCGCTGCTTTCCGCCTTCAACGCACCAGCGGCAGCGGCGCGGAGCCCGACGCGTGTAAATTAATGAGACACAGCGGCGCTCGGACGCGTCTAGCGGACACGGAGCGGAATCGTTCTTCTGTCGCCTTCCGTTGGCCCTTTACAGCTTTTTCTCTCTTTTCCCAGTCGGCTGCGATCACAGCGATGTGGGAGAAAGTGGAGAAATAAAGCGGCTGAGAGATAACAAAATGTCTGCGGGTTCGTTTAAGTTGAAGCGGCTGTTAGTAGCAGAGCGAGTGCGGTGGAGATAAAAATCAGTGTTGCCGCTAAGACGGAAAAATCAACTTTAAGGCGAAAGAAAAACGTTCCCCGGCTTGAGTCAAACTCTCAGCGTTTATCCCTTGAACCGAGCAGCGCTGGGCAATCAGAGCGGATTTGGCAGCGGGTTCGTGGAGCCAGAAAGTCAGTCCATTCCTGGTAGGTAGAGACGCGACGCCCCACACAGAAGCAGAGCGGCTAGAGGAGCGGCGGAGCGGATCTACGCGCCGCGGATCTACCGCAGCAGCGAAGAATGTCTGAGCAGAGAGCGCCCCGTGTGGACAGGTTGGAGCACTGCAGCCTGCAGGACTGAAGAAACAGGGAGGAAGTTTATTTAGATTTACATTAAAAAAAATCACCTTTTTATACACAAATGTCAGTCAGTGTGTTTTATTGGAAAAGGTAAAAGATAAAATACAAAATGCAGCAGATTAACCCTCATGTTGTCATGTGGGTCAAACTGACCCGGTTTAAAGTTTGTTTCTTGACAGATTGGTCAGTATTTGTCCGGTACTTCTGTCACTGAAACAGGAAATGCTCTTTTAAGATGCATTTTTTTTAAAATTGATTTTTCTGCACTGAGTTACTTTTGTAATGTTTAATACAATCTTTTTTTTTTTTTAACATTTTTCTTTCCTCCTATGGTTGTTGACAGACATCCAGATTTGTCTGAAACCATTTCTTTGGCTGTATTTATATTTTTGTAGACACAAAAGTCCGTTAACAGTACAATGAAATTTTACTCTGAGTACTTTATTATATGTTTCAGTCTCAGCTATGATTTTAGAAATACTGACATCTCACATACCTCAGGAATTTTCTGACAAGCTAAGAAAAAGAAAAGTTTGACATTTTATTCATGTAGCCTACATGGGCTAAATACAGCAGTTGTGGTAGAGAATACAAAAAAAACTCTTATTTTGAGGTACTTCAGCCACATTTTAAGGTATTTCTAAATAAAATGTTTCAGATCTAAGCTTAAAAAAACAGGTATTATGTAATATATGCTTAACTATAGCATACAAATTCATTTATTTTGCCACTAAACTCCTAAAAATACGACCAAATACACGACTTTCTTGTTGTAGTTGTGTTTGCCACATTACTAGGATGTCCTCTTGACAGCCTCTTCACAGTGGAAGCTCTTCCTCATTAAATGTTAACGTCGTCCTGATACTCGAGCGGCGTTTTATGTCGGCAATGACTCACGTTCACTTATCAGGAGGAAACCATCAGACAGTCACAACATTCGCTGCTGCAGGGAAGTGAACCGGTGACCTCTCATCACCCCTGCCAGGATCATATCTGCGCTTATTTTTAGTCCTTTTAATCCTCCTGTTGTCCTCATTTCCTTGCCTGAAAAAAATCCAAAAATTCAGCAAAAAAATTCCCCAAATTTCTGAAAATTTGCAAAACCTCCAGGAAGAAAATTCCAATTTCCTTAAAAGTTTCCCTAAAGTTTTATTTAAAAAAAAAAAAAATCCCCAAATGTGGCAAGAAAATTCTTGTAAATATTTTTTTTATAAATGAGTAAAAATCTTCCAAAAAAATCCTAAAAATATCTAAAGTGATTCCATATATATCAGTAAAACTTCTAATATTTTCTTGAAGAACATTCACATAAAAATCAAGCAAAATCCAGTGAAATTTGCTGGATTTTGGTTTATTTTTTTGTGAATGTTCTTAAGAAGCATTTTATACATTTCTTTTTTTCCACCAAAAAATGTTCAAAGATTTCCCAAAAATGTTGAAAATGTGGACATCAGAAGTTTTGCTGTGAAAATATATATTTTTTCCACATTTCCACATTTTCAAACTTTAAAACAGTCAATCTGACCCACAGGACGACATGAGGGTTAAAGCTACAAGTGTGCAGAGTGTGTGGATATTTTTCAAGCAGCTGCTGGGAAATGAATCAGGAATGGCAGGATGAGAAAAACGGGTAATATATAGAAGTTTTAAAAGTGTTTCAGCTTTAATTACAGCATGTAGGAAGATGATTTGCAGGAAAATGTACAAGGAAGCGAGAAGAGAGTATAGGAACATATTTTATTCCAATTTAAAACATTTAAAGGAGAAGGCTATGTAAAAATCATTTTCATGTTTGAATGAGGTTCAGGCAACAGTGGTTGAAATGAAACATACAAAAAGAGAAATATGGCTAAAATACTGTAAATCAATAACCATTAGGACCCTTTTCTCCAGGGTGTTGCATGAATAGAGTATCTCACCCACCCACTCCCTCCCCGACCTGACAAACACATGCAATTAAAATGACATTTATCTTAAAAACAGCAGTTCATCATTAATCTTAAATATAGAATAAAATTGTCCTTTTTTTTTCTTGTTAATTAATCACATACTTAGTGTTTTTGTTTTTAAAAACCGGACCATGAAATTCACAGGCCCTCTTGATTTTTCACAACATTGGCACTTGTTAAAGAGTCTGGCTTTACAAAGAAAGGGGATTGGCACACTCATTGTACAGAATTTACATTTGGTATACTTAAAAAAAAAAAAAAAGAAGAAGAAAATCAAACAAAAATACATTACTTTCAATTTGTACACCACTACACAAAGTTTATTTAAAAAAAAAAAAAAAATCTGTCATCTTAAGTGGTCCTAAATACACGTGTTAAGGTGTGTCAACCTTTACAAAAGAAAACAAGATGCAAAGATAGCTTTTAATATCACTGTTTGTCCATCCGTCGAACCAGAATGGATCTCAAGCTTAAGCGAAAAACCGTCAAAAGTGTACACACACATACACACACACACCTCAGAGTACCGACGCTTCAACGGACGTCTAAAGTTGCATGAACAGTTGCATGAACAGTTGCATGAACAGTTGCATGAACGCAGGCCCCATCGCAGTGCTGCAGCTTCAGTGCCTTCGACCCAGGGAAAGAACACACAGTCCGATCAAATGAAGCAGGGAAAAAAGAAGAGCGAGAGCAGAAGAACACGTGGCGTATTCACTCATTCATTCGTCCACTCGCCACCAGAACACGATGTCAGTACCTTCACTTGGCAAGTGTTTCCGTGAAGACGTTAATACTGAGGCCTAACGGGCTTCATTTGGAAAACCGTGACGTGTCAATGAATTTTGAGAATTTCTAATGTCGTCTCTGTTGATTGATTCTGCTTGGCACAGCGTTTTGTACTGGATTGTCGTACAAACTGGGATAAAGGATTGTAAGTAACTGACCATCTGGAAGTGCAGCCACGTGACTTTCTGTCGGCTTTGACAAGAAAAGGCGCAAAAATCGACCAATGCAACAAATTTCTACGGTCTACACCGCCATTCTGATGCCAGGCCGCCTTCGTTTTAGTTTTAGAACTCATCTACACGAGCATGAAGTCAGTTACAGATCAGAGAAAAGATCACCGTGATATCTGAGCTGAGAAGCAGAAAACAAGTCGGTCAATTAGTGCATTCATCCATAATCAAAATTCACAAAATTAGTGTGAGAAGCATTGCAGTCGGGAAAAACAAGGCCTTTAAACGTCGGCTGAAGCACCAAAAGATGAACCGTTTACGAATAAACGTTGGAAAAAAACAAGATCGCAGCCAGAAGCAATGCAACTTCTCCAAGTCAGAGCTCTTCAATGTCACTTCAACTCATAAAAAATGTGGCACTTAGCATGAATATACGTCTGTCTTTCACGAAATGTCTCAGGATGCATGTGAAAATTATTGTCATGGGGTAACTGCAACTAAAATCAAGGCCAAGTGATACACAGGGCGGGTAGATTCCACTGAAACAGCAGATTATAAGGTTTTACTCTAGAAAGAAACTAAAATCACCAGAACATTTGCCGTTTACACCATTTGGCAAACAACTTCAAATACAGAGAAAGAGTGCAGTAATTTTCTTTGATGGTTTATCTTTCAATGAAGGTCAAAATGTCCCAGCACTCCCAACACAGCCGACCATGGACTCATGTAGAGGAAAATATGCATAAGCACAAAGTGAAAACATAACAAGAAGATCAGCACAGAGTCGGTAAAGAGGAGCGACAGGGCGGTTAAGGTGCGACGGCCGGGACACTAAAGATGTGCTACTGCACCTCAGGAAAACCCCACTTCTTTAAAAATGAGCTATTCTCCTCCTCTAAAGGCAAAAAGATCGCGAACAAAGAGCCAAACTTTCTTCCTTTAGGAATGTCGTGTAGGCCTCTGTGGACTGCTGCATTCCCCCCAAAAACACATCGCTGAAACCTGCAACCCTCAACAGGAGGTCAACACACTCATATTCACCCCACCCAGACCCTATTCATTCATTCATTCATTGCACCTTTTGCCTCTATGCCATCCATAGAGTCCTTTCATCTTCTACCAAAGCTGCTAGGAGTAGCCCTTGTGATGAGAAAGTTATGAAAACTTACCTGAATTACGTTGTGACAACAAAAAAAAATAGCCAACTTTCTACTAACTCTCAGCTTTTAATGGAATATTCAAACAACTATTCAGGCGAGACGCACGATCGATATGGGATTGGTACCAAGAGCCAACGCATATCCGTAAAAATTACATGGGAAAAAAGCAAGCATCCCGCAACCAATCTATTTGTCATTTTTCCTATTTGCATAAAGCACAAACCTGACACGGAAAACTTTGTGTTTTTTTTTTTCTTTTTCCCCCCCAACTGTCAAAAACAGAACTGCAACAACTAATACATGAAGTATCATTAGAAAGATAGAACACTTGTCCATAAAATAGTTTTGATATCTTACAGTAGTAGAAAATCTCCTCCCATCTCTGAGGTTGGAAAAACTTGGAGCTAACAAGAGGGAGGAAGTCTCATTTTACTGTCAACAACACGCAGATCTGATTGATCAATTAGACGTACAAAAAACCCCAAACTATTTAACTCTCTGGCTATCTGTGTCGGCCGAATGAGAAAGAAAAGGCGGAGAAGAAGCCGTTTGGATGATCTGGTGATCAACTTGTGACTGAAACTAACTAACTTCATCTACGACTGACTATTGCACTGGACTGATCTGGTGTCGTCATTCACACACAGGAAAGTTAATTATTCTCACCATCGAAGGAAACAACAACAACAAAAATAATCACAGTACTGTTACATGTGTGATTGGACATAAAGAAATGCCACACAAAGTGAGTCGCTGTGCCGTCAACATCTGAATGATCCAGCAGGAGAGAAAACTCAATTTTGGCAACACTGATTCCCTAATATGTTTTCGTACGTAACTGATGATACTGGCAACAGAATTGTATTTACAGAATAAACACGGCTGGGTTTAATTTGGCAAATGGGGGAGCTGATGTAAAGTTTTTTAGCTTCAGTGTTTAAAGACGAGTTTGAGTTTAATTAGCGAACGTTAGCAGTAATAATAGAACCAAAGAAGTAGATGGAAAATACCGACAGAGAACGTCTCTGTGTAGCCCTCACTCAGTGTGAGCAGCATGAAAACTGTATTTACATTCAGCAGAGCTTCCACGCTCTGATTTGGGGAAGGATTAACACGCAAAAAAAAAAAAAACAAGACCAAGGGGAACCAAGTACCTCACTGACTGCACCCAAGCATCGCCTGATTATACGTTTCCATCGTCGTGATTAGTTCCCCTTTGCAGAGGAGCAGAGTCTGCAGCCTCTCGCCCTCATGCTGTAGTGGAAAGCATGCATGGGTTAAATAAGAACGGGAGAGAGCCCTTTGTCTGTAAAAGCTTCGTCTAACCCAGAGAAGGAACTCTTCCCACCTCCAACACACAAGCACGAGTGATAATGTAAAGAAAGCAGAAGAGGAGGACCAGAAGATCTGGATGTGTGATTGTGCACGGGAGCCATTACTGAAACCACACAACAGATCGTTTGAAAAGTCGGGCAAACCAACAGCTGGAGTGGACAGAAGGTGGCAGGAGGCGGAGAGTGTCGGTGAGTTAAAGTATGAAGCGATGCTCGTGTTTCATGCAGATTTGGACGCTCTGCATGGTGTGTGTTTGTGTGTTCGGGGCTGCAGGTGTCTTTGCTTGCTTTCTCTGCCCGTCGCTTCCTCTTCCTCCTTCACACCAGGTTGTACTCTTTGAGGTTGAGCTGCAGGATGGTGTCTTTGACGGCGGCGAAGACGAAGCGGATGTTCTCCGTGTCTGTGGCGCACGTGAAATGGGAGTAGATTATCTTGTCACTGTCTGGGTTCAAGTCCACAAACATCTTCAAGATGAACTCCCGACCTGCCTGGGCGTCCCTCTGGGGACCTGGGAAAAGGACAGACCGCTTTATTTTTACCCTCCAAACCCAAAAAAAAAGACTCCCTGGAGGGTTTGAAAGGCATCGTATTTTCTTTAAAAAAAACACACACACACACACCTAAAGTGCACCACATATTAGAAACAGAAGCCAAACTGAACTGAATCAATCGTGTGACTTTAAGATTTGTTAGAAGAAAAACAAAACTAAATCCAAGCTTTAAAATCTGAATATTTAACTAAAATCACATCTTATTTAAAAATATGCCAAAAATTAATACTTTGCACTAACAAGATTCTGTTAAAAACTAAAAATTCTGCACTTTTCTATGCAGTTAAAAAGCATTTAGCGACTCAGCTACAATGAACAAAAATTCAAGGATTTTTGGCTGAACTTTGCTGAACTGCAGGACGTGTTACGGGATGAAAACAAATCAAACATATTAGTAATAAAATAAATATAGTTTCTCGAGTTACCATTTGTTTCCACTGTTGTAACACCTGTGGGAACTTGCAAAAATGTTTACATGTTTATTTAATTTTTTTCTAATTTTTGTAAACTGAATAATCAAATAAATCCTAATTATGTTCATGTTTTATGATTAATAGCATTACATCTTTGTTAAACTGTGTCCATAGAGGTGCTGGACTTCATATTGCAGTGAAAAATGAGCTCAGAGTGAGTAAAAATCAGTCAGGAGCAAAGAAAAGTGCCAGACAGAACTTTGTACGGAGGATTAACTCAAGCTCATTCAGTTAATTATGTCATGATTTAATGCCAGGATTCCTCATCGTGTTAAAATGCTCAGCGCAATTCACTGCAGCGCTTTTCTATAACTTCTCTAACACTTAAACACACAAAAAAATATTCAGCATATAATTGTTATAGGCATATCACTTAATTGTTCAGCTTGTATTGCAGTGAAGCATTATAACCATAAGGTGTCACTCTATAATAAAAAATACACTTCAAGACAGTGTTACACGCCTAAAAAGTGAAAAAATAAATACTGACACTTTTGCTTCACAGCTACTGTCACTGTTGAAATAATAAGATTCTATTGATTAATGATTGTTTACATGTTAAAGCAGCTGTTAAAATTCCACTCCATTAGCACACAATATAAAGTTTGAGGAGAAAAGTCCTAAAATTACCGTCAAACTCTGGAAAGTAGTCAACCAGGTGAGAATACATGATCTTCTCCTCCAGCAGGTCCTTCTTGTTGAGGAACAGGATGACGGAGGAGTTTTGGAACCAGGGATATGTGATGATGGTCCTGAACAGAGCTTTACTCTCCTCCATACGGTTCTATCAAGCAAGGAAACACATCAAGTTAGGATGCATTTAGGACAGAAAACTTTGCAAATTACACTCAAATTCACTCAACACTGTTTGCAATAATTAAACGGGGGTTTGACAATTTCTAGAGTCATATACAAACAGCCTAACATGCATGTTTTCACTGTTGCTTTCTCTTGTTGTATGGTGGATAACCTTAATAAATGGCCAGTTAACGTGTTTTTTTCTGATACAAAACATTGCTTTTCTATAGCAGCAGCTGGATTAGGGTTAATGATACGCAGGAAAAAATAATAGTGCAATTATTTTAGAATCTTTGTACTGAATAAGTGTGTTTGTTTACATCTGGAGAACATGATCTGCAGAACGAAGCATCTCTGGAGCACCTCAATGCTTTATTTATAATGGTGGAAGGTGACAATTTAAACCTTTAACAAAGAAATTGCAGCCATTTGGATGAAATTAAATGTTTGGCATGAAGCTGGATGGCATCGTGGCAGGGCGAAGTACAAAAGGAAAAGTAGACCAACAGTTGGGGAACAAAAACAACCACATGAAGGACATTAAACCTCTCCTGTTCTGTCAGTTGATCCAGACACAATCCAAATATCAGATCTACTCCTCAAAACTGTAGGAAACTTGAAAAAGGGGCAGCCATTGACTAAACTTGGGCAGACAAAACACCTAGTATGTCTTTTTCCCGCATATTACAGCTGCACTCACAGAGTACACGCTGTTTCATACATTAAATTAGACATGCTGCTTTGCAGGTCATACGCCTTCCTCAGTGTCTGTGGTGCAAAATGAGCCTTTATCTGATGATTGTGGGTCAGAATGGACAGAAAAGCTGCTTGTTTTACTGCAAAATCCAGCCTCATGTAGTAGAACAACCTGGTATTTATACTAAATTGTGAAAAAATGAACTTTTTCACCATTTAATTTACATTTTTTGCAAGAATTTAGTTTTTTTTATGGACTTTCCCAATTTTTGTTAAAATAGAGGATAATTAGTAAAATTACCCCCCCAAAAATTTAATTTACATGTTAACCATCCAAAGGCCTAAACTGTAAACAATATCCACATTCAAAACCGGTATTTTGCAAAATTACAATTATTTTACTGTATTTAAATACACAAAAATATTCCTTTAAAGATATCTGTCATTATGTGAAAGACAAAAGATGTATATTAAAGACTGAAAAATTATATTTTGAACTGGTATTTTACAGATTTGCTTTGTTAAATTACAAATAATGTTTTGTAAAATGACAAGAAAAAATGTAATTATTTACAGCTTGACTGTAAAATAAAACCTGGACAAAACTGTAAACAATATTTACCTCTAAAATCTGTATTTTCCATTTTTAATTTAGTAATTTGCTCTTGCATAAACATCACAGTAAAATCACTAAATTTTCCTGCATTGAAAATATATGCTAAAAACATCATTGTTTTACAAATATTTAGTGTTTTCTTACACTCTTGCGGCCACAGATGAGTCTTTTATTATTACAGTGTCTGCGCTGGGACACACTAAATCCTTTCCCGGCAGTACGAGTATCCAAACACTCTTTCTCATCTAAACTAATTATGGCTAAAAGCTGCGATCAAATGTCTTCTTCCTCTTTCTGCTCTGAACTCCTCGCCAGCTTCGCTGCCACAGCTTGGTCTTAGTCAGTGATAACGTGATCCCGGCCAGACTTGACCCGATGAAATCAGAGATGTTTGAAAACAATCCCGTCAAGCTCTGCTTGGCCTCAAGGGTCAAAGTCTCAGTCCTGATCCTGTCATCACAACAGGATAATCTGTTGGGGTTAGTTAGGGTACGTCTTAGCTGAGAAACCGGCTGGCTCTTTTGATCTAACTGCCAACATTTGCACATTACAAGCAGGGAAAGCAACCTACAAAAATGAAAACATGGGGTTGTCTGTTCAATGCGGCACCACACCTGAATTTGTTTTTCACTGAATATTTTTCATGGAACTGACTGAAATGGGTGAATGAATTTAGGGGTGGGATTAAATAAGTTTTAACTTCTTCCCGCTCCCTTTCGAAAGTGTTGAAGTTTTTGTTTTCCTCTCATTCTCCTTATATGAGAAGCATGATGGACTATTTTAGCTGTTTTTGTGAATCATTTGTTGAATGTCATTAAATTACATGTTCAAAATAAATAAAAATGAAGAATATTTATTGTCATTGTGTTTCCAGACAGCGAAATTACAACTGGTGACTCCCAGCTATAGATAAAAAATAAATAAAAAATGGCACACTATATCCAAATACTTTATAAAAAAAAAAAAAATCCTCCAAAATATAAATATGTAAACAGTCTTAGTGCACATGAGCAGTAGGATGGGTGATAAAGTACAGTCCAGTGTAAGACTCAGGGGGAAATGGATGGAAAACTCTGGGATACAAACAGTTTTTCAGTCTGGAAGTCAGAGTTTTTATGCTCTTTTTAAATGAAATGAAAATGAACACCTGAGCATTAAGGGTGTGTGTGTGTGTGTGTCTGTGTGTGTGTCTCCACTAAAACTAAAACTGCTGCCAGAGAGGACAAACGTGGCTCCTACAATAAACTCTTGACCATGACTCTGTTCACCAGATGTAGTGAGTCGAGCTGGCGGCTGGCTCTGGTTTATGAAACCCAGTCGTCATATGACCAGGTCAGAGAAAGGGTTTGTTGTCGGACAGAAGCAGAGGGCATGCAGGGGCTGATCACATTAGCTTTATTAGCGATAATTCCATCTGAACAGTCAGAGGAACCAAAGCCAACGACATGGACAAAATACCTCTGCAGCAAACAGAATGAAGAGCTGCATTCAGTTCAGAGACAGCTGGCAATAATCAGTATTCTGTAGTGTACGTGGGGCAGAACGGACTACTAACTGATCATCTATAATCCAATAAAAACTTCTACAGGCAGAGAGAACATGATAGTCGACTGTTAGCACAAGCTAGCTGCTAACTTGGCATGTTATTTGTGACAGAATCATAGAGTTTGTTCTGGCAGTGCAGGCCTCTCAGATATTAGAATCATTTCCTTTGTTTTTAATGCTCATTGTAAACTGATTGTTATAAAAGGGGCAAATTACATGCATTTATTCTTCTTTCTGCTCCCTTTCATTCAGAAGTTGGAAATTTTTGTATTGAATTGTTATTTTTTTTCTTTTTTCAATGAATGAAATAAACAACTAAGAATATCAAATTTATGTCTAGCAAACGCTAGCGACCCCTTGTAGACACGCATATTCAGAAAACATAATACCGGCCTTACTTTAATGGAGTACGTTAAAAACAGCACAATGGAAATTGTGGGAGGAAAAGTCCGTCAACGCGGAACTAATTAGCTGAACTATTGTTTTAACGTCGGCCTATTTTTCACGGCACACAAACTGCGCTGGCCGTTGTCCAAGTCCGTACTTGGCAAAGTTTTTTGTCCTCAGAGGGGGGGCCTGGCAGAACAAAATTTGAGAACCACTGGGTTAGAAAGACACATTTAGAGGCAAAATAATTGAATTTATACAAAAAAACGCACAAGGTTTTTTCATTATTTCTATCAGAAACTGTATTTATGCAATATTTATGTCACTATTTAAACTTTGGACAGTTTCAATTTGTTCAAACAGTACGAATAGAATGAAAACCTGTATAATAAAGCTCTAAATGCGAAAAAGTTTTTTTTACTCCCGATATTAATGTAGTTTTGGCGTTCTGGTGAGAAGGTGCTTCGGTCAAATTTTAGTTTAGTTTTAGTCAACAATCACTACAAATATTTTAGTCTCATTTTTTATTTGTAATATTTATATCATCTAAGCATTATGAAGTTACTGATGTCGCCATCTTTGTGTACAGTTACCATGGTTACAGGTGTCCATCGGCTCTGCAGCGACACAACAGACGTACCCTTTTCAGTAAATCCAGTTGAGGTTATCACTTCTCTGACTGTCCTGCTCATCTAGCATTAACATTAGCACTGACATTAGAGTCAAATGGAGCACCTCCATTCCTTCTGATGGGAATGGCAAAGATAAATGTTGACGTCATGAGTTTAGAACATAAATACATTCCTCTCAAAACCAGTAATGTCATGAGGCATTATTGAAAGACGCGTAACACTGGTGAATGTAAGGCGGAGCTTCTGAATAACTTCAGTGCAGTTAATCGGAATAATCTACAGAACAAAATGAAGTCTGGGTGGAGGAGGAAACTTTAACTGATGAGGAAGCTGGAGTGTGAGAATCCACAGACGCTGCAGGTCACTGAATAAGATGAAAATGTTGTTACTGGATCAATGCAGTGATCACAGCATCTCCACTGTTGTTTTAGGCTGAAAAAAGATGAAAGCTCTTAAATGCATTTTAGAGTTTTGCATTCATCTTATTTCAGTTGCAAATGAAAGTAAAATGCACCTACGAAGATGTTTTTCCAGCACAAACTAACAACAATTTACAATTTTGAATTACAATCTGATACTACACCTTTAACTCTGCTGCTGTCTTCATTTACAGGCACCAAAAAATATTGTTTCCTTGTCGGAAAAAAATCAAAAAAATTCAGCAAAAAAATTCCCCAAATTTCTGAAAATTTGCAAAACCTTCAGGAAGAAAATTCCATTAATTCCTTAAAAGTTTCCCTTAAAAGTTTTATTTAAAAAAAAAATTCCCCAAATTTGGCAAGAAAATATTTTCAAAAAATGAGTAAAAATCTTCCAAAAAAATCCTGAAAATATCTAAAATGATTCCATATATATCAGTAAAACTTCTAATATTTTCTTAAGAACATTCACATAAAAATCAGCCAAAATCCAGTGAATTTTGCTGGATTTTGGTTGATTTTTTTGTGAATGTTCTTAAGAAACATTTTTAACATTTCTTTTTTTCCACCAAAAAACATTCAAAGATATCCTAAAAATGTTGAAAATGTGGACATCAGAAGTTTCACTGTGAAAATATATTTTTTCCCCACATTTTCAGACTAAAACAGGTCAATTTTGACTCGCAGGGTGACATGAGGGTTAAGTAATTTAATTAAATTTAATTTAAGTGAAATTTAATTTAAAATTCAAGTTTTCTGTAAGCAAAATAATTTACTCACAAACCAACAAATCTTTTCTAACAACACATCGTGAACTTAAAACCGCATTATGAACACACAGTGGCAAAACTGTGCGTGCGAGTCAGAAATTCACGTCCGTCTCACCTCGTTGTCGGACTCCACCAGGACCTGGTCGTACTCGCTGAGCGCCACCAAGAACATGATGGAGGTGACGTTCTCAAAGCAGTGGATCCACTTCCTCCTCTCTGACCTCTGACCTCCTACATCCACCATCCTGATCGGAGCAAGATGGGATGGATGCCGAGAAAATCACACAAACACAGCAGACATTGTAAAGGTCTAAAAAGATGAGATAAGCATGCATTTCAATCGCTACCACAAAGACGGAACTTTTGTTAAATGTTTAGAACTACTCTGAACGTTGATCAAATGAAACTAACCACAGAAATTTAGAACACAGATGTCCCGGCTCAAACAGGTCAATTTAATTAAATGTATCACAGTAATTTAATCAGAATTTCATAACCGAGCAACAAAAGAGAAATCCTTCAGTGACTCAGAGTCAAGGACAAGCTGAGGACAGGAAAAAGAAAACGTAGCAGTGCAAAGAGGCGTTCGACTTACTCTCCTAATTATTTCATTTTCAGTTACACTCAGCTGTGTATCCGGCAGCGGCCATTCAATACATTTAGTCATAGTCGATGCAAAATCTCTGTGGAGTGCAGCATAAATAAAGCCAAACATCCCATTTGCACTGACAGAAGAAACATGAAATGAGAATCTGCAGTGTGAATCACAGTGAGGACAGAGCAGCCTATCCCTAAGGTGCATCAAAATAACAAAAAAGGAAGTGGATGTGTGATACAAACAATGAAAAAAAAAAAAAAACGATGCAGGAGAATCCATGCAGGAGAAAATATTTCAGCTTGGAAGTGAATATAAGGTGATAAATGTGAGACAGAAGAGGAGAACATGAAGAATGGCTGAAGGACCAAAAAGATAAAGGAAAAAAATAAATACAACAAACTGGAAAATCAGGAAGAAGTGCTAAAGAGTGTGGAAAAATGTAGAAATAAGGGACTGCAAAGCATGAGTTTTGACTTTAAGGCAGGAGACCTGGATCGTGGGTCAACTGTTTTTTTTATTCCCTTTATTTTAATGTCTAACTCTATTACTTTTCTTCTTGAATGAATAAAACATTGTAACAGACTGAGGGACTACGGCTGCTACATAACAATGACAGAGGTGCAGAAAGGGCTGCTTGATGTGTCCGTTCAGATAGAATCAGTAAACCCCTACAGAATATACACTCTGAATTGAACTGAACTGACTGTACACATCAGCTTTGTGAGCCGAAGTTCTCCAGAAAATTTAAGCTGATACTAAATATCACTTGACGGCAACACAGCGAAACTTTGATCAGACAAAGGTGAACTCAGTCGGCGAGTCTGCCAGAAGAAGGGACGGCATTGATAAATGGAGTCCTCTAGAAAGCAGCCTAAAATAAAACTCCTTCACATCAGACGACCTCCTTTTTTTCCTCTAGCAAGGATGAGTGACCTACTTAGCTCCATAAGCTCTCCTATGCTGGATAAACCAAGTGAAATGACATTTCCTGTGACTTCAAAAGTGAATTAAAAGAGAAGGAAGCAAACCTAATGGAGATGTTTGTCTATGAAAGGCTTCCTTGTTGCAGCTACAGCCTGTCAACTGCAAGCAGGAGCAGCAGAGTTCCACATGTGACCGTTACTATCCACATATCGAGCTGGGGAACTTCTCATCCTGCATCAAGTGTGCTCTACGTTTAATTACAGGAATGTGAGAACACGTTCTCATAAATCACTAAATGAAGACACTTCAATTATCACACTCTTCCACCATTAAAGCCGGACACATCACATTCATTGCCACTTCATATTTATCTTGTCAGTCTCTTAGCACAAAGCTGATGTCACTGAGAGCATGCAGTGATTCACCATCAGCAGCACCAGTAGAGTGGAGCCTATCGGCTAGCTGCAGCAGAGCTGCCGGGAACCTCTTCAACACAGCCTCATTGCAAGCAGAGCTATTTCTAGCCTTGCCAAGCGTAGGAGGGGCTGACATGATGGCTCCCTATCGATTTGCACTCTTCTGTAATCGCTCTTGTTCCCTGGGTCCATCTCCATCTCCTCATCTTTTTTCAAGAGATGCAGGGAGGGAAGCAGCTCTATGCTTTGGTGGCTGGTCCTAAGACAGTCTCTGTCCCAGGGCTACAGTGACAAACCAGGAAGGACTATGATGCAAAGATACTGCCTTTACGAGCCTTTCTAAAGATGCAAACATCTCATCCTGAGAACTGTCATGAAGCATCCATATGTAATTTTCTTTATTTTAATTATAAAATTAGACTGCAGTTCAGTGATAATATAGCCCTATCATGTAATTATGACATCAGTTTTTTTGGGGCGATGCGATGAGTCCTCGACAGCTGAGTACCGAGTTTGACTAATGGCCGGCCAAACCTTTGTGCAATTTTTCAAGCAATGACCGGTGGAAAAGCTAGAATTAGGGTTGCCTTGGGCTGATCAATGCCATTTTCAACTTTTTTTAAATTAGTACTGGCACAAACCTGTCAAATCTACTGTTTACGCCTGTTGTCACATTTGGATAATTTCCTTGCTAAATGCATCACTAGCAACCCATAATTTATTATTTTAAAATACAAAATGACCATAATTGAGATCTGTCCTGTGCTGATATTGATATTTTAGGCCACAGACACATGAAACAGGCTGCAAAAGATTGCTGACACATGGCATTGGTATACAGGAATGCTACCCTAGTTGATATCAGCTTGATTTAACACATTCGCACTGGCCCGAGGTCATTAAGCTTCACAGGAGACTTTGTCATGGTGCCGTTCTACTAGGTCAAACCCCCACAATGCTCTCTGTCTGCCAACATGCAACTGTCCACCAAGTAGTAAGAGCTATCCGGGTACTACAGCTAATCTACAATACTATAAAGTGTGTATTATCTGGGATAATGGTATTGTGCACTGGAAAATATCATATGACTGTGATTGAATTGGGGCTAAAATACCTTGATTGGGACATCTCCAGTTGTAATATTTACAATCTTAATGAAATCGAACAATTGTTGTCATGTTTATGGTAGTCTTACAGAGTCAGACCATTCTCTAGTGCTCACAGTGCGCTGTTTAGAAAGGTCTATTGGGGGAAAAAGCACCAGTACATTTCTTTAAATCCATTCTAATCATCTTGGGTAGAGCGAAGAATAGGACGCTATAATGGTCTTCTGTCAAAATAGTGAAGGGAGATTTGTTTTGGTCGAACATTTGTACGCAGAAAGGTGAGCACTGTCATTAAAATTGATAATTTACAAGGAAAAATCCCAAACGCACAATTATTGCACGGTCCAAACCTTTGACAAACTTTAAATTTGTCAGCATGTAGGTTGCTGTTTAGAGGTTGTTTTTTCCTTCATAAAGATCTTAAAAACAGTAACATGAAGATAGCAGAAGGGAGGGAAAATGGAGTCTGAGATTCATGGCTACCTTAAAAGCACTCAATATGGGGAACAGAATATATAACGCTTAGCTGACAGGCTACTCATAAAACATGCACCCAAAAAGTACATTTTTCAGTAGAGGTAATGATTTCACCAAGAGTGTAATAAAACAAGACTAAGCAGCCACGGTGAGCAAACAGACGGAGAACTAACTGCACCATAAACAGCATCAAATCTGTCTGCAGCAGCTAAAAGCATAATGGAAAAAGCCCAATTACTGACCAAATTACAGTTTGTTTGGCTGAACTATGAAAAGATTCTCCAGAGCTCTTCTGTCACATTTCTGACAAAGCAGCAGCTCAGGTAACGTTTCCATTAGTACTAAACAATACTTGCCGTTACCATGGTAAAAATAAGCTGCAACTGAAATGCTGAGAAAAAAAAGTTTTAATAATGAATCTTTTAAAAAAAACTACAGTAAATAGATTTTTGTCAAATGACTTTTAAACAAATCATATTAGATCTACCACACTACTACTACTACTACTGCAGTCGGCAGGTTGGTGATTAACGGCTAATCAAATAATTGCAGCCAACAATTCAATATTACCTTATATGGCAGATGTGGTACGTGCATGTCAGAAAATGTACTGCACATTAGCTGTAGTACCTGGTTGCACCACCAGGTGGAGCCTTGTGCTATTTATGATGCAAAAGAGTGCAGTTTGCTTGTATTTAATATTGTCCCAATCCATGGAAGCAGTCATTCGTACTACAGACAGTTCCTCATTAGCAAGCTGAGAGCGTTATGGGGGTTTTAGTTAGCAACAGGCACCATGACAATGACTTCTGTCAAGGTCAATGTCTTCTGCCTAGACCTGATGTGTTAGACACAAGTCACTGGTTACTAAGACAGCATTCCTATGATCAAGTGGCTATATAACCGAGCTGCATTTACTGGAAATGTTACCTGTCTGTGGTCAAAAATGTCTTTATCGGTACATGGAAAAATGTCCATTCAACCCAAATTTTTTTATTCAGGTTTGGGTACTGGTAAAGAGAATTATTTAAACTTTGCAACCATAACTTGCACATGGAATGGGTGACTGGGATATAATCAGACACTGGGTTTAAACGCACAAATGGGGACATAAAACATGTTGTTAAGCATGTTGACAGATTTCAGAGGGGACAGGGCACAGACTCGGGGTTAGTCAAAGTTGTGTAGGTCTTCTTCTACCTGAAAATGATGCTTTGCAAGTCGAAAGGGTATTCTATGATCCCAGTGGTTGGGATTCGAACCCTAAGCACATCCTGTTGGGTTGGTAGATAGGACGGTTCAGCAATACGATCCAGATCACTTAGATAGCTAGAGAAAGGAAGAACAAAAGACAGAGAGAGGGAGGAAAGAGAAAGTGAAGCATAACAGCAGATAAAGCACACTCCCTCCAAAAGCAAGTGCACCAGTCCAGATCTAACAAAGAGGACCATTCCCAAGAGTTATGAGGAGGTTCTGTGACAGTTCACACCACAACCCCACAAGTGTTCTCTTAGAAAGTCAGCTTCATCCCTGATGGCAGCTCCCAAAGACAAAAAAATCCCCAGTTTCACCTTTTGCCGCTGTCAAAGTGCTCAGTGTAGGTTTGTAAGTTGAAGAAAACTAGAAACTTTTAACTTGACTCTAAACAGATGACTTTGCACGATTACTCCCTTTTTAGCCAATCTTGACGGGGTCTACTTTCGAGGCCAGTCTTTGAGATTGTACCATCAGGGACGTGTTAAAGTGCTGAGCCCTGCCGTGCAGCACAGGGTGGGCGGAGACAGCGGCATCGACGGCTTGGCTGGCCAACTGTTGTGCAGCCGACCAACCAGTGATTTTATTTTCAGCACTTGACACCAGTACCTGAAGATTATATTCTCCAGGTCAAATGGGTACTCAATGATGCCGGTGGTGGGCACTCGAACCCGCAGCACATCCTGCTGGGTGGGCACGTACCCTGGAGACGCTATTCGTTCTAAACTGCTAAGGTAACTGCGAAGGGGGAGGGAACATATGACAGAGATGCACATGTAGACAAACAAATTGCATCAGGAGCACAAGACCACATGCAAATACCAGTACCAAGAACAGATTCAATAGATTAAAGAATATTAACCCTCTGAACATGTATTTTCTAGATGGTTTTTTTTGTGACTCACTGCATGCATATTTTACACTTCAATAAAAAGTTCTGCACTTCTATGAAAACAGAACAATAGCTAGAAGTACAGAACAGAAGCATGCCTTCTGTGCAGTATGACAGATATAATGCTGTAAATCATAATAAATGAAAACATGAAAGTTGAATTTGTTTGATTATTTATTGTACCAAAATTTTAAATAATCTATAATCTACATATACAACATCTGTCCACAGATGTGACCAATACTATAGATTTTTCTTTAGTATTTTTAACTTGTTTCAATACTTGACTGCATGCTGTTCTGTGTAAACACTGCCTGCAGTTCAACCCAGTTCCTGAATTTTAGTCACATGACTGTTTGTCACACTAACGGCTTCAGGGCTGCAGCAAGTGATGCAGAAGTTTTTGTTTTTACCACCATCTGGTTACTTCAAATGCCTTTTGCCAAGTAACTTAAAAGAGACATCTAGAAAAAAGTCACTTAGGCTTAGATTTGGTTACGTTTTCTGAATGAACGGCTTGTCACAGATAAGCAGAAAGTAAAAGAGAAAATAGAAAAAATATGCCGATTCTTTCTGTTTTTGCAGTTCCTGCTTCTAATAAATGGTGTTATGTTATGTTGTGGTGTAGGCAATTTCTGAAAAAGACAACATGCCTTTCCAACCTGTCAGTGGGTTTTGGGGTTCAGAGGGTTAAAATAGAGTTAAATACATTTATGCATTGGCTTCAATTTCGTCTCAATCCTCAGATTCAGATTTTAAGGAGCCATGCTGGTCTGAAATGGATTAATGCAGGTTGGAATTAGCCCTGATATTATTAGCAGTCGTTTATAAACCTGACATTTCCTTTTCCCCGGTTCTCCCCATCTGCCCGTACTCTCTTCCCTTCCTCTACTCAGGTGTATTTTAGCAAAGACAGAAAACAGATGAAAGAGGCCTGCCTCACCTCTTCCACACTTGCAGCAAAAAAAAAAATTCATCATGCTAGTAGATAAATGAATCACAGACGTACTATTTGGTTGAGTCAGAGAGCTGGTACTCTCTCCTGCGATCGTATGCCTCCTGGATGCCGGGGTCGGCCCAGAGCATCTTTATCGCTCCGATGTACGGCTGATCGAAGGATGAAACCTTCTCCACGTCCACCTCGCGCACCACCTGGGCATTATTCTGAGGGAATAAAAGACAAAAGAAACACACTTTTGACAACAGCATGTCATGTCATGTATGCAGAAAGCGAGTCATCGCAGGTGGAATTTAGAGACTTTCAGGAAGTTAAGCAGAATATAATGTGTTTGTATTATTTCTCTTCTGTAATAAATCAGTTGTTTACACTAAATGCACGACATACTGACTTCTGATTGTCCACTGCCTTTCCAGAAACCATATGTGGCGACAGAAGCCACAGTTAACTGGGGAAGATTATCTCAGTATACTTTATATCTAGTTTTACTGGCAGATTCATGATCTATTTGAATTTGGTTTGCATTAGAGTAACTGGACACACAAGTGCTAGACTGAGCAATCAAGCTCACTGATTACTGACATTTCAAAAGAGACTGAGTGGCAATTCAAACTCTCAAACTTCACCCCAAAACAATGATGACTCAAGTGACATCACTTTGTTTGTAATACTACATATTCATGAGAAAATACACACCAACTGAAACTAGAAAAATATCTGTAGGAAGCGGGTTTTAGCAGGCGAAAAGTCAGCAACTGCTTCCTCAGGACTGTGAGAGTCTGGTTTAATCAGAGTTGAGCAACCAAACAAATGGCATTAGACTCTGAATCAGACTCTGCTAAATCTTGATTGGTTCAAAGCGAAAAGACAGTAAGAGGAGCCCAGAGAAACAGCAGAAATATTAATGTTCTTGTAGCAATCCATAAGTCATATGAAAATTTTTTTTGAGAAAACAAGTTTTTAACTCTGAAACCCTCAGAAATGCAGGTGGGAGAGGCATGTTTTATTTTTTCAAGTGCTAAAATGACACCATTTATCATAACATCAAACTGTAAAAATAGGAATAATCACAAGATTTTTTTACTTTCCAATGCTCCTTGAAATAAATGTGTGACCTTTGATTAAGTCAGGAACAACTAAATCTATTTTATTTAAAGGGAAATTACATAATAAGCACTTTATTCTACATGTCATATTTTAAAAATTGCCAAAATTAAACTGTTTGCTCTAATTGGATTCTGTGAAAAAACGAAAAAATTACAGACTTTTCAGTGCAATCAATAAGCCATTACTGACTCAGCTGTGATCAACAGTCATGGAACAGAAATTCAGGGAATTTTCAGCTGAACTGCAGGCTGTGTGTACACAGAGCAGATAGGAGACACACCAGCTTTTTAAAATTTGCTAATAATAAATTATCTCAGAAATTCAACTTAACACTTTATAGCTTTGTTGTTCTGCACAAAAACATTTTTGAATTGTCTCTACTTCTTGTCGTGGCTGAGTGTGTTTCCACAGATGTGTAAGATTTTACAGAGCAGCAAAAAACAAGCCCACAGTGAGTGAAAATGAGACAGAAACAAAACGCCTAGAAACTGCTTAACCATGTCAATGATTCACTTTAACAAACAGTTTGGAGTCATACTTGTTATTTCAGTAGCAGCACAGCAACATACATATATAAAAAACACTTCAGTGTTCGCACTTGGACCCATTTTGATAACACATCACAGGAGTATATGTTGTATATGTTGCGCTACACACCTTGTTCTGTTCGTACTTGTAGCCGATATTGAGGGTCTCGGTGGCCCGGATCATGGCCTGCATCGAGGTGAAGATGTTCTGGTAGACAAGTTTAGTGAAGCCCTTCTTGTCCTCATCTGTGTAGCCTGACCCATGGATTATTCTCATCTGCTTGATGAAAGTGCTCTTGCCACTCTCTCCAGTACCTGAAAGAAAGATACTGGCAGTTAGCATCCAGCTGAAAAAGGGGAGCTATGCATGGATACATGACACTGCTGATGCTAAAGATCTTTTTTTTTTTTACTGTGCTTGCCGTGACTAAGGAACAAAACAGAAAGTTAGGGTAGATCACAATTCTGGCTTTCAACTATAAAACCATTCAAATCCTCATTTCAATGTACACATAGAAAAAAGACTGTAATGGGAAATCTGCTAAATGCACAGTGCAAGAAATGACCAGTAGTACAAGTATGAGAGTGATGAATGCAAACATTTATTTGAAAAGTGGGTCAAAACCATAACACCCAAACACAAGCCGTAATCCATCCACCCTTATCTAACAAATCCATTAATAATACAGTGACCGTATCATGTAACTGTTCTCCACTTGCTTTTTCACATTAATGCAGTCTGCAAATGTATTTCTGCCACTTTAGGAGCAAACTAAGCAGTAAAACAAAACAAAAAAAAAAGACTAGTGGCTGCCAAGCATACCAGCAACGAGAGCAAAAGTAGCCGTTTTTATATAACTCATACCTCTGTGGTAATAAATTGGTCTGTCTTTGCAACAGGCTGACCCCGTCTGTCCACCTACACCCTGGTGCTGATACATGAGGCTGTGAAGAAATCCGCACCATCGTGCCCCCAGGCAGCGATCCAGACCTCAGTGCAAAGCCAGATTCTGTTTTCACCAACACAGGCTGGATGTCATTCCGCTGATCAAGAAGCAGGCGACTTCTAAAAAGTCTGCGCAAGTAACTCTAGATAAGAATTTAAACAAAAAGGCCTAAAATAAATGGGCAGATGTTTCTGGGCTTCATTATGGTCTGGCCCTCGTCTCTTGTCATCTCGGTTCTGGTGTCCAGAGATGTGCGATGTAACAATGCAATGTAATGATTGTTTTGGCAGCGGCTACCGCAGCGGCCCGACTGACCACACGAGGGCTGCACGGCTCCCCTCAGCTCAACAAAGAGCCGGGTACATCAAGTTCATTCCTCCAATTTTGTATCAGTCATCATGCATATGCACACATGTATAAACACGCAGAAAGGCCGAGTCATGGGCAAGAAAACAGGTTTGCAGAGAGCTATACACTCGAACTTCTCCACGAGGTTCTGCATCTTTATATGGACATGTTCTGTGAGCAAACTATCACTCCAGGCTGAGGAGACGCCAGAGGCGGGATGAAAGCATCGGCGTTTTGTGTACGGTGGTCATCAGCCAAAGAGGAACATTTAAAAGACAATTCAGGTAGCAGCCAAACCCAAACTCAACCTCTAGTTTCACCATGCAGCTCTCTCTCCAGAATAATCCTCTTCTCGTCCACCCCCATTCTACCACCTATTTTCTTCCTCTACAACCCGGCTCCAGCTCTCCACCACTCATCGCTCCATCTCACTTCTCCCAACACTCAAGTCTGAGTCACTGCAGTTTCAGCTACTCACACTGTATTCTCTCTGGTCTCTACCTTTCACTTGTTTTCGCTCTACTTTTCTCAACTACTGCAACTGACAATCGATTTTACCATGAATCGATAGATCGATGACATTTTCTTTTAAATCAAATTAAGGCTGTTGTAAATAGTCCCCATAACCGACAACTTTGGTGTTGAAAATGCATCAATAGTAACACACATTTCCTAAACCTCAATTCATTACAGCAAATGTCTCAAAGCTTAATTGCTGCATCATGACATTAGTTGTTTTTGTCTCCAGTCATTGGTCAGCTGCAGTCAGTAAATAGAAAAGTTTCAGAAGACCTAAGGTTGCAAAAGAAGCCTTCAAATAATCAGAGAACAAAAAGGGTGGGTTGTAAACTGTGCAATTTTGATGTCATACAACAGCAGCAATAGCACCTGAAGAGAAACACACAGGAGGCTCTTTGCATCCGTTTGTTTCCCGCTTTTCTCACATGCACTTTATTTTATTGAAGCTGAATTCCCAATAAAGCTGTTGTCTTTCACATATTCTTCCATTTTTGCTTCCAGACAACAGAGCGATTATGAAATTGTGACTTAAAACACAGCTCATTAAGACTAACATGGTAACAAGAAGTCACTTCCAAGCTGCTCTTCTGCTAAAAATCACTAAAATCCTGATTGTATAAACGTAACTTCGTCTGACAAACTTGCAAGTAACAAAACAACAACCGTGCAGAGAATTCAGCTGCATTTACATAAAATTCAAAGCTACAAAGTTGGGGAGCAACTGCACGACAAGCAGAAAAGAAGTTGCTTTAGCTGCTTGGTGTTTGTGTAATATCCACCGTGTCCATGCAGCACTTTAATATACAGACTAAACTTTTTCACTTTGAACAGGGGCTTCATAGAAAGGTGGGCTTCTTTGGGACTTTCACTACAGACTTTAATAATAAACTCTGCTTTGTGCTCACTTTAATGATGCTGAATTTTCCCATTTCACTCAGTTTTGCACTTTTATCAAGCAAACCATTGTTAATATTTCACATCAGGGCTCCAGACCGCGATCAAAATGTTGTTTTTTGAGTGTGGGAGCTGAAGTTTCAAGTGGTCGCATTGTGCTAGTGCATGATGGTCATTAAGCTGTATTGGTGTCGCTCTAACCAGCAAACACAACTACCGTGTTAACCAGCGGTGGAAAGTAGTACTTTTAGAACTTTGTGCGGCCTTCTTGTGAAATGCGGAGTGCAGCTACATGCAATGCTGACAGAAAAGAGTGCACGTTTATTAAAAAAAAAAAAAACATCTCCATCTGGGACAAATCTGACATTAGAAGGCCCCAATTTAACTCTTTAGAAAATAAGTTTTGGTCACACAGCAGCAGCTGCAGCAGTCTGCAATGTGGGGAATTTAGAGAACATCGGTAAATTGTAGCGTCCATCGATAAGAAAATGTTCAGAAAGTGCCGTGTTTTGACTGTGACAAGGTGGAAGGTGCGACCAAAAGTGAAAGTTGGTCACACCGGTGCTACCAGTGAAAAAGTTAGTCTGGATCCCTGCATATTGTGTTGCATTACATAATGACAGTTTATCGGAATGAAATTAGCTTAAATGAAATGGAGACGTTCATTCATCAAACAAATCATTATTTGTTTAAGTCCGGTTTATCTGACAAGAGCACTGAACAAATTCGGAAAAATCATGCCAAAATAGCTCACTTAAAGCCACAAAAGTCAGTCTCGCGATTGTTCGATGCATCCAATAGTTGTTGGGATATTTTAATCTGGGCTAAAGTGGCATAACGGAACGGTGGAAGGACAGCGTTTGCCATTTATAGTGCAGTGTCTTCTAGTGCTGGGCGATATGAATATACATATCATGGGAACAATAGAAAAGTGTCTATCGTTCCATTTCTCTTCTATTGTTTGTATCGTTTCTAACCTAATTTTATCAATTATTACAGCAAATATATCATTAAATAGCCTGCAATGATTATATTCGTGTTTTCTTGTCACTATGCATACTCTAAGTTTATATAAGTGAAAATAAAGAAGAATAAAAAAGAGATTTTTCGCAAAGAAACTCCGTCTTGTGGGTTTTGCGACATGACGCTGCTTTACGTTCTTTAATTCTCACGCGGGTTTGCGACATGCTTTACATTACTTAACTCATGAGTGATGGACGAGGAGCAGGTTGAAGTTTCATGCCCGGAGTCGCAACAGACAGAGACAGCTACGCAGGCAGCCCAAGAAGAAGCACTTTTACTGAAATGAGGGGGTACATCTGTGATCTGGTTACATTCTGGGTTCAAGAGGTCCGACATGGAGCAGAAGACGGCCATACGCAAACTATGCTACAAGATTAAACCCGCGTTGGAGAAAAGTAAGCAATGAAATTTCTGTCAAACTTTTCAGAGAATAACTGAAAACATGCTTTATTCTGGTATATTGTGATATATATAGTTATCGTGATATAAAATAATTCATATCGTGATATATGATCTTCTCCATATCACCCAGCACTAGTGTCTTCTGCTTTTACGGTGTCCATTAGAGTAGATTTACGCTAAACTGGCAGCCTGAATTGAGGGAAAAAGTAAATCTTCCGAGAAAAAAAACCCCAAAAACCAAGTGTGACACTGATGATGTTTACGCCCACATTTAAACCATAACTAAAGTGGTTTATTAAATAATGTGTAATCAAGAACAGCTGGTGCTCCCAAGACAAAGCAGCCCAAACGTCTTTCGAGGGTGACGAGATTCAAGTTGGACTGAGGAGCACAGTGGAGTGTACAGTGAAGGAGTGCCCTCCAACCAGACAGGATCTTTCACTGTGGAAAGCAGGTCAGGCAACATTGGAGTTTCCCCTACAGACAGAGTACGTCTTTGAGAGAGGGACATAAATAGCAATTGTCAAGACAGAGCACTGGAGAGTTCACTTTCTCATTGACTAAAGAGCTGAACAGAAGGGAGGGGTGTTGCTGGGTTGTGAGGGACAGACTGCGAAAAGAAAGAAAAATACTGAGCGTACATTTTCTCAGCTTTCCCTTTCCTTCCTCGCTGTTGCTGAGGTGACAGAGGCAACTTTGAGATTCAAAAGCACAGAAAGAAAGGGCGTGGACACATAGTAAATGTTGCACATTAGCACCGTTTAAAGTGCGAGCATTCATGTAATTTTCCAAACGACCGGGCGACAGAGGGGAAGGTCTTGCAGCTTAATTCAACAGATCCCACTGTTCTGCTGCCTGACTAGAAAACCCAGCAGAAGCATTTCTCACGGACAAGCAACTGTACACTCGCTGGAGCTACTCCTGAGGGGTAATGCTAGTTCCCATGGCAACTCCTGCACTGGACTTCTAAATACATGACAGAAAACACCAGCTGATAGGCTTCAGTGTGGATCCACAGAGCCCAGTCAAACAGGCAACTTTTTTACAACTACATTTTTTCATCCCCACAACATCCTCAGCCAGTACCCTCCACCCTGCCTGTGGGAATTCTAAAGTTATGGTGGCTACCAGTGAGGCTAATAATAAAATAAGCAACTTACTCTGCTCTCAACACTGAGCATTTTGTAATATAGTGGAAATGCAGTTTAAAAATGACATTACATATTCAGTACTGACTAAATTTATTTTCCTCTAACGCAGCATTAACCCTCTGAACCCCAAATTCTGCCAGTGGGTGTGAAATGCAAGTTATCTGTTTTAAAATTGGCAAAATTACAGCATTTATTAGAGCCACAACCAGACAGAATTGCCAGATTTTCAACTTTTTGGAGGTTCCTGAACTACGCAGCAACAAATATAAGCTTAAAATTGTGACATGTCATTAAAAATTACTCACTATTTTACAGGTCTCAGTTAAAAATATGCCAGAAACATTTGCTTTTGTCAGATTATGCAAAAAAAATAAAACATGTTGCATTTGTTGATGCAATCAAGAAGACATTTGTGACTCAGCTGCACCTGAAAGTCATGTGACAAAAAATTCTGGGATTATTCGGCTGAACTGCAGGCTGTTTACACAAAACAAATGGGAAACAAGGATGAAAACAAATCAGACTTTTAAGCATCATGTAGAGTCACATTTTTTCTAGTATTAACACCAGTGGACACTTAAAAAAACGTTGAACATGCTGATTCCAAGTTTTTTCAGTTTTTATAACACAAAGAAATTCAACTCTTGTTTTCTGTTAATAATTAATATATCATGCAATTTTCTTTTTTTACTTCTCTCTACTTCTAGACATGGTTGTGTTGCTTCCATAGAGGTGCAAGACTTTATATTGCAGTGAAAAATGAGCCCTCACAATAAACTAGTTCCTTTTTTGCCAGACTCTTGGCTCACACAAAAAAAATTATTTGTTGAGAAAAACTTCATTTAGCTTTAAAGGTTATTTTTTAATTCATTTTGGTTGTATTTTTGGTATGAAAGTTAGGTTATTAAGTAACATTTTCTGCTGTAGTTTTTCACTGATGGACTTAATACTGCTTCCATTAGAAATACTAGAAACCAAATTTAAAGATTTTCATTTAGCAAGAGTATAAATATGTAACATAGTGGATGTGTATTCAGCTAAACACACGTTAACTAAATAAGCTTCACAATATTAGGGTGCTAGGATCAATACAGTCTGAGTCACAAAATTAAACCACAATTTAAAACGGTGCAATCAGCAAATTGCAACAGCTGCACTTTCGGATACACCTTATGCAGCAGATCTGACATCGGGTTTAAACTGTCAGGCCAAGGGTTTCACACAGGAAAAGCCGAGCGTGGAAATATGAGTAAACGCCCAGTAACAACCCAGTTATGACCATGAACGGCAGAAAGGTTTCACTCTTCCCTAATCATGAACCGAACAGGATATTAGTCATTCAGCTAAATAACCACTGACTCACAAAGAACAGGAAAAATAGTTGAGCCAGATGCGTTTCATTGGGTCTGGCCAGCTGGAGGCCATCGTTTACATTTAGAGCAACACCTGAACGCAAAGTCTGGCATCGACGCCGAAAAAGTCGAAAATAAACGGACGACAGGAAGCAGGTGCAAAGCGTGACAGAGTGGTGGAGAAGAGCATCCTGAGTAAATGATTCGTTAAAACTTCTTCAAGCGCATCGAACAGGAAGCTGCTGCAGCTCAGCGTTGGGAAACACTGAAATGATGGTTGAACCGTCCAGGAACTACACTGACCCCTTTTCAGCTGAAGGAACTTTTACAAGAAACCTTGACCAAATGAGCCTGGTTCTGAATTTTAGTTCCTGGATCACAGTTTCTGTAGTTTTTGATCATGTTGTGGTCATGCTGCCATACTGAGCATTTCATTATCGCTACATGTTGATAATGGAATATATTTAGATTAGGTGTAGCTTTCTCTTTGTCGTCTTCTAGAGTCCACTTCTGCTGGTTTACTGTATTCCTCTGACAAGGCGAGAGCAAAGTTTTCAGTGCCGTTAGAAATGTTAAAAAACTAACAAGCTGAAAGAGGACAAACAAAAAGATACAGTGAAATTTTGGTGCAGATACGGACTAAGAGATGGATACCAGATTTTTTTTTTTTTTTTTTTTTAACCACATTGTAGGAAGTGTTTTGTCTGACAGCATGGTTACACAAAACTACCATGTCAAACTTAATAAAAGAACCTATTAATCGTTGGTGCAGATCCAGGACACTTAAGCAACAATAAAAATTGCGTGACAGGGCATTGGGCTTGGCTGGCCATGTGCTCTCCAAGTGCCCTTCTGGTTCATTATCATCTCTGATATTATTCAAACATTGCACAACTTAATCACATGCCCTATGAAACTAAGACGCTGTTAATCCGGTGATTAATCTTAATATTTGTGGTTCTAGAGATGTGGTAGAGGCTCTCTTACTTACTTGAGTTTCTGCTCCTGACATCATGTCACTGAAATGCTGACTAACTCATGCTGAGTTCTACTGTACGTCTAACTTTTTCCTGCTGTCAGTGGCTGGACGATCTGGCTGACTGGTGGTGCCACTAGAACAGTTGAATCTCCATGTGTGCAGATAAAACAGCTGCTCTGGATGCAGGGACTTCGGCCTGTTTCAGAGAGGATGTGTGCGAGAGAGATAAAAATTGTTTCATATTCTTTTCCCACGTCACTGTTCTCTGTCGCAGGAACCCCCCTCCCACTGGTTTATATGTATAGCTACAAGACATCGGAGACAGGACCACAGGGGACATATAAAAGACAAGAAGATTAGTAATAGGTGGACAGAAGGAACCTTCAGCAGAAAAGGATGAAGAAAAAAACAGACAACTGTAAAGATTCACTGGTAGTTTTATCAGTAGGCAAAAGAACTGATACTGATTATAGATATTAGCATATACTGTGGCTGATGAAAAAATGCCCACAAGAAACATCTTCAGGGTACATTTCTTGGAATTAGGTTCATCCCTGATTATTATTTTCATTCTTCTTTATTTTCTTGATTCTTTTTATTAATCATTTAGTCTCCAAAAGAAAATATTGGCAAATATCAATCAGATGAGGTCTGACTGAACAAAACCCAGAGCTTTTCATTTTACAGACAAAGGAAACCACTAAATATTCATTTCAGAACTTGGAACTGCGCTTAATTTTGGTGATTTTTGCTTGAGGGAAATTTTCCAAAAAATAGTTTTCAACTAATAGATTTTTCTACTCATTTTAGCATAAACTGGGATGAAACGTAGGTTCAGTTTAATGCTTGATTTTTGAAGAGAAACAACATTTTAACACTATAGGCACTGATAAGGAGGTTCTATGTCTCATCTGTGCACATTTTGAAATACTAATAAAACGTAAAATTAAAAGAAAAACACTAAAAATTTGATTATAAAAATGCCTTCAGAAGCAGGAATTTATTGCGTTGCTCTTTAATTGTCTTTGAGGCATTTTTAACACTTCCACTTGCTAGCTATCACACAGGTTGTTTCCAATAACTTGCAGCAAGTGAGAACAAAATAACACAGCTGAGCAAATGCTTGTGAGTCTATCAAAAATTCTAAATTAATTCTTTAACTGTAACACTTTTTTTTTCTGAAGCACATCTTTGGCACATCTCATTAGAAAGGGAAAAAACAAACTTTTATTTGGCTTTAACATTAAAACATACCCATCTCTAGGACTGAACACAGATATACACGGGTGTTTTTATCAAATTTGTTGACAAAAAAACATCTCTGTCCACATGAAACTGCAAAAACGCAATCAAAGCACTGTTAAGAGCATGCTAAACCAACAGGCGGACACATAGCCATAACCTTACAGCCATGTTGGCCCATCAGAAGCCTGAAAAGCGACTGGTTCTGGTGGTCTACCAACTATGGTGCATCAAGAAAGACTGGAATCATGTTTTTGTTGATTCTGATGCCTCTGTTCTCCAATATAATGGGAAAAAAAAACACAATCAATTAAGTGTAAATGAGCAAAAAGGCCAGTTAGCAAGGTTAGCATCTGCGCTACCTTGGCCACAGCACAAAATGAGCTCATGTAGACATAACAGATAACGACAAAAGCTAAAAACTCCTCAAAAGCTTAATTTTCAGTGACCTAAAGCTGCATTTGCATTGGGACAAAAGGCCAAAGTACATGAAAAAGCTACATTTGGGCCTTTGAAGATTCCTCAAAATGCATCAGATAGACTTAAAGGCAGCAGACACATACTTGACACCTGCCAGGCCATTCCTCTAACTAACCATCCACGTCGTAGCATTTATAGCTACGTCTTCATCTCCTCACTTTAAAGATGGTCGGAACGACCGACATTTCTCACATGCCTTCTTAATAAGAGGGCGACTGAGAGGAATGGGTGGGTGGGAGGGACGAGGATCCAAACCTTCTGCATTTAGATGTTAGAAATGTGTCTGCAATGAGCGAGTGGACTGCCTATCTGGATCTCTGCTGAGACAAAGGCTGAAGGAGGGACGGAGGGCAGCAGGCTCAGGATCTCTAGTCCAGTTTTGAGAAAAATTCCTGGCATACTTTTCCTTCTAAAAGGACTCGCATGCCAGTTTAATCATTCGGTCTGTTTTGGTTCCCATTTAATCAAAATGCTCGTTGTACTGGAACAGCAGTATTTCCCACTGGACAGAGGTTTTGCAGTTTGAAATCCCTCAAGTAATTGTGATCAGTCTTCAACTTCACTTCCCTCTTTCTAGTCCAAGACTCAGTTGGGAACTTGCCCACCGCTGATGTGTTGCTGTGTAAACATGCACAAGAATTCTGAAGCTTTTTGTCCTTTTAGGTATCAACCACACACACTTAGATATACAAGGGTGCGCTATTAATTAAACACTTGCAGATATGTCATTCATATAGCATTAATTTCAGTGCATGTCTCAGACTCAGTCAACAAACTGAAACTGCTGCTGCAAATTCAACACTTCAGCCTTTTTCATCACTCACTTTAATCTATTCTCTCTCTCCACACATCCCAGATATAAATCTCAACAATAATACACCAGAACAAGGTTTTAATGGAGTAATATACATCGGTAATAGCACGGCAGACAGGCGGTGACATGAGAAGGACTGGGCAGTCTTTCACAGACCTGACTGCCACATAACTGCCGAAACTCTGGGTGTGTCGGCATCAGTTTGCTCAACCAACAGAGCCGCCAGACAAACAGTGCAGAACTACAAACACCTACCTGTCTTGCCTTCGTACCTCACTGTGAAACTCAATTTTTCATCTACCAGGTACAAGAGCTTAGGATCGCATCTGTACACTCCTGAAAAAAAAAGTGTTAGGACGGACGCTGCAGTACGGGGATGGTTGCACCGTATACACAAAGTGGACTAACGAGTCCTGCTTTTACGTCAGAGCAGAAATGGATCACTGGCTCTCTTCTGGTTACCTAGCGTTAGACAACAGATGCTCAAGAAACCTCTTCGAAGAAGTCAACAAATGACTACTTCCATATTTCTTTGAAGAGAACAGGGATTTTTTTCAGATATTTATACAGATTACGCAGCACATTTCACAGCAATTCTTGGAAAATGCCACAAAGTTCAACAAGAACACACATTACTCCCAAAATGACCGTGAAGTCTTGAAACAGCTCCAAAAACTGTATGTTCTAACCTTCGTGAGGGCAGAAATGTTTGCAAGATCACCAACTGGATTAGTAATAATTATGTTTATGCCTTAATAATTTGACAACTTAATGTACTTTGCATTTATGTGAAAGATGATCAGGCAGAGAAGGACAGTCACTGCATTTGGCAACTCAATCAGAAGTAGTAATTTGCTGCATTGATTTGTCAGCTAGATGCCAATCTAGCACAAGCACGACTTAATACTTACTTGTACAAAAAGCAGAAATATCACATTGGAACAAAACACCTTTTTCAGACATAAGTGAAAGTGAGTAAAAACAGCTACTACACTGTACTAAACCCAACAATATGCTGGATTTAATTCGTGAAAGAGGCCTACGTTGTAATAATAAACTGTCCTACAATTCTGTAAAGACAGTAGGTATTCTACGTGTCAAAAAGAACTCCAAAAATATAAAAATAGGGCATTTTTACCAACAAGGACGCCCACAATGAATGTAAATCTTTAGAAAATACACAGAAATGGAAGCCAATATCAGCCAAGCTGACTTGGGAATGTAAAGATGCTGTCATTACTCTTTGGTAAAAGAAATTTAGGCTAAATTAGGATTTGCTATAATTTATTTAATTTCATCTAAGGAAAATGATTTGGCAGATACTCTGAGGATCTTTTAGTGTTTTGAGTCATTGTTTTAAGCAAAAAAATTACATTTTACATGACAGAAAATTGAAAGAAACTGACTATTGGTTCAACAAAATAAGAAAATGAAAGATTTTACATTTGACCTGAAGAAATTGTAAATGTTAACATTTAATTGACTAAGTGTTTAATTAAAAATAATAGCTAACAAATCAAAGTTGCTGCTTTAATTCATTTAATTACCAACATTTCATTTTTTTTGTTTTATTTGACTGGACGGATAAAACCCAAAATATTTACTTTAAGCTAAATATGGCACAATAGAAAACAGCAAAACCTACATGGAAGATATTGCAAATGAAGCAAATGTGCATGAGTTTTTAATAAGCTAACTGAATAACCAGACAATAACTTGAATAATACCCTGGAGGACAACTATACTTTCCAATATAATCAATATTCGATGTCCAATGACTGGAAATGCTTCTGTTTGACACAGAAAAAGGCACTTCTACAGGCATTTTGGGATAAGAAATAAATACCCACAGTTCTGGCTGAGCAGTGTAACGACAATTTGTTCAGTTTTCCGCTGATAGCTGTGATGTGCAGCCAGGACAACGGCTCAAGAGGCTTTGATCCACTCTTCAATATAAACCAACATGAATATGGTTAAAATAACTGGCAGTTAGTTGGCAGTCGCACCAGCGTGCCAGGTCTGGCTGTACGAGTCTGGCAATTTGAGATCTCTGGAAAATAAGCTCACGTGGGTGATGATTAGCATTATCAACCTTGGCTGCGAGTCAGTCGGCGCTGTTAGACATACAGCTGTGGGAGGGAGCATCCAGGAAGGCATCTGCCAACTCTGCCTTCAGCGGTGCTATTATGCCTGTGAGGATACCAGAGGGCATCCCTACCATGGCCCACAATGCCACTGTATGTGCACACACACTCTCACTAGTCTCTTAAGGGTCATTTCATCCTCTGCATGTGTGTGTGTGTGTGTGGGTTGTTCATCTGTACTGTCTGTAATTTTGTTATTTCCACAAAACCCAGCCGTGCCTGTCGTTACCTTGGCAGCAGCTAACAGGGATCCAAATAAATGTGGCTAACACAGAGCTTATCTGCCCGGCTTACTGTAAGACTTACTAAGAGAAACCATAATAGGCGTAGGTAGGCTTCGTACATGAGACATCCTTGGGTGTTGCCAAAAAACAAATACTCATTAACCCAGATACTACCGACCTGTTTGAGCGGGGCGCGCATTGACAGATGAAGTGTGTGCTCAGTGTGTGTGTATATATATATACAGCGCCCTAATTCCCATTTCAATTATGAGTTCAGGTAAATATCCTGCGCTGCCCGGGGCCTCGGATCATTCAGGTGCACACAATGTGCTCCTGATGTTGTGGATTTGGACCTGAGCTGCACTGAACGGCACACACACACTGTTATATATATAATATTTAGCAGTCAAACCTCAAAATATTTCCCTCAGGAGTGCATAAAGAGCAAAATCTGAATATTAAACATTACGGATGAAGATGATGCTGAGGAATCATCTATAAACTGTCAACCAAGCAGGGACCAAAACTGAGCGGAACAACAAGATTTCTGCAACGTGGGATGTGCTCATTTTAATTCAAAGAAGAAGAGAAAAAAAACTGTTAGTTTTCATTCATTCACACTTGCCTGTTTTAAAACAAGGTGCCAGCCAAAGTGTGTTGAATGTGGAAATGGATGTGTTGTTTCAGCTCAGCGTTTCTGGTACTGAACACACACACTGAGAAAAAAACACACTTACTTTGGAGTCAGTAGTCACTTTACTTAAATATGAACAAATGCAGGTGAAAAAAAAACACTACAGACACAAAACTTCAGCAAGACTGGACCCCAAATTAATATATATGGTGGTAACAGAGGAGCTGACGTTGAAGAAAGAACTTTATCGTCTTATCTCGTTGCATTTTGAGAGTTTTTTAAAATTCTGCAGAGTATTATGTTCATAAACTGTGGATTTTTTCTTAATGTTACTTTATTCAGTGTCAACTCTGTTTTGGTATGTGGGGTGGGGCTAATGGGAGCTCTATTTCTTTGTATTTCTGCTCGACTTCTGGCCGTTGATAGCCCACTTTTGCGCTGGCTGCCATGATTTCAGGTAGAACTCCCAAATGCAGTTAGATCATGATTCCCTCATAGTGTCACTGTCGGTTCCTCTCTCATTAATTAACAGCACCGAAAGGCTTAATTTCAGGCACAGCAACACACATCTCCTGTAATACTGTGCTGGAAACCTTGCATTTGCCTGGTGGTTTACAATGGCAGCATTTTTTAGAAGCTGCACTGTGAATGATTTTGAATGTTTGACATTTTGACATATTATTTCATGTCAGTATGACAAAATATCACTGAGGCTGTTGGGGAAGCACAGCAATGTGATTTAATATCTCAACAATTTCTGTAACTTATGTCAGCTTGACATGGAAGGCAGCAGTCTGAGTGCAGAGATTAAAAGTTTGCATCATTATGTTGATTCAGATGTTAAGTCAGCACTGCCATCTGATATAAAATAGATTTAGAGGTGTAAACAACTGCAAACAGATGTAAATAAATGCTAAAATGTAAAATCCAAAGCAAATAAAAATTAGTTTGGATGAAATGGATGATGGAAAGCTCAAAGTACTACACAGAAACAAACTCGTATAAAGTAGACCTTCCTTTTTAATTAAACTGATTTTCACATTCAAACAGCTATTTTAGGCAGATCAAATCAACTAAGACAAAGTTTATACACAATTTTAATTAGTTTCCTGAGTTTAAAGTTAACAAAGTAGTTCAAGGATAAAAACTAACTCTTTATTTTTTATTTTGTAGCACTGATGCAACCAACTTTCTCAGTTGTTTTATGTTTTGGTTTTGGTTTTATATTTGTAAGGTCTTTACTATTGTGAACTAACGCTGTATAAATAAAATTTAATTTGAAATGAATATTTGCACATTTTTTTCATTAGAAAATGTATTAATTTTGCCACCAGTCTTTTCCTGCTAGTTGTCTGGTATCTCTGCTATAATAAACTAGGTACAGGTTAAAAATGAGCTTATCGACACAACATAATGACAAAAGTAAATACAAGTCAACTGAATTGAGACAAGCATTTAACCAGCATCATGCAGCTCTGTTACAAGAACAAACTGTGTTTTGTTACTTAAATTTTGAGGCAGATCTGTCACTATTACTTTTATGTGATATTTTACAGTGTGTGTGATCAAATAACAATATTTTTCCATTAAGGCTACATTATAAAATGCAAAAATATGTCAGACTGATGTACGAAAACATGCACTGCAGACTTCGCAATGACATGCGGTATGTCAAAGTATGAAAAAAACTTTTGTGTGTTTTGTGTCAGTTTTGGTCAATGAATTAGAAGTAAAATGTGAGTGTATGGAGGTGGAGAGATTCTGTAACTGTTACCGGTGCTGGATTATTTAACATGACATCAATATGTAATTTTTTACACACTACAGTTATCAATAATACTGGTTTATCACACCACACTTACTGACAAGACAGTCTCGGCCTTATTAAGGAGCAGCTAAAAGTTCTCGTATTAAATGCATTACTCAAGGCCTATACACTACACTACAACAGTATAATGCAATTTTGTGTTCAATACAACAACCACAACTGATGAAACTGCTTGGTGCATTATGAAAATACCTCCATAGAAGAAGAAAATTGCATTGCATGATGTCGCATGGCGTTAGTACACATATTACAGGTATGTTTTCTTCCATCTATATGACTGACTTAACCTTCAGTCAACAGTAGATCCAAACTGTCTCCAGTCACTGTTTGCACACGGCAACGATGCACCATAAAATTCCCTTTTTCGTACACTATTGAACTCATGAAAAGACATGTCATGACCTATTTTTCTCACCATTGCAAACATACTTTTTGGTTAAATTTCAGGTTCTAAAATAATAGTTTGGTGTGTTATAATTTTTAAAAGTTGTGTCACAGGAACTTGAAAATACACTGTGACGACCAAAAATGAGGTATTTTTACAGAAACTTATCAAATTCATGATGAACGAGTAATAAACAGCAATACTACTGACACTGCTGAGGAAGCCAACTCCTCATCACAGCCCAACCGACAACTTAATTCTACATAAAAAAGATCATTTTTAACAGTCCGTCCAACAATGAAAGGTCCTATTTACTGAAAAAGGCTCACAAGCTGCTGGTACAGCAGCTCCCTCACACACATTTAATTATTTGTGACTTTCATACATCCTCTGACCCTGGATCTCCCACCAGCTAACCACACCACAGAGGAAAGCTGGCCTGTTGCTGATAAACAGCTGGAAGAACTGCCTCAGCTAAAAAATAAAAACGTCAGACAAAACCACCAATGCTGCTTCTAGGTAGCAGATAAGCATTTTACACTGCATCACACCAAACGTCCTACAGCCAGAACATTGAAGTTTTGAGCTTTATATGGAATTTACTACAGAGTAATACACTAATATGAGCGAGAGGAGAAGCTAAAGTTGGACGTTTACAGCTGAGAACTGACATATTTGGTTACATTTGCAACATTTCTGCTCAGCAATCAACAAAATAACCAAAACTTGTATTTCTCTAGTCACAAAAATCTAAAATTCAACAGTAAATTTAAGGATTCACAAGCCGTTTAAGATAAAAGATTCAAGGCCTAATACAATGCAGATGCAGCCAAAAACATAATAAAAACCTGCACTATGCGTGAAGGTCTATAAAAGGATGAAAGGGCTCCATAATAGGTTCCAAATGAAGGGAGACAACCAGAGTGCACTAAAAACTGGCGCTGTAGTGTTCAGGTCCTTTTCACACAGACTTAAGTAATGTGGCGGCAGACTCACACCACAAGTTCAAGCTAAAAAAAAAAGGCTCCTGCAATTTGTATTGTAGCATTTTTAAAGGAAAAAATGGGGTTTGCAAGGACGGAGAGGGGGCAACTTCCAAACCTTTAAACGAGTCACCATTTCACCATCTCATCTGTGAACAGGAAAAACGGGACAATGTTTCCCCGACAGTAACACATTTCTAATGAGTGTTGGGCAACATGTTGGTCAACTGAAGCAGCAGATGCCTTTCTTGTGTTGCCGACCAAAACCACACGGGGAAGGTCTAAAGATTTGGAGCCTTTAATTTCACAAGTGGAGAAGTGATGCATCGATGTTATGTAAAAGTCAGCCGCACTCAGGCTTCATATTACATCAAAACATCAACAGATTCCAGCAATCAGGCACATAAGAAAATATAAACGTGGGTTCTGGGAAGTTTTTCACCCTTTTCTGAAATCATAAACAACAAACAAGTAATAAGCACCTGAAGCGGTTTGGTGGAAACGCCATGAGCGTGCAATCATCCATTACCAACACAAACATGTGAATGAATCACATTTCTGAATTATGAACAGTGAAGCAGTTTATACCCCTCAGTCATACAGATCTGCAATCTGACCGGAGATCAGATAAACTTTACAACGGCTCGTTGCACTTTCTGTATCATCATACATATTTTGAAAGCACCACAGCCACTTTTTTCTTTTTGTTTCCCTTCAGAGCTACAATGAATCATTGATCAACTAATTAACCCAACAACTGAAAATGAACAGGCCCCTACTCTGAGCAAACTCCTCGTTAAAGCAGCAACAACAATCATTTGCTAGTTTCATCTTTTAAAAAGGTGAAGAACTGGAGCTTTTTGCTGCCATGCATGACTGCAAATTGAATATCTTTGGTTTCTGGACTTCCAGTTGGACTAAATAAGACAACAATGAAAGGAGTTCATGCTATCTATGCATCTTGGAGACGTGGGTTGCTTTATCTGTTCAAAACCTAGATGGATTTCTCAAACAAAGACACTCTTCACACATCTATCTCATGAGACAGCTGCATCAGAGATGGATGATTGTTTCAAAAAGGCTCCCACACACATACAAACTTTTGGATTACTCAAAAAAAACAACTCCTGAACTATCCACATGACCCAATTTTTTACACCGTAGTCAACCAACGAAAATCATACCAAGCATAAAGTTCAGATTGTACCAAACTCTGCAACCAATCAATTAGTTGGGGAGAGGAAAAAATTCTGCAGCTTATCTGTAGATTACCTAAATCGGCCACAGTGCACCGAATGCTCTCTATCCGCTGCTCTTTTTAGCATAACTGAATCATAAGTAAATGTGAAAAGCTAGTATTTGCAGTTACTTAATAACCTTAATCTGGGTATTTTATAGTGAAATGATCAGAGTCAGATCAGAGCAACATGCACCTGCCCATACATTCATATGATTTGTGAAAATAGGACTATATCTCTGTATGATCACTGAACAAGAGCTACTGAGGAATACAACACCGACAGGTTAGCCTGTAGTTTCTATATGATCTGCCACGTTGGTTGTCGAGCTGTTTACTCGACTTCTTGGCCAGTCATTTTGATCAAAATGCTGAGTTCTTTGACAAGTTGTCAGTTAGTTTGGAGTCAACTCAGACTAAATGCTCAGTAAATGTCAAATGAGTAAGAAGTAGCATTCTCCATTAGGTTGAGCAAGTTCAAAGTTGCAAAAACACTGTGGTGTTGATAGGTAGTTTGTTCTAGCTGCAGTCAAAAATGACCGATTAACCCCGGAAAGTCACTGCTGTACCAATTTTCTCCTCATGAAAGTAAAATTGGCAGTTGATGAGAGCCTATTTTCCAAACAATCGACCTGAAGATGTAAGGAAATGTAAAATAAGACCAAAACAGCAGTCTCCAAAGCAGTTCAAAATTGGACAAACGTGCTGTATTTTCAAATTAATCCTTGAAGATTATTAATGTAGCACTTTTTGTTATGAAAACAACACCTCGATCGACTGACTAATGAGAATTTGGACAGATGACGGTACATCGACCAACCAATCGACAGTCAATGTAAAGTCTACAGCCCTAAGCAAAGTAAACACAGTTAGAGGTCAGTTACTGAGGTGTTGTTTTGTTCTATACTGCCTCCAGACTAGTTGCTAACATTCAATAAATCTTTCTAAAAAGCTATTCTGGTCCTAAACTATATGAAACAGAACCTGCTACAATATTTGGGAATAAAACTTTGACTTCTCCTCACGTTAGCGAAGCAAAAGCAATGACGATGTGAATTATGTTTCAGGTGCTTATACCCTGACAGTGACACAACTCATGAACAGGAGTTGTTTAAAATATGAGACAAGGAAACAGGCACTGGTAATTAGTTGCTGTCTTTCAGTGTTGGATGTTGACGCAGCTATGAGTGAGAGCATCCTTAAAACCAGGAAGTGTGTGCTCAGTCACCTGTGACAAAAAAAAACAAACAAACAAAAAAAACGGGGTCCTACCATGATGAAGTAATCTTTGGCACGATACTGAAACCCTGCCAGCTCTTGTGATGCTGATTTGAAACTAAACTTTGATGTTAATGTGGTGTCAAGCAAACAAACAGCTTCTCCTGACAGTATAATATAACATCAAAAGGCACAATCGCTCTGCTGCTCTTCCTTAAACGGTGAAACCAGTCTGTGTACGGCACTGCAGACTCTCTGGAGAACACTCATTTCCCACAGCGGGCCACCTCAGTTGAAGGCCTTTTCTACACCAGACACCCAGAGAGAGCTGTCTCCTTAGTAGCAGACTTAATTAAAAACCAACTCTTGTTCATCATTTAAGTCTGGTTTTACAGGCAGATGAAACGGTGGTGATGTGGAAGATGACTAAAGGAAGGATATTAATAAGAAGGAACTGCTAGCAGCTGGTTGTGAAAAGGTTTGCTTAACCAAAGTCACACTTTCTAATCTGGATAATTCAGAATAAGCCGGACTGTTTTGACTAATACTCAGATATTATCACATATCAAAGGATAATCCTAGATTTCTTTCACCTTAGACAAAACTCTTGATTTTACAACAGGATTACTGCCGATTCGGCTCTTATCTACACAAAACCAGATCAATTTGTGGGTTTGTGAGTCAGAAAAAGTAACATTAAACCATCAGAGCAGCTACATGCAAGTAAATGACAATCCTGTTTACTTTCTGCACAAGCTTATCACCAATCCTACAGTTAAATAACTTTCACATAAAGTCTTGTTGACAAAGAGAAGAAAGGAAACACCCCCCAAAAATGTGATACGACCTGTAATCTAATTATTAGCTGAAGAGTTGTTTCCAGACAGAAGACTATGGTAGCTTTGAGGAAACAGTAGAAATCACACAGAAAGAAATTTGAGTTTTTCAGTCACAAAAAACTGATTGTAAGCTTGCTTAAATTCCTGTGTCAGTGGCTGCTCTCAGTTAACCCACAGTTAGACTGGAAACACCATCTGAATTCTGATTTGCATTTCACATCGCATGTAAATCCTGCGGTGATCTGGGTAATGTGGCGTGAGCAGTTGTGGCTGCGGCGTTTTGCATGTGAAACCTGCACAACACAAACACACCGATAACTTTTAAATCTGAGGTACAGTTAAAGTGACTGAAGTCGAGGCAGAGTGCCAAACGCTGATTGGGAACTTCATTTTAAAGTTGTATAGTCCAGTTTATATCCATCTACGGCTGCTTTTATCTGGATTAAATAGTCATAAAGGGAAAATACACTTCATTTTAAATTCTGTGGTGACGGCAAATGTATGTCTTTGTGAAACAACAAGACTCATAGATGGGTCTTTATATATAATAGAGAGAAATTATCTTTTCTGAAATTATACTTTGGATTAAAAACCTTAAAATATCACCTTCATTAATGAAATCGAATCATTTTAAAGCATTATTAACATTTAAGTCAGAACATTGGGGTTGCCATCTCTTAACAGGTGGAAATTATATGACATTAACTGGTCTTTTAAAGCAAAATACACAAAATTTTCAAGGACACTGTTAAGTTTTTGATTTTGTTTCGCAAACTGATGACTCAACCTCATCCGCTACAGTACACAATTTTGTTCACTTCAATGCAAACTTATCAAATGCAGACGACAACGAATCCCGAGTGTTGACGCATATCAGCCTTTAAGAACTAAAACTCTGCCAGACATCAGAAGTGCACATCTAAAGAGGTGTGGACGCTACAAGACAATGTAGAATGAAGCCATGCAGAATACTGATTGCAAGAGAAGCAATGCTTTGATGTTTTATGCATGTCTTCACACAACATACGATTGTACACACACACATTTATAACAAATGCAGCTTTTTTGGGAATACTGAATCTTAGAAAACATGTGCGAGTATCACACGGACTGATAAATGGAAGAAAAAACAATATTTTCTCTACTTAAAGAGTCCAATTTGAAAGGATTTTGACTTTTAAAAACATGTTCTGCTATGGAAACTCTCTAAAGACCTGGTAAAGACAAAAACTGCCTATTTTAGGTACAAACTGAGGGATTTCTGAACAGATTCTCATTTTTTTCATTGTAGATTTATAATTATATGTAGAAGCAACACAGATTTTAGCATCATATTGCTGACTTTATTTTATTTGTTTATTTTTATTTTTTTAAACTTATCTTAACTTATTTATTACATGTCATGTATTTATGCTGTATTATTTAATATCGTGTTCTGTTTTATTGTGTTGCAGTGCAGCTCAATGTCTTGCCTTGTCTAAGACAAATTTCTCCCATGGGAGACAAATAAAGTGAACTTCGACTTTGAACAATCTTGATGTAAATAACAAATAACAATGCCTACAAAAAAAGTAGCAAAACAACCTAAATAAATTAGATTTTTTTTGTCTCCCTACATTTGACGTGGACATTCTATGTTGCAGCGGCATGTTTTTTTAAAAACTTCGGGGAAAAGCATCAGGTGTATGACCAAGACAAGAGTTTTTTTCAGAGGATTTTTGACTTTTTTCTGAAGATATTCCATTATGAAAGCTTTCTAAACATGTAGTAAAGGCAAAAAAAAGTCTTTCTGGAGACAAAATCTGTATTATCTGAGTAATTTGTGGTCGGATGTCAATTTTTTTTTTTGCCTGACAGGTCTATAACCATGTGTAGTAGCACCAACAGACTATCAGATAACTGATAAAAATATCAGGTTTTTAATGTCCCCTTGTATTTGACGTGGATCCCTTATGTAGCAGTTGCATGTAATATTCTAAAATTCATGTTGGAAATACAGCTGTGGACATTGAAACATAGACTTAGAAGAAAGAAAAGCATAAGGAGTAAGATCACTATCATTTTTCACACTTTTTTTGTGCTTTAAAAGCCCAGTTTGGCACTATTTTTTTCACAGCATACTTTACTATGAAGCTTTCTGAACAAATTGACTTTTTTTGGTGCACAAAATCTAAATTATCAGAGCAAAGAAATTCTAATTATATAAAGTAGTACCACAGACTATAAGCACCATACTGTCAAAATTATGATGCACTACTGTGATTTATAAACAGTAGTACTCCTTAAATCCATTTTTATTGCCCCCCTCTGTGTAATGTTGATCCTTTATGCTGCAGTGGGATTAAATTTTTTAAACTTCTGTTGGAAAGAAAGTCTAAACATTGAAATACAGACTTAGAAGAAAGAAAACACAGAAGGCAGATAAACCATGACAGGCTATTGTCTACCATGAGGTGTAGTTTGGGGTTTAATCAGCCCTGCTACACCTGTACAAACAGCTGGATTGGTCATGGCACACAGAACAGGTAGAAAAACGCAGAAACATCATGCACCTGGACGGCTTTTTTGGGGGGGCACCACACCTGTTGTGGAGCAGACTCACCCAGCAGAAGCAGCTTCAGCTCCCTCCTCGCATCTCTCTTGTCTCGCCGCAGTTGCTTCTCGATCTCAGCGTTGATTCGTTTGGACTCCTTCGCCTCCTCGCTCAGGCAACAAGCCATCATGGAGTCTAAAGTCATCACCGCATGAGCTGAACAAGCCCGTCAGACAAGGGGCGCCGGGCTACACCTTCACTCAGGAGTCCTCAGGTGGAACCAACGTGCTCTCGGCAAGTTCTATGCAGACACCTGGTGCAGAATCTGGCCTCAGTGTTAAATGTTTAACAGCTCAGTCAAAGTCTCAGGTGGACCTTCAGGCTACACAACATCTGCAATGCAACACAAACCTCTTACATGACGCCCGACGAAAGGTGCAAATAACCGACGTGCACTTCCCAGAGGAGCTGCTGTTAGTTTGGATAGCTTGTTGAGCTAGATGCTGCTAACCGAGCTAACGTGAAAGTTGATGATTTTGGGAATGCGCTGACGCTATTCAATCCCTCCCAGCTGGCTTGGCCTCGTGAAAAATTTACACCAAACTACCAACTTGGGTGCCAAAGACGGTGGGACACAGCTGGCTGCCACGGCCACATCTGTACAACCCTCGGCCGGAGTCCGAGCCTAGCCGCCCCGAAACCGACACCGCAAGTTACGCCCGCGCAGTGACAATGAGTCCCCCCCCGGTCCGACTGTCCATCCAGAGAGGCAGCCTCCGTGTCTCCGGTCCTTCGACGAACCGCAAGCCCCGTGACAACCCGGGTGAAAGCGGGGAGCAGGTATCCCTTCGCAGACGGAGACCAGGAGAGCTAAACGGGCAGGCTAACCGTCAGCTAGCTCGGTTAGCTCAGCGAGCCATCCCTGGAATTGCGGCTAAAACTCCGGCAGCGCGAACAGACAGAGAACCTTCATTGCACCGAGCGAACGTTCTCCAGCTGACCCCGCCGACACCGAACCCCCGGGACGTCTTACTGACACTCAAATGGACCGCTGTCGTCCGTGCATTTTGTGGCTCCTGGTATTTTTTCCTGGTCTCCTGGTCACCCACTCCTCAGCCCCGGTGTGGCGCTGCTGCTGCCGCTGCTGACGACACTCGGGATGCGGTTGATTGACAGGCGGGAGGGCGAGTCGGAGGAAAGCGTGTGGGCGTTTGAGGCGGGCCTTTCCCGCATGGCGAATTTCCCGAGTTTGCTTGAGAGGCGGCCGTCCGTCCCTCCTGGAGGCGTGTCGGCCAAAGAACTGACATCAGACCGGAGGGACGACGCCCATCTGCTGTCAAAGAGCTGCCCTCCCACCGAGCTGCTGGTCTCTGCTGCCCGGCACAGGTGTCTGCAGGACTCTCACAGGTTCACGGAGGGAACTATCCAAACATCTGGCCGCAAGCAGTGCAAATAAACGGACTATTGTATCTTGAGACAGACTTGCACTGTTAGACTATTTTTGAACAGTTTTTCAAAAACAGATTTTCCCTGTAGCTAATAAAATCTTTTTTTTTAAATTTTCATTTATACCAAATCACCACATTCTCACCACTGCATGGGTAATGTTACTTCTTTGATAGATAGATAGATAGATAGATAGATAGATAGATAGATAGATAGATAGATAGATAGATAGATAGATAGATAGATAGATAGATAGATAGATAGATAGATAGATAGATAGATAGATAGATAGATAGATAGATAGATAGATAGATAGATAGATAGATAGATAGATAGATGCAATTGTGCTTGTTGAAGAAATAGCAATAAGGTGGTATTTACAGAAATGTGCAAGAGATTGTTAATATTTACAATCCAATGAAGTATTATAAGAGTACAGAAACAATAAAATAGAGTATTACAGAGTAAATTCTTGTAATTGAACGTTTCTTTCCTCCATCAAACCAAAGCCACGTCTCACACGATCGGTCTCTGTGGTTTTCTTCCAGTTTTATTCTTTGCCCAGATGAGCTTTTGTGCGTCTTCCTTCCTCTTCATCACGATGCTTTTGGTGCTGATTCCTGGTTTCTTCTTGGCCTCCACCGTTCTTGCCAGTACAGGCGTCACTTTTGACCCCCCTAGCTCGACCTCTGAGATTCTTCACAGTGTGGAACTCCTTGTACTTTCTGATGGCGCCTTGGCCACCAACAGCTGAAAACTTGGATATGACTTTACAACCTTTCCCCGTTTTGTTCTTTCACAATGCACAACTCTCTCTCTCTCTGTGATTCAGTGACAGATTCTAAAAACAAGTTCGCTAAGCTCTTCGGTTGCAGCCATGACTTGGAATTTACCTGCAACAGACTAGAGACCGCATCTGGTGTTTTCACTTTTAACCCTCCTGTTGTCTTCATTTACTGGCACCAAAAAATATTGTTTACTTGTCTGAAAAAAAAAATCCAAAAATTCAGCAAAAAAAATTCCTCCAATTTATTAAAATTTGCAAAACCTTCAGGAAGAAAATTCCAATAATTTCTTAATAGTTTCCCTTAAAAATTTTGTTTAAAAAAAATAAATAAATAAATTTGGCAAGAAAATTCTTGTAAATATTTTCAAAAAATGAGTAAAAATCTTCCAAAAAATCCTAAAAATATTTAAAGTGATTCCATATATATCAGTAAAATTTCTAATATTTTCTTTAAGAACATTCACATAAAAATCAACCAAAATCCAGCGAAATTTGCAGGATTTTGGTTGATTTTTTTGTGAATGTTCTTAAGAAACATTTTTAACATTTCTTTTTTTCCACCAAAAAATGTTCAACGATTCCCCAAAAATGTTGAAAATGTGGACATCAGAAGTTTCACTGTGCATAAGTGCATTACTAGATAATGGCAGAAATGATGAGGACCATTTGGAATCAAAGAAGCTGCATTTTCTCAAATATCAAGGAGAAAATGCAGCTTATTTCAAGGAGTATGGATATTTTGGATATAGCATTATCAGTAAAAATGCTAAAAACAAGGAGAAATATTCTAAAAATTATTAATACCATCTTGTTTGTGTCATTTCCCACCAAAAAAACCCGAACAACAAATTAAAATTTGGCATGCGGCATGAATGGATAATTTTTAGGACTTAACTGTGCATCGAGTGGCATCAATCCATAAAAAAAATATGTCACTCATATTCTGTGTAGCGAGTGTTTTTTTATTCGATGCCCTAATTATATTTAGCTGATGAAATGCCTGTACTTTTACTTGAGTAGCACTTGAATTTTACCGTGTTGTGCTCAAGTAAAAGAATGCTCCTTCTACCATTTTCTGCAGCAAAGTGATACAACATTTAATGTACAAAAGGCACCAAAAGTAGCACAACATGCCCCACTAAACATTTAAATCTATACACGTTCGTACACATTTGCAAAAAAACACCTCTGTCAACAAATAAAACAAGCAGCATCAAGGAAACTGTCAATATTTGAGGTGACTTTTGTTCCTGCGGTTATGGGTGACAGGATAAATAAAGTGTCTTTTTACAAACAGGAAGTCTCACATGTACTTGGGTTATGGTGATGTGACACATTTGATACAACCACAAGTCAGATAAATTGTGGATCAGTTACACATTTATTTTTCCAGATGAAGATCTAGCACTGAAATGCAGCAAATAAACATATTTGTGCAAGAGGCTGGTTTTGTAAATACTTGTGTATCTCCTCATGAAATAGATGTTAGAAGGAACTGTTTTAAAATTTATTAATTATGCATTAAAAGCACGATTTCACAATTGTTTTTCTTTATGCATATGGCTTGAATCATTAAACACCAACTGTGTAAATCCATGTTAATCTGCTTTTCTTTTCTTTTCTTTATTTAAAAGCTTTTATTTTTGTAAAATGGCTGCTTTCTCTTATTTTACAGTTGCTAGCTACCATAATATTAGTTTTTTTCAGTTTTTTTGTGGTTGTGTTGTTTAGTGTTTTTTTTTTTTTTTTTAAACCTCAAACATTAAGTACTACAAGAACTCAGAATTCAGAAGTATGTTTGAGAGGATCAGGTGATTCAGCAGGTAGCTTTGTATTATCCTTAGAGTTTGATCGGCCGTCTCAGACGCTTTTCAAATATTTCTGTTCTTCCTGCAAGTAATATGTTGTATTTACAAGACTTGTGTGGATGTTCAAAGTTGCACCAGAAATCTACATTAACCCTCCTGTTGTCTTCATTTATGGGCACCAAAATATTGTTCCCTTGTCTGAAAAAAAATCAAAAATTCAGCAAAAGAAATTCCCCACATTTATTAAAAACTTGCAAAATCTTCAGGTATATCTAAAGTGATTCCATATAAATGTCAATAAAAGTTCTAATATTTTCTTGAAGACCATTCAGGAAAACAAAATCAGCCAAAATTCAACGAATTTCACTGGATTTTGGTTGATTTTTTTCTGAATATTCTGAAAGAATCGTTTTTTGTTTTTTTTTTACCATTTCTTTTTTCCACCAAAAAATGTTCAAAAACTTCCCAAAAATGTTGAAAATGTGGAAGTTTTCACTGAAAATATAGTGAAATAGTGAAACTTCTGATGTCCACATTTTTAACATTTTTGGGAAATCTCTGGACATTTTTTGGTGGAAAAAAAGAAATGTTAAAAAAAAAAGGTTTCTTAAGAACATTCAGAAAAAAAATCAACCAAATCCAGCAAGTTTCACTGGATTTTGGTTGTGTTGTTCAAAAATTTCCCCAAAAATGTTGAAAATGTGGAAGTTTTCACTGTGAAAATATGTTTTTTTCCACATATTTTCAAACATTAAAATGGGCCAATTTTGTGTTATATGTTCCTCTGAAATGATGTGAGATACAATCATACAGTATCAGACAATGTAAATGATAACGTTAAAGCTTGATGATTTCATATGTGGAAATTTATTTATCTTTGTAATAGAGTTGAGTCACTCCATTTCAACTCATCAAATATTTGGATCATTTTTGATTTGCCTGAAATTCTTATAGCATAGTTTACGGATATTTATAAAAATGCTCGTGAAATTTTAAATTGATCTATCGAGTACTTCTCAAGATAAAATTTTGCAAAAAAAAAACGTCCTTTCAACCCACTTTCAACACATTTTCTCCCACATTCAAATTTGAGGCTGTTTGAACGACAACATCTCAGGAATTATTACAGATAAAAACCCGAAATTTTCACTGTTATTTCTCATCATGTCATTGATCCAAAATCTGTTCAATATCAGACATATTGCTCAAATAATCTCTGATAATGGGTGAGTTGAAATATGAAGAAAAAAACTGAAGCCATCATGAAAAGTCTTTGAGCAGACATTAATAAAAAAAGTAATTCTGAAAGTAAACTACTGATATTTTCTGAACCACATGTAGCTGCATGACACAATAACACAAAACAAAGCATATAGAATCATTTTTAGTGTAAAACAGTTGGTCACAAACATGATTTATTTATGTTTTGAACACTGATATAACTGATTCAATAGGTCAAAATGGTTCCTAAAATATAACTAAGAAAATATATATTTTTAATATCACCATATTTAAGATAGGCAGAAGGGTCCTGATGTTTTTGTGAAAGTTAAAATGTGTGTGTTTGAAATTATAGTTTCCACTGATAAATTCAACCAAACCCATAGAGAAACTCCACCGGCAGCATTTCGACGTTCAGTCAAAGGTTTATTCCTCTTTATTTAATGAATCTCTGAGGTTATATCAGAGGCTATATGTTTGTAAAGTCCTACCTGTCATCACATTCCTGCTGCAATCATAAAATAATAAAAGTGTGACGAAACGTTTCAGTGTGAATAAAATGTTGTTGAGCCAAGTGGCATCTTGTGGACGTGAGAGGTAATGCAAGAGTGAAATGAAATGTAAAAAAACAACTAGCAAAAGAAGAGAAAAGAAATACTCTCTGCATTAGACCTGCTTTCCTTCTTATTTCTATTTTTATCAGAAATGTTTAACCTCATTATCTGTAATCCTAATTTGATAGGAACCATCCCCTTTATTCATACACATTTACTGTATAAACACTGCAAAAACTCCAAATCTTACCAAGTCTATTTGTCTTATTTTTAGTCAAAACGTCTCATCCCACTTGATTTAAGATAAATTCACTTAACAAGAGACATTTGAACAGATGGAGGGACTTGTTTTAAGACAATACATCTTAAATCTCTTGTTAAGTCAAACAATCTTGAAATTATCTTGTTTTGAGTTGAAAATTAAAAAATAAGTTTAACCCTCGTGTCGTCCTACGGGTCAAATTAACCCGTTTTAAAGTTTGAAAATGTGGGAAAATTATATATATATATTTTCACAGTGAAACTTCTGATGTCCACATTTCAACATTTTTGGGAAATCTTTGAACATTTTTGGGTGAAAAAAAAAAATGTTAAAAATGTTTCTTAAGAACATTCACAAAAAAATCAACCAAAATCCAGCAAAATTCGCTGGATTTTGGTTGATTTTTATGTGAATGTTCTTAAAGAAAATATTAGAAGTTTTACTGATATATATGGAATCACTTTAGATATTTTTAGGATTTTTTTGGAAGATTTTTACTCATTTTTTGAAAATATTTACAAGAATTTTCTTGCCAAATTTGGGGTATTTTTTATTTTATTTTTATTTTTTAAATAAAACTTTTAAGGGAAATGTTTCAGGAATTATTGGAATTTTCTTCCTGAAGGTTTTGCAAATTTTCAGAAATTTGGGGAATTTTTTGCTGATTTTTCAGATTTTTTTCAGACAAGGAAGCAATATTTTTTGGTGCCTGTAAATGAAGACAGCAGGAGGGTTAATACATCTCAAATTAGGAGGTTATATGAAAGCAAAAATCTATTTTTGAGTGAAAAACTACTATTTTTTTAAAGCATATCTGGCTTATCTTAAGACACCTAAGCTTGGCAATCCTGGTAAAATAGAGCTTAAAATAAATTTTCAAAGCTAATTTTAAGATCTCAATATTCTATCATATCTTATTTCAAGAAATCTTACCAAGCCATTTTTCACTTGTACTATTGGCAGATTTTTTCACTTATTTCAAGGTAAAAGTTCCTTGAAATAAGTTTTTTTTCCCCTTGTTTTGAGAGGAGCATTTTTTCCAGTGAACAGGTGGAATAATAACGCAGGGTGTGGCTGCCGTAGGTTAAAAATAATTACACAATTAATAATAATAAAATAAATAGACAATAAAATGTACTCCTATTAGATTTTATTTGGATTAAAGTTGAGTAAAGTGACTGATAGTTTCTTGCAGTTTTCAGATCTGATCTCCTGGACGTCAGATACCAACGTCCTGAGAGAATGAAACTGGTCAGGAGACCCCCCGAGCAAGCCAAGCCTGAAAGGCTTCCTTCTTTACCCTGATGGCTTCCCTCACCACTGGTGTCCACCAGCGGGTTCTTGGGTTGCCGCCGCGACAGGCACCAGTAACCTTCAGGCCACAGCTCCTAACAGCTGCCTCTGCAATGGAGGCTTTGAACATGGACCACTCAGATTCCATGTCCCCAACCTCCTCTGGGATGCAGGAGAAACTCTTCCGGAGGTGGGAGTTGAAAACCCCACGGACAGGGTCCTCCACCTGACGTTTCCAGTTCACCCTCACTACACGTTTGGGTTTACCAGGTCTGTCTGGCAGTCTTCCCCACCACCGGATCCAACTCACCACCAGGTGGTGATCAGTTGACAGCTCTGCTCCTCGCTTCACCCGAGTGTCCAAGACATACAGCTGCAGGTCTGACGATATGACTATAAAGTCGATCATCGACCTTTGACCTAAGGTGCTCTGGTACCAGGTACACTTATGAGCTACCTTATGCTCCAACATGGTGTTTGTTATGGCCAATCCATGACTCGCACAGAAGTCCAATAACAAAAACCGGAAAAGGAGAGAGTCCAACCCCTCTCCAGGATTCTGGTTCCAGAACCCTTGCTGTGCGTGGAGGTGAGCCCAACTATATCTAGCCGGTATTGCTCCACCTCCTGCACCAGCTCGGGTTCCTTCCCCACCAGTGAGGTGACGTTCCATGTCCCCAAGGCTAGTCTATGCCACCAGGGGGCAGTGCGCCCAGACGCCCGCTCCTGCCTACTGCCTGGTTGGCATAGCACCCGACCCCGATTTCCTGGTGGGTGGTGGGCCCACCGGGCAGCGACCCCGTGTTACTTTTTCGGGCTGTGCCCGACCGAGCCCCACGGGGCCCCAAGACTCGGCCACCAGGTGCTCTCTGACGAGCTCCCCCCCCCGAGGCCTGGCTCCAGGGAGAGGCCCTGGTTTCCCTGGTCCGGGCGAGGTAGCGGCTTTCTTCTTGGGTGTTGTCATCAGGGTTTTCTTAATCGCTCTTTGTCTGGTCCCTCCCCCAGGACCAATTTGCCTGAGGAGACCCTACCAGGGGCTGTTGCCCCGGACAACATAGCTCCCAGGATCACAGGGACACTCAAACCCCTCCACTACGATAAGATGGCGATTGATCAGGGGGAGAATGCTCTAAAGAAACATTTTTAACATTTCTTTTTTTTCACCAAAAAACATTCAAAGATTTCCCAAAAATGTTGAAAACGTGAACATCAGAAGTTTCACTGTGAAAATACATTTTTTTCCACATTTTCCAACTTCAAAATGGGTCAATTTTGACCCGCGGGACAACACGAGGGTTAATGGTTATTTCCATTATTTATTCACTATTTGGTCATAAAACATGAGAAAATAGTGACAAATGTTCATCACAGTTTTCTAAATCTCATGCTGGCCTCCTCGTATCTTGTAATATGATGTTCTGTCTGAACAACAGTCCAGAACTGTTTAAGTCTGCAAATATGAAATGTCTCCAAAAGTCTTGTATGGTTGTTGTTAACTGGACTATCTGGCTTCTAATAGAAAGTCCCAGAAATTTTTAGTGCACAGTTGCAGGTCATTTGCTCCAAAACTCTCTAAAATGTGGAGGTAAATCTGAATCAGGGTGCCATTTAAATGTCTTCTGCTGGACATAAAACAATAAAACCTGTGTTTGTACAGTTGTATGTGAATGCTCAGTCTTGCTGAACAACAGTTTCCATGAGTTAACTGGTTGCTGGGAGTGACGCCGACATGAAAGAAGCTGCCTATGGTGCTGCATCGTCTCCACAGTGTCACAGAGTCTGATGGCTGCCGACAGATTAATCATTGATCGATCCACAGAGGCAGCAGAAAGGGACAGATTCTGTTTTACTGCTGCTGCATGTGTTCATCAGAAAATACAAGCGATCAAACAGGACGTACGGGCTGGTTATACAGCATGTTGTAGGTTTTATAGATGAGGATTCAGCTCTGGCAGCAGTCTTCCTGGAAATGGAACATGAGGCCGATATTTTCTCCTTACTGTCAGTCCACACCCAACTCTTCAGGATTCACCAACACCTGATCTACTGAAACCTGTTTACTTTGCGTGTGGTGTCTTATTCATTTTGACAACACATCTTTGATTAACCCTCCTGTTGTCCTCATTTACCGGCACCAAAAAATATTGTTTCCATGTTTGAAAAAAATCCAAAAATTCAGCAGAAAAATTCCCAAAATTTCTGAAAATTTGCAAAACCTTCAGGAAGAAAATTCCAATAATTCCTTAATTAGACTTAAAAATCACCTCTTTTTCCATTCCACACATACAATATGAGGTATATTAGATGTTTACTCTCTCACTCTACTGTACAACGCTCAGTGGACCCTCCACACACACCTCTCCTGCTCTTTCACCTCACCTTGTTGCCATGGCGACGCAGGGCTCAGGTGATCTCAATATCTGAAAGCAGGAAGGCCTCGACAAACCGGTTCTGCTGGCCGAGACACAAAAGATTGACATCCATAGAGCAGCCGAGGAGAAGGAGTGACTAAATACCTCCTCATCTGCTCAGAAAAAAACAAAAATCCCTCTGATATTAACGAGTCCTTCAGGGATTTATAGTGTTTGTAGAACTCTGGGTGTGTTCTTGTGTGCTGCGGAATATCAACATCACATGAAGCAGGATTAATGTGTGTAATTTAGCCGTCAGAGTATTTGTTTTAGTATTATATTCTCCTAAAAAGATGAACGTTTTGAGATGAATATGAATAATAATGACAAGAATAAAGTCTCCAAAACGACACAGCATGAATCTCTTTAAAGAAGGAGGCAGGAAGCTGGAAAATTTAATCACAAAACTAAAAATAATTCTATTAAAAGTGTGTGAGTCTGTGATTTCACTGCAGCTCACCTGAAACATGAAGCAGCAGAGACTCGAAACTTTATCCTCACAGATTCACTCCACAGTTAAACCACACGGAGTGAAACACAGGCAGCTTCCGGTTCAGGCTTTTCAAAGTTAGGCTGCTTTCTGTTTTACAAAGAGCAAAGAATACTGGTTTTAGAGATCCAGATTTAAGATTAATTTAAAGTTTACAGAATCGTTTTAGTTAGGTGGTGCTTCTTCACAAACTTCACGTGTTTCTAGAGGTTTTTTTTATTTTTATTGGAATTATTTGGTTTGGTGGCAGGTAGAAACATGAACATAGAGCAGGAAATAATGATTATTGTCATTACTGTTCAATCATTCTTTCTCTAAAACATGAGACAACAGTGAGAAATTTCCCAAATCCCAAGTTTGTGTCTTGTAATATGATGTTCTGCCTGATCAAAAGCCCAGATTCCAAAATATCAGGTGAGTTTTTTTTGGAAGTGGTCCAGAAATGCTTCATTTTTAATTTCATTTTATTTCAGTTCAGTTCAGTTCAGTTCATTTTATTTTATTTTATTTTATTTTATTTTATTTTATTTTAGTATTAGGGTTAGGGTCATATTATTTTATTATATTTGATTTTATTATATTTTAAAGTTATTCGGGGCACCTTTTATGGTACTGAAAGAATCATTTTGATGGTTCTTCATGGAACTTTTGGGGGTTATTTAAACAACTGTTTTTTGTTTTTTTGTTTTTTTTAAAAAGTGGTTCTTAAAAGGATCTCCAGCTTTTTCAGGTATCACTTGAGGATTTGGTTGTTCTGTTTTGTTTGCTTTTGTGTACTTATTTTCTCTTTTGCCTTTCTGATACTGTGGCATGTCTGAATTAAATCAGATAAATATAATTACTAAAAAGATGACTAAAATTACTGTAAAGAACCAACCTTGGTTCCAGTTAGTACCTTTATTGTTCAGTGTCTGTTTTTCAGAAATAATCCAAACCTGGAGACAATATTTTACAATTTAAACCCAAAGTTTTGCCTCCATCTTCCCATTATTTCTCTGTTTTCTTTCTTTCTTTCGTGTGGTTCTGAATGATGCCAGTAAAGAAGCAAACTGCATGTTTATTTTTCACAAACAATAAAATAGATAATATCGAGCAAGCCTGAGGTGACGGATTATTTCATTAAATTTTCCTTTAATGCATGCATCGGTTCTGCTGCTCTTATAGTGATGTTTATTCTCATGTATGAAGCAGCTGTAAGACTCGTGGCCTTATTATTTACTCTGGATAAAATAATAAAGGCGCGGTCGGTATCCGTGATGAATCACATACTGTGGGCTGAAAACTGTTGCAGGTCTTTATGGATTTGACTTCTTAAGCCAGTTGCACCTTTAATCACAGTATAGTCAGAGATGTCTCAGTAAAACAAGAGCTGTTGATAACCACAAGAATAAAAGTACTATACTGGCAGTGGTAAATGAATTTTAAATGCCAGTGGGCTGAAATTATCAGTTTGATAAAAATGGAAAGTGATTTGTCAACTCCTTGTTTCATTTTTAGAATGGTTTTAATCCACATTAGACAGAAAAAATCCTGATAATCCTGGTATCAAAATGATCCTTTCATTGTCTATAAGTTTTTCTGACCGACCACCTGTCACACATACTGATATGAGCCTTGAAAGTTTTTCCTGTGGGAAAGACCTCCATGTTTAAGTGTTCTGATGGTCTGTCTCTCTTCTATTGTTCATTGCCTTTTCCTCTCCATTTTTATAGCAACACACAACTTTCTGCAGTACAATACTGTTCAAATAATGCTCTGGAGGGTCTGGTGCCACGGTGTGTTCTAACACTACTTTTTTGCAGACAGAGGGGGTTGGAAGTAATCAAGAGAAGTTGGAACACCTGTAGGATTTGTAGCTCCAACTTTCAAGGCTTGATCAACCTCCATTGCTGCAGAACAGCTTTAAGTTGTTAACCCATTTCTGTTCCCTGAAAAAGGCCTTTTTGTGTCATTCTGAAATGTACTTTACCCTTTTTTAACCTCTGGCAGTTCACCATTTACCGTTGTGCTATTTTTAGTTATTCATTGGACTTGAACAACTTGAATTTCAGTGAAAAAAATGGAAATATTGGGGCGTTCTAAAACTTTTGACAGTGTATATAAGGACAAAATGCATCATCAGTATTTGTAGATTTTTACATAAAGCTGACCCCAGTGCAAACTTCATGCTTTTATTTTCCAGACAGAAGCGCCTCACTTCCGGCGCAGCTGCGGTTTTTGCCGCTGTCTTGCCGCGGCGGCGCCCTGAGCGCATTCCAGCTCCGGGGAGCTGTGAGCGGATCACGGACACATTCCTGAGTAGGCGGTAGACTTTCCCGAGCGGCAGGTTGGTTCGCGTGAGCTGGAAGAGTCTGTTTAAAGTGCGCTAATGACGCTGTTCATGCGCTCCGGAGACAGTAGCTGGTAGTGGGCCGCAGGTGTGGAGGAGGATCCGGGACCCGGAGCAGGAACATGGACCGAGCAGAGCAGCCAGAGGTACCTGCTGGTCCCCGGGGAGTCTGACAGCGAGATCGGAGGTAAGAACTGATTTCTGTTTCTGTCCTTTTGTATCCACTCGGCAGCAGAGCTATGCCAAACAGTGCGTAATTGTGCCAAACAGTGCGTAATTGTGCCAAAATATAACCAAACTTGATGTTTTTATCCAGGAGAAACAGATTTAAACGACAAATTCAACCCTTAAATTAAGTTTGACACATTTGGGAAATACTACAAGAAAAAAATAATCACAGTATCTCTTCCCAGATGAACAGCTGTTACTCAGGATTTCAAATTTATTGAAGTATTTCACTGGGAAACACTAGTTTCACGCTTCACAATTAGGTTTGTGATTCATCCACAGTAATATTTTGTGAAAATTTCTGCTGTTGGGTATTTTTTTGACACTTTGAGGCCTATACACACAGTCTGATGAGCAGTTTGTGAGCGTTTCTTGCACTTTTTTCTTCACTACTGGCTCATTTTACACAATCATGAAAAAACTATACCCGGATAATAAACAGACTGACTTTTATAGTCTTTTGTTAAAGTGTTAAAGTTTCATGTTTCAAAATGAGCTTTATGGTTCACCCACAGTGAATGTTTGTGAAATTACTGCAGCTTAGTTTTTAAATGTCACTTTTAAACACTTTGAGTCCCACAAACACAGTCCATCTAGCAGTTTTTTGAGCATTTCTTAGCCATTTTTACTCACTGTAGGCCCATTTTTCACAGTCAGATGGCACCTTAATATACTTTCGTTGAAGTATCTCACTGGTAAAAAAACAAACAAAACAAAAACAGTTTTATGTTTCAAAATGAGGTTTGTGATTCACTAGTTATATTTTGTGAAATTTCTGCTGTGGAGTGTTTAAATGTCACTTTTTAATACTTTAAGGCCCACAAACACAGTCTGATTAGCAATTTTTGAGAGTTTCTTGGCCATTTTTACTCACTGTAGGCAAATTTTTCACAACAATGAAACGTCTCAGTGTCTCTTCTCGGATAAATCACTCTAAGGGTAATCAGACTGCACTGTAAAATGTTTTTATTGCACTATTTCACTCGTCAAAACAAGCTTTATGCATCAAAACAAGTTTTGTGCTTCACCCACAGTCACAGTTTGGGGAAATTAGTGCTGCTTAGTTTTTAGATGTCAGTTTTGAATAATTAAAGGCCCACAAACAGTTAAATTTTCAATTTTTGAGCTTTTTTTTTGCACATTTTTCCTCACTGTTGGCTCATTTTTCAGGATTTTACTTTGAAATGACATTTTATTGAAATATTTCACTGGTTAAAAACAAGTTTCATGCTTCAAAATGAGGTTGGCGAGTCACATGCAGTAATATTTTGTGACATTTCTGCTGTTGAGTTTTTAAATGTCACTTTTCAGCACTTTAACGTCCATAAATACAATCTGATGAGCAGTTTTAGACTCTCTCTTGAATATTTTTCCTTACCGTAAACCCATTTTTCACAGCCATGAAGAATCAGTATCTCTTCCCAGATAAATCACTGTTACTCAGGATTTTATTTTGAAATTGAATCTTATTGAAGTATTTCACTGAAAAAACTAGTTTCACTCTTCACATTTAGGTTTGCAATTCACCCACAGTAGTAGTTTGTAAAATAATACTGCTGTTGAGTTTTTAAAAGTCACTTTGAGGTCCCAAAAACACGATTGGAAGGATGATTTTAGCCTCATTTTACACTTCAGAAATCCTGCAGTTCTATGGAAACATTTAAAAGTTTGGCTTCCACTCGCCAAAAGTGACTGGATTATTTTTAACGCATCAAAATGACTTGAGTTCAATGTTTAAGGTTATATTTGAATGAATATATCCCATTTGTTTACGTTATATTGATAAAATTCACCCATAAACATGCTAATTACAGTCTAATTTCCAAATATAAATAAATATATTCGACATGATCAACACATGCAGCCTGAAAATCAGAAACAGTACTTTAATTCTGCCTGTAATGGAAATATCAAACCTGACTGCACTATAAACTGCAAACATTTCTTTGGTCTTAGTGTCTTCTACCACAAACTAATGTATATTTGCACATTATGACTGTTTGATCCAGATTAATGCAGGTGGAGACGAAGATATTTATTCATTGATCTGTGTCAGACGTGAGAATACCGTAATGGCCAAAAAATTAAATAAATCACACAAAAGAAGAAAGAAACCAAAAACCTTTAAAGAATGTCTGAAAACAAGCAGGATGAAGTTTGGTACATGAACTTCTACCTGCTACATGTCCGTCCATCTCATATCTTACTGCTTCCTATTTGTTATACATCTTTAGAAACTCCATATTTCTATTTCTCAATTTTCTTTCTACGTTTTTATGAAATTGTTTTATAGCTGTACTCATTTTTTACCCTTGTCACCCAGACCTTATATAATAAATAGTCATTTTTTTGGCACAACACCGGAGCTTTTGGCACAAATTACTCACTTAATTAAACAAACTGAAGACTGTTGGCTGCATACTGAGCTGTAAAAGTATGAAACACTATTTAACCCTCCTGTTGTTCTCATTTACTGGCACCAAAAAATATTGTTTCCTTGTCTGAAAAAAATCCAAAGAAATCAGCAAAAAAAATTCCCCAAGTTTATGAAAATTTGCAAAACCTTCATGAAGAAAATGGCAATAATTCCTTAAAAGTTTCCCTTAAAAGTTTTATTTTAAAAAAAATCCCCGAAATTTGGCAAGAAAATTCTTCCAAAAAAATTCCTAAAAATATCTAAAGTTTAAAAACTTGTAATATTTTCTTTAAGAACATTCACAAAAAAATCAACCAAAATGCAGTGAAATTCGCTGGATTCTGGTTGATTTTTTTGTGAATGTTCTTAAGAAACATTTTTATCATTTCTTTTTTCCACCAGAAAATGTTCAAAAATTTCCCAAAAATGTTGAAAATGTGGACATCAGAAGTTTCATTGTGAAAATATATTTTCTTCCACATTTTCAAACTTTAAAACGGGTCAATTTGACCCACAGGTCGACACGAGGGTTAAAGTTAACACCTGATGTGTCAGAATATGTGCCGACTATGAAGCAAATCCTAATCAGATAGATTCTCGGTGAGTTACCTGTCGGTCCGGATCACAGCTGATTGTCCGTCTACCGTCTGATTCCAGAGTTTTTCAGCGATGGCCGGCTGCTGGCAGTGGTGTCGACGCACATGTGTGTGCTGCCTGTCGGAGGAGGACAAGACGACCATCAGCGTGCACAAAGAGATCGAGGACATCCTGAGGCGTGAGCGGAAGAAAAAGAGGCGGGAGATTAAAATCCTGCTGCTGGGTCAGTACCTGCACATCACACTGCACAGGGAAGCTACGGAGCAAATAAAAACGATCAGACAGACATTAGGCGACACCTAAAATCTGACAAGACAGTAGCAGGAACACCCAGTATTCAGATCCAAACTGCCCGGCCTGTTTGGTGGCCTGCAGGCAGCTTACAGAACTATGTGAGGCATGTGTCACCAGATGAGTATGTGAAGAATGGTCCAGATTGGGATCGGTTTGACCTGAAAACTGCAGATCACACACCTAAAGGCCTGTTTAACAGCTGGTTAGACTATTTGGCAGTGCTTTGCTCTTATTGTTTTGTCATTTCCTTCATTTATTCTGTCATTCCACCTCAATTTACTACATTTTTAAACAAGAAAAGCACTCAGAGAGCCCAGTACTCTGCTAAGGCTGTTCAGACGTATCATTTCCGACGGCTGAAATCTTGAAAAAAAAAAAAACGTGGCAGAAATCACAACAACATAGAATGTGGCCAATTAGTATAGATGTATCCACAAACCAATCGACCTGCGCTGAGTACAGGCGTGTGTTCTGCATGTGTACGTTATATACGGATACCAGATCACATGACCTAAATATGTAGCGGGCGGCAGGAACTGATGGAACTCGGAAACACCCTCACAATTTAATCAGTTGTTCCCTGGATCATTTCCAATGAATAAATCCCGATTAGTCTGCAGGTTGGATTTGTAGTAGAATCGTAATCATGTGATCGTCAGCAGGCAGCTGAGGTAGTGTTCATTTGTAGTCATAGCTACAGTGCCGCTATCTTGCAATGATACAGAAATCTTTAACAAATCTGTGGATCCAGACTATAAGCCGCATCACTGACAAAATCTAATCAGGTGGTCCTTGAGTCACTTCTAACCTTCCCTGAAAATTTCATCCCAATCCATCAGTCCATTTTTGAGTAATGTTGCACACAGACGGACAAATGTACGCCGATTGTCACATAAAAAATGCACACCTGATGATCTCATATTTACTAGATTTTTTTCTCTGCATTCGTATGTTGTTACACATGTGTCATGAGTGACAGTTTTTGAATTAAAAATTCTTAAAAAATGTCAATTTTTGCGCTATTGTCTTCGTAGCAATCTGTGGAGCAATGTTTCAAAATTCAGCAGCACTGCAGCTGATTTGTTTGCTTTTGGCGACGAATCAGTTCCTTGCAGTGTTTTATTGTGAAAAACCCCGGTTGTAAATTCAGCTGAAACATGAGAGGAAGTGTTTCACAAAATAAATGTCACATAGTGACTCCACGTTCAGTCCGTTATCAGCAGACTAAATACAGATGAGTTGTTTCAGGTTTGGAGGGGAAATCCTGCAACGATACACAGCTCCAGTAAACAATAATATTGAATTATTGCTGCTCTTATTTCCTGTGTCGCTGGATGGAGTTATAGAAAACTACTGTCGGTCTACGGGAACAGGACTGTCACACTGGAAAAAATGACCCTCTCAAAACAAGAACTTTTACCTTGAAATAAGTGAAAAAATCTGCCAATAGAACAAGTGAAAAATGTCTTGGTAAGATTTCTTGAAATAAGATGATATTTAAAATATTAAGATCTTAAAATTATCTGAGAAAACTTATTTTAAGCTCTATTTTACCAGGATTGTCAAACTTAGGTGTCTTAAAATAATCCAGACATGCTAAAAAAAAAATAGTAGTTTTTCACTCAAAAACAGATTTTTGTTTTCATGTAACCTCCTAAATTGAGATGCATTAACGCTCCTGCTGTCTTCATGTACAGGTACCAAAAATATTGTTTCCTTGTCAGAAAAAAATCAAAAAAATCAGCAAAAAAAATTCCCCAAATTTCTAAAAGTTTGCAAAACCTTCAGGAACAAAATTCCAATAATTCCTTAAAAGTTTCCCTCAAAAGGTTTATTTATTTTAAAAAAAAACAAAAACAAAAAAAAAAACAAATTCTTGTAAATATGTTCAAAAATGAATTAACATCTTCCAAAAAAATCCTAAAAATATCTAAAGTGATTCCATATATATCAGTAAACCTTCTAATATTTTCTTTAAGGAACATTCACATAAAAATCAACCAAAATCCAGTGGATTTTGGTTGATTTGGTTGTTTTTACAGTGCGATAAAACAGCTTGGAGGGAGAATCATGTGATGTTTCTGGACAGCAGGTTGAGAAATGACAGGAAGGAAACAGAAGTAAGAGTTTCAGATGAATAAAATATCTACATGCAAAGAGCATCAGTCAGGCCTCTGGATATCAGGGTTAGACAATGTGGGAGGACAGAGCTGATACTAAGCTGAATAATTCCAAGAGCATCAGTAAAAACAAAAAACTGGACTTCTGTTGAGGATTCTTGCTTCACATCTCATCCAAGAAAATTCTTCAGTTCTAACTGACTGATGAGGAGTCACAGATCTATGAAGAATCCTCTTAGATGTCTTCAAGAACCTAAAACAGAAGCCCAGCTGATTTTTTTTTACTGAAGTTTGTAGAATATCTATGACCTGGATCACTGAGGATTTAAACAAATACATTAACCCTCGTGTCGTCCTATGGGTCAAATGGACCCATTTTAAAGTTTGAAAATGTCGAGAAAAATGTATTTTCATGTCCACATTTTCAACATTTTTGGGAAATAGTTTGAACATTTTTTGGTAGAATAAACAAAATGTCAAAAAAAAATGTTTCTTTAGGAACATTCACAAAAAAAAAAATCAACCAAAATGCAGTGAATTTCACTTAAACTTTTGTCTTGGTTCATTGTAGGTGTCAATCGAACATCCACAGGAATGCTAACATCTCAGGTATCGCAGCAGATAATCAACACTTTCCCTGTCAGTGGTTTTAATGTGGCAGATCTCTCAACTTTTTCCTCTTTTGTTTCATCTCCACCAGAAGCATTTCCCCTCCGTTGACTCTGAAACTGAAGCGCTCAGAGTCTCAGAGCTCCGTCCAGTTGAACAGGATCTGTCAGTTTCTTTGTTCTTCTGCTACGGTTTACCTTTAAGGGCTTCAAGCTTTTCATCTATATAACAACATAAGTAGCTGAGAAATGATGCTGTAGCTTCCAGATCCTCTTCGCTAATCACTGAAAGGAATCATTTTAGCAGCTCAGTGGAAACAGTTTATTCTGCTGACAGCCGTGGATGTACACTGCAAAAACTCTAAATCCTACCAAGTCTGTTTGTCTGATTTTTAGTCTAAATGTCTCATCCCACTTGATTTAAGATAAATTCATTTAACAAGAGACATTTCAGCAGATGGAGGGACTTGTTTGAAGACAATGCATCTGAAATATCTTGTTAAGTCAAACAATCTGGAAATTATCTTGTTTTGAGTTGAATTTTACAAGAAAACTCAAAATAAGTTTAACCCTCGTGTCGTCCTGCGGGTCAAATTGACCCGTTTTAAAGTTGGAAAATGTGGGAAAAATATATTTTCACAGTGAAACTTCTGATGTTCACATTTTCAACATTTTCTGGAAAATTTTTTGGTGGATAAAAAGAAACGTTAAAAATGTTTCTTAAGAACATTCACAAAAAGATCAACCAAAATCCAGCGAATTTCACTGGATTTTGGTTGATTTTTCTGTGAATGTTCTTAAGAAAATATTAGAAGTTTTACTGATATATATGGAATCACTTTAGATATTTTTAGGATTTTTTGGGAAGATTTTTAATCATTTTTTGAAAATATTTACAAGAATTTTCTTGCCAAATTTTTTCTTTTTTAAATAAAACTTTTAAGGGCAACTTTTAAGGAATTATTGGAATTTTCTTCCTGAAGGTTTTGCAAATTTTCAGAAATTTGGGGGGATTTTTTTGCTGAATTTTTGGATTTTTTTCAGACGAGGAAACAATATTTTTGGTGCCTGTAAATGAAGACAACAGGAGGGTTAAAACATCTCAAATTAGGAGGTTACATGAAAGCAAAAATCTGTTTTTGAGTGAAAAACTACAATTTTTTTGCATGTCTGGCTTATTGTAAGACACCTAAGCTTGACAATCCTGGTAAAATAGAGCTTAAAATAAGTTTTCCCAGATAATTTTAAGATCTCAGTATTCTAAATATCATATCTTATTTCAAGAAATCTTACCAAGACATTTTTCACTTGTTCTATCGGCAGATTTTTTCACTTATTTCAAGGTAAAAGTTCTTGTTTTGAGAGGGTCATTTTTTCCAGTGTGACAGTCCTGTTCCCGTAGACCGACAGTTCACTTTACTCGACTTTCTTGTCTTTGGACTGGAAGAAACCCAAATAGAAGAAGGGTGGACATGAACAACGAAAGGAGAAAAACTGACTGATACTTTATTATTTCTCCTCTTCGTTTCTCAGGAACCGGCGAGAGCGGGAAAACTACCTTCATCCGACAGATGAGGATCATCCACGGCAAAGGTTTCTCCCCGGAGGAGAGGATGACCTTCGCCAAATGCATCTTCCAGAACATCTTCACTGCCATCAAGGCACTGACGGGAGCCATGAGGATGCTCAGGATCCCCTATTCCAACGCCGAGAACGAGGTAGACGCACAAATCCACCAGCAGAACCTCACCTGGTCACACATGACACATTCATGAACAGATCAGATTTGTGAGATTACAGTCAAACACAGCAGAGACAGAGCTCTATAAATATCTGAACCATCTTTCACCATCAACACACACAGGATGAATCCTTGAGCCAAGCAAAACAAAAAAATACCCATTAAAAGCTGTAAGGATGGTACATAATGTTGGATATAATGAGCACACTAATATGTTGTTTGCTAAAGCAAATACTTTTAAATGTATTGATTTAGTTAAATTTAACTGTAAACTGACTGTTGACTGTGCAAAGCAAACCCCAAGTTACCTCCTGATAACAGATGTCAACCATTCAGAAGCAACACTGGAAACTAGGAATTTAGAGGAAATTTTAAAAGCTGTTTAGCTCGTAGCAGCATGAAGAGAAGAATCAGTTTAACTTACTGAATAGTCTGCATGATCATATCAATATGAGCAGTAAAAAAAATGTCAAATACAAGAAAAGACTGCTTGAAAAGTATGATAATGTGAAAAAGTAAATTTCTACAGAGGTATAAAAGTGGAAGGTTTGAAGAAAGCAGGAAACAGTAAAACATGAGATCTACAAACATGTAGTGAGTTATACAAATCATACAAAGACGAAAAGAACGTTTTGCCACAAAATATACATAAATTGTTTCGGGATCAAAAAGGGGATACAATTGGGAGGAAAATACAACTTCAAAATGAACAAAATGAAACAGAAAGATTCTGCGTTTCATTCTGTGGGCTAAGACTCTGGAACAGTTTGGGTGAGGAGAGCAACCAATGTCCAAACATGGAACAGTTTAAAACAAGCAAGAAAAGCACTCAGAGAACGCATTACTCCGCCAAGACTGTTCATTCCCTGACCATACGCTGAGCACAGGCGTGTGTTCTGCATGTGGACGTTATGTACGGACATGGAATCACACGACCTAAATATGTAGCGGGCGGCAGGAATTGATGGGACTCAGAAACACCCCCACAATTTAACCAGGTGTTCCTTGGATCATTTACGATAAGTCCTCAGTGGTGGATTTATAGTCGGATCACAGTCATGTGATCATCAGCAGGCAGCTGACGTAGTGTTCACTTGTTGTCATGGTTACAGTGACGCTGTGCCGCTATCTGGCAATGATACAGAAATCTCTAACTAATCCGTGGATCCAGACTATCAGCTGCATCACTGCCAGAATCTAATCACTTGGTCCTTGTGTCATTTCTGACCTTCCCTGAAAATTTCATCCAAATCCGTTGGTCCGTTTTTGGGTGAAACTGTGCACAGACGGATGGAAGGAAGGATTCATGTACACTGATCGTCACATAACTCCACTGCGTTCCTTGGCGGAGTAAATATTAGATCACATTTTCACAGGATGCAGGGATCAAGTGGAGGAGCGACAGTCACTGGGTGTTCACACCTTACTGCTATTACCGTATTGGCCCGAATATAAGACGACCCTGATTATAAGACGACCCCCTCTTTTTCAAGACTCAAGTTTGAAAAAAGACTTTTTGAACACCAAATTAACCCTCTAAGCGCCAAAGTCGCAATATTGCGACAAGCAACATTGCTGAACATAACAAGCTATAGCTGCAAATATGGTGCCTCATATGGTTACTACTTTACACCAGGAGATGGCGGACATCTGGAACTTCAATCTGAGCATCATTTGTGGGCGTGTTTTCATTCAAAGTTTTTGGAGTTTATAGATTGAAAACCGCCTCCCCTGTCGAGGAGACGAGGGTCGCAGTCGACGCAGCAGGCGCACGACAGCGCGAGAAAACTCACCATTCGGAGAGGTCAGGTTTCACCGGGACGAGTACTTCGTCAGTAAGGGCGACTCAATCCCTGAAGAGGAATTTCACCCTCCTGGATGAAGACGTCATTTTCGACAGTGGAGACGGAAAGTAACGCTGCGTCTGTGCGTAAACGGCAGCGAGTCCGTGCGCCATGACAGACCCACAAGCAGCACATACTGGAGCGATGACTTGCTTCCACCGTGTCCAGGGTGGCGTGGTGGGTGTAGCAGGGGTGGCAAAAACACCGCTAATTGTGAGGTGGGTAGCGGGATGCAAAAAACCGCGGAAATAGCGCAGACGCGGGAGAAAATGGCACGGATAATAGCGCGGAAGGCCGCAGTGCGTTTCACGGTCCCAGTCGTAAATGACGATCATAGGCTGGTTTGCTTGAGAGATGAGAAAATGTCACAACGATCAACATTTAGATGAGCCTGTGGTATCGTGAAGAAAGGCATCTGACCAAATTCTGACCCAAGCAATGCCATCTTATCGATAATCATCTGTGAAAGTTATAGCCAATCATATGTCTGCCCCTGGTGACGTCTTGATAGCAAATTAATGTGGGAACTTACGCCCTCACAAACTATTGGATCATACTGATGATTTTTACCTCATTGACAGTATCCATTTATCTCTAATCTATTGTCAAGTTACAATTAGAAAAAGTGATATCAAAACTGAATATTTTATTGAAAAAAACTGTGGTCCTAAAGGGTTAATTTTTTATACAGAAACATAATTTACAGTACATCTAATCAAATGATATAACTATATATGTGAGAGAAAAAGCATGTTACTTTTGCCTCAGTCAAATCTTAATATCTGAATGGCCTGGGGAGTCAAGTTCAGCATTCGCTTCAATGATATCTGGCGCCATCTAGCGTCGTGAATGGGTATAATGTTTAGACCCCGAATATAAGACGACCCCCATTTTTTCAGTCTTATTTCAATGCAAAAAACACCGTCTTATATTCGGGCCAATACGGTAATGATGACTCTATCAAGGAACGCAGTGGAGTTATGTAACGATCGAGTCTGTCTGTCTGTCTGTCTGTCTGTTATTCTGTCTGTCTGTCTGTTTGTTATTCTGTCTGTCTGTCTGTCTGTTTGTTATTCTGTCTGTCTGTCTGTTATTCTGTCTGTCTGTCTGTCTGTTATTCTGTCTGTCTGTCTGTCTGTTATTCTGTCTGTCTGTCTGTTATTCTGTCTGTCTGTTAGCAACATTACTCAAAAACGGACTAACGGATTTGGATGAATTCCTCAGGGAAGGTCAGAAATGACACAAGGACCAAGTGATTAGATTTTGGCAGTGATGCAGCTTATGGTCTGGATCCACAGATTTGCTAAAGATGTAAAAACGGTAACTATGACAACAAGTGAACACTACGTCAGCTGCCTTCTGACGATCACATGATTGTGATCCGACTACAAATCCACTGCTGAGGACTTATCAGGACTTATCCGTCGGAAATTATATAAGGAACAACTGATTAAATTACGGGGGTGTTTCCGAGTCCCATTAATTCCGCTACATATTTAAGTCACGTGATTTGGTTGTTTTGTTTTTGTGGCATGTCTGAAATAAATGAATTTTAAGATGCCACATAGAGGAGGACTAATCGCACAGAGAACTTTCTTCTATTTTAAAAATTTTAGCTACAAACTCTAATCGTCTCTCGCTGCCCTGCAGGTCTACGCCAACTGGCTGCAGGACGTGAACACAGTGCAGGTCACTCAGCTGGATCGAGGATACGTCGACGCCATCCGCCGCCTCTGGGCCGATTCAGGGATCCGGGTGTGTTACAGTCGCCGCTGCGAGTACCAGCTGCTGGACTCCACAGAGTAGTGAGTACCGCCGCTTCACCACACCTTCATCAGTCTCCGTCACATGATTAAACATCACAACGCAGGAATCAACGTGTAAATCTAAAAAAAATGTATCTAATTAATTACAGGCTTTGTAATTAATTAATCGCAATTAATCGCATTGTCAAAAAGTAAATATTTGACACAATAAGTAATTATTTTCAATTCAAATAAATTTTGGTTGACAGCTGAATCAATGAATAGACATATATATGTTTATAATTTAAAATTTATAAAATTAATACAATTTTAAAATGGGACATATAGGGAAAAAAAGCGATTTGGATGATTTAAAGCCTGGATTTAGTTTGTTTTCTTCCACTGTATGGCACACAACAAAAGCATACGTAGTTCAAGGAGCTTCAAAAAGTTGAAAATCCACAGATTTATTCTGTTTTCATAGTTTCTGGGTCTGATAAATGGTGTAATTTTGATGGTTGTTTTCATTTTTTATTTATAAACAAAAATATTTTTTCATAAACTAAACGTTTCTAATTAAGTTATTAAAAGACAGATATTTTTGTGGTTTAACTTATTACTCCGTCGAAGCTCCGCCTCTTTGGCAGAGTAAAAATTTAAACCACAAAAATGTTTGCTTCATTTCTATTTATCTGCATTTTTCATCTGTCTGCTACATTCAGATTACTGCAAACTCAAATGCAGTTATAGTGATTACATTCAACATTTTACGACTTTTTGTAAACTAAAGCACTTTCAATGTCTTCTAACGTGGTCTATCATGGGATGGCTACACTGTTAGCAGGACTGTCGTAGCTAACGTTAGCTCTGGTGCTAACAGCAACATGTTTTGCATTTAGGTGATCAGAAAACTCGTTGTTGCACAATTTGCACACAACCAGACTTTTATCCAAGCTGCCATCAGGAAGATTTTTAAAAGAAAACTTACCTCCCAACAAGCTCAGTGTGTTCTCATCTTCCTTCTCTGTTCACCAAACCTCCTTCTACGCTGACGTCACTCCTGTGTATCTTCTTCACTGCAGACCATAGACCGTACGCTGCAGACAGACTTTAGGTTCATTAGCGCCACCTACTGGGCTGGAGTGTTCATCAGAGTTACCGGTGTGCCACAAATTAGGGAACTGATAAAGGTGCAATTAAATGCGTTAATTTATTAAACGCGTTGTTTTTGTTGCAATTACTTAATCGAAACTAACGCGTTAAAGAGCCAGCCTTAGTAAATATCTGTGAAAAAAAGAAGGAAACGCACCTGAAAAAGCAGAAATGTTTTATATTTAATTAGTGACTCCACAGGATGTAACAGAATCCACTTATTTCCTCACTTGTTGGTGCCTGTAAAGCTGTTTAAAAAGTTTTCTCCTTTTAGTGATTCATTCAATTTTATCTGGATTTTTGACAAGAATTACCCCCAAAAAGACTCTTTCATGTCAAAGTGAAAATAGATTTCAACACAGTAATGTCAATATTGTCAATTTGGTTCAAGCAAATGATTTAGGTGAGACATTTCAAATAAAGTGGATTTGAAGACAGTTTTAATCTCAGATTTGATTAAATTTTCCACTTGAACAGCAGATTAAAGATGAGTAGTTCAAGGGCCGTTGGAGAATCAAAAATCTGCTTGGCAAATGGCAGTTAATGAACTGTAGAGTTAGTTTGTGCTACAGATATTGATTTCTCACATGGCTTTCAAAGTTGCCAACAGGTACACTGCGGATATTTTAGAATATTGTGTGACTGTCAGAGTGATGTTTCAACTAGGTTTTTAAACTTTTAGCCTTGCGTTAATCTGACATTAACCAGCATTCAGGTTTTTTGTCTTCATCTGAGTTGTCAGAAAGGGAAAAACTCCACTGCCAAAGCTTCCTTGACTACCATTTACACAACACAAGACAAACATCTCTTCACCAGTTAGCGTCTTATTTCTCATACACGAAGCTGATGGATGAAGGAGTGAGGAGGACTCTGGTCATCAACTGTCCAGCTCATTTCTGGTCCTCAGGCCCGCTGGATTGCAGATGTTTTCTGCCTCACACATTTGTTAACGCAAGATAATAAAAAGAAAACTCCTTTGTTGAAATTGATGTGTTTGACGGACAACATTCCTAAACTTGTATCGTATTTTGTCCTTTAGCTTAAAGTAGTGAATGACCGTAAGTGGCTGGCTTTACAGACAATAAAAAAGCATTGTTTGGATGTTTTCAAGTTCTAAAGTATGGAATGCATTTTGTAGTAATCACACAAGTCATGGGAAAATGTTAATTTGTGACGTGTAGTTTTCTTTCAGGTATGTGGGTTCTGTAAAGCATCTTGAGACAATCTGAACTGTAATTGGTGCTATATAAATAAAATTGAATTGAACTGAAAAATCCACAGATTATTTCAGCTTTTACTGTTCCTGGGTCTGATAAATGATGCAGTTTTGAAAACTTTTTTTAAAGATGCTTTTCACACCCCAGTTTTTATGGGGGGGCATCACTGGGTGAAATTTCCACATAAACCGAAAAGATTTCTTAATTCAAGTGGTCTGAGGAAAAAATAGGCTTCTGCAAATCCCCTGCACAGAAATGAGTAGACAGACTTGGTAGGATTTAGAGTTTTTGCAGTGTATGAGGAAATAAAGCAACTAAAATTAACAAAATCCTTATAAGTCACAGCAGAAAGTTACCCTCTGGCTGTATTTTTTGTGTTTTTAATCAAGCTGAGCAGATTTCAGTAGGTGTGAGCCTCGGAGTGTCTCGGATGTCACAGAACAAAGCCTCGACCTGCTCCTCTTTTCTCTCCTTTCTATCTCCGTTCTGTTGTGTTTACTCGGCAGCTCGATCGCAGCTCTGCGATAAGAGACAGCCGGTCAACGTTAGCTAATGACGGCTTGTATCAACACCAGGCTGACTTCTGCACACAGTGTAGCCTCGTCCTTCTGCCCTCGTCTAGTTTTAATCACAGTTTTTTTTGTTGTTTTTTTTTTTTTTTTATCATCGCTTATTCATCACACATCTTCAGTTTGTTCTCCTCGGTCCAGGCTGGTTGTAAAGCAAACAGAGGCAATATGTTTTACTGGAGGTTTCCTGGAGCGTCAGAAACAGACTTTATCATTGTAAAACTTTCTCTGTTTTGCAGCTACATGAATAACCTGGATCGGATCTCTGCTCAGGACTACATCCCCACAGAACAGGACGTGCTGCGGGTTCGATTCCCCACCACGGGCATCCACGACTACTCCTTCACCATCAAGACCATCACGCTAAGGTGGCTCATCCTTAAATTTACAGCCTCTTGCAGGGACAAAATCCAATACCGACACTATTCACTGCGCCGGGGAAACAAATACTATTGACTGTGGTGGTGGCTTTTGTCCTCACACACCTGTTTAGACGCAGCAGGATCAGATTTCTGGTTGAATCTGTGCAGAGCTCCTGCTGGGAGGAGAGGTGTCGCTCTGTGGGTTTTATCCTGAACATGTGGACGAGGCTCAGACTGCAGACAGAGATCCAAAGTTCACTCATATAAGAGGGACGCTGTGTTCCCAAATGAAACGACACCTGGTTTTAAAACAACCAGGAGAGAAGAAAGAATAAATCTAAACCATCAAATGGCAAAATAAAGCATCTGATAATTATTTAGCAATGAATGCCCCATCCAAATTAATATATTTCTAGTTTTTTATTCAAAAAGGAGGGAAATATTTGCATGCTGATCATGTTTTTTGTTAACCCTCCTGTTGTCCTCATTTACAGGCACCAAAAATATTGTTTCCGTGTCAGAAAATTGAAAAAAAAAATTAGCCAAAAAATTCCCCAAATTTCTGAAAATCTGCAAAACCTTCAGGAAAAAAATTCCAGTAATTCCTTAAAAGTTTCCCTTAAAAGTTTTATTTAAAAAAAAAATAAATAAAAATCCCTCAAATTTGACAAGAAAATTCTTGTAAATATTTTCAAAAAATGAGTAAAAATCTTCCAAAAAAATCCTAAAAATATCTAAAATGATTCCATATATATCAGTAAACCTTCTAATATTTTCTTTAAGAACATTCACAAAAAATCCAGCAAAATTCGCTGGATTTTGGTTGATTTTTTGTGAATGTTGTTAAGAAACATTTTTAACATTTCTTTTTTTCCACCAAAAAATGTCCAAAGATTTCCCAAAAATGTTGAAAATGTGGACACCAGAAGTTTCACTGTGAAAGTTTAACACCAGATATTGTGTGTAAATTCTCACACACTTCTCTATGTGGTTTCTAAAACTGTAAACGCATTACAATCCCCAGCTGTTGGGATCATCTTTAAAGGGGAATGTCATCCTAAATTGTTCCAGGTTGATACCACAGGGATGAAAATCTTTACTTTGAGGAATAATTGAAGTTCTTTCTAACTTTTCCCTCCCTCCTCTGGTCTCTGGCAGGATTGTGGACGTCGGCGGTCAGAAGTCGGAGCGTCGGAAATGGATCCACTGCTTTGAAAACGTCACGTCGCTCATCTTCCTGGCTTCGCTCAGCGAGTACGACCAGGTTCTAGAGGAGAGAGAGACCATCGTAAGAACCCTAATGTCATTAAAGAGTCTTCTTAGTCTGATGCTGCAGGAGGTGGACAAAATAATAGCAACATAGTTTACTATCTGATCTAGGCTCCTTTTAGAATTCAAAGGCTTTAACCTCATATTAAACAAGTTATCAGTGCATTACCTTGATTAACATGTTTACAGAATACATTTATTCAGATTCACTCATGACTCAAATGCACTCAGACGTAGGTAGAGCAGAGGTGCATTTAATTTCATTATTATGAATTCTATACTTGTAAACACTGACTGCAGTTCAGCCGAGAAATCCTGAAACTTGAATTATGTGGCTGTTAATCACAGCTTAGCCATTAACACTTTCTTAGTTGTGTGAGGAACACCTGTTTTTGTTTTTACTCATGCCAACCGTTCCTACATTGTCTGTCATGTCATGGTTCTACCAGCAGGTTTCAGTCTTGTACCAGAAAGCTTCTCTGTTCTCTCTCCTCTCTCCTTCTTCTTCTACTTCCTCCCACTAAGCCGTTTATCTCTCTCAGACACTTTTAGCTCAGCAGCACATTCATTAACCTCCACTGTGGTCTGTGAGCTCCAGACCTCCTGAAAACTTCCCTCCTGACTGCTTCCACAACTCCTCGCCGCCCTTTAACCGAAACCTAAACTTTCCTTTCTTCATGTCCAAATCATTTCTTTTAAAAACTCATTCCTGCAGCTCTTTTATCTACAATAAAATCTCCTCTTCTGGTTTGGAGCTGAAGCTCAGAGAGCTTCTGCTTCCAGGAATAACATCCGACTCTTGTTTGCTCCTCAGAACCGAATGCAGGAGAGTCTGGCTCTGTTCTTCACCACCATCCATTCCCCCTGGTTCCGCAACACCTCCATCATCCTCTTCCTCAACAAGACTGACATCCTGGCTGACAAGATCCAAACCTCCGACCTGCAGAAATACTTCCCCAGTTTCACAGGTCAGCTCGTTTTAATGTGTTCATTTAGAGAAAACTTAGACTGAGCAAATGTTTGATGATCCAAATTAGTGGTGAAACACTTAGCTGATTAAAAAGAAAGAGCTTACGATGTTACTCATTCTGTTGTCTAACAGCAGAAATGGAAAATCTGTGAATGAGAACATCTTCGTTGGGGTTTTGAGGAGCCTGCTGTGTGTTTTCTCCTTGTGTTCTTGCACTCTTCCACTGTGTTCTGTGATCAAAACACAGCATTTTCTTCTGTGAAAATATGAAGTGCTCCCAGATGTTTGAAGCCGTGGGCCTTTAGACACTTTTGTTCTGAGCTGAGTTTGACTAAAACTGTCTCACTGACCAATGACTGAAGGTAAAAACAAGTGACATCACATTGTAACAACTACGCAGCAATACTAAAGACATTTGTTATTATAAAATGGAGTAAAAATCCACACGCATTTTTATGGTTGACGTTATTGATTATGTTGAAAGAAGTTCTTTTGCAGCAGCTGGAAGAGGAAAAGTTTTGTAAAATGAGTGAAATTCTGGAAAGTTTGAGTTGCTTGAGAAGCAAAAAATGAAAAAAGATGCAAGAAAAACGTGAAGATTTGCTGCTTTTATTGTGAGTTATGGCATTGCTAAGATAAAAACTAAGACAAATTTGCAGCATTTCTCTACAACATTTCGATTCCCTTTGCAAAAACATTGCCAGGAGTCCGTCTTACTTTTCTATTCTAATGTTGATTTAGCTCTATTTTTATTTTTAGCTATATATTATACTCTACTAATCTCTGCATTTCTCTTGGATAATTTTGTTTCCTGAGCAATGTCTTCTTCATTAATACCATTTTATCTTATCTTGAATTTGCAATGTTTACAGCAGCAAAGGGGAACGTGCAAAAACACAGAGAACATCAATAATAGAAAAAATATATCGTGTAATATACTTAAGTACACAATATAGCAGTAGTAATAAGTGAAGAAGGCAGTGGTGTCGTATATTACACAGGCTAAATATTGATATTGCACAGTTCCTCTATATTTAGAACAATATTCATGTAGCACAGATCCTTTCATGTGAGAGAATATTGAAATTGCACAGATTCTGCTATACGGAGATGTAATGTAATATAATGTAAAGACGTCACCTTGGAAATGTCCTCCCATTGGTCATTTTTAACCTATTTTTAGCCGTGTAGGAGCTTTGACTCTACAGATGTCACTGGGTTGATGCTCCACCGTAGTCCAGACCTTGACTTTTCCCTCGTCCAGAACTTTGTCTTTCACGCGTTGCGGCCGAGAAATGATTTGCTAAATGATTTCAGCCTCAGTGTGTTTCCTGACTCCCTCCATCGCCGCTAACAGACGTTAGCTTCCTTTCTTAACTGCAAAATGAGTCACTTCAGGTGGGTTTAATGATGCGGCTGCAGCCTTCAGTTCTGCTGGTATCACAGTTTTTCTCAGTCGCTTTGGTTCATTTCTCCAATCATCCTCCACATTTGCAGAACAGTAAGGTCATTTCTCAAAACAATTCATACAAATAGCAAAACACCATGGATTACCTGCAAAAGCCAGTCTCTCTTTCAAAATCCTCAGTTCATCTATCAAAGGTAAATCTGTCACAGTGAAAACTTCCACATTTTCAACATTTTTTGGTGGAAAAAAAATTAATGTTAAAAAAATGTTTCTTAAGAACATTCAGAAAAAAATCAACCAAAATCGTGCGAAATTCACTGGATTTTGGTTGATTTCTTTCTGAATGTTCTTAAAGAAAATATTTGAGCTTTTACTGATAAATTTTTTGTCATTTTTAAAAAAATATCTACAATTTTTATTTTTAATATTTTAAATTTTTACTTCTTGCCAGATTTGGTTTTTTTTTGTTTGTTTTTTTTTTTAAATGTTAAGGGAAATTTTTAAGGAATTATTAGAACTTTCTACCTGAAGATTTTGCAGATTTTTAGAAATTTGGGGATTTATTTATTTTTTTTGCTAAATTTTTGGATTTTTTTCAGACGAAGGAACAATAGTCTTTGCTACCCATAAATGAAGACAACAGGAGGGTTAAGTCTCTAAAGTCACTTAAAATGATTTTTTAAGCCTGATGTTGATTTAAAGTAAAATTTCCTGATCACTATTGGTCATTTTATTCAACTGAAATTCATGTTTTGGTGTTTTTTTTGTCCACTTCCATCTCCTAACAGGTAAGAGGCAGGACCCCGAGGACGCCAAAAACTACATTCGAAAGTTGTACGAGCTGCAGGCCATAAATCACAAAAAAAGAGAGGAGTCGAAAACTTTATATCCGCACTTCACCTGCGCCACCGACACCAGCAACATCCGGCGAGTTTTCCAAGACATCAAGGACACGGTGCTGCTCAAGTCGCTCAGGGACTACGGAGTCATCTGAACTTTTACTGTATTTTTAAAAAAAACAACGGAGGAAAACTGTGCTCCTCGTGTCCGTCTGGACTGTTTACTTGTACGAGTCGAGGCTTGGATGAAGGCCAACATGTGACAATCAGACCAGCAGCCCTTTTTTAACGCTTCTGTCCTCCTCCTCCTCCTCATCTTTTAATGAAGATGGAAAAACACATTTTTTTCCTCTCGCCTCCACCACCACCTCTGCTCTTCAAAGCATGGGGATGTTTAGGGAGTAATCACCCTCATTTCTCCCCCCCTCCTCCTCCACCACATTCTGATTATTTAGCTTTTTCTGGATGTAGAGGCGTTTGGGGCACACGGTGACCGAAGTGCTCCGTAATTGAGGCAGGAGCAGAGATGCTATGAAGCGCTGGAGTAATGACTTTTACAAGTGGAGACGAGGGTCACGTATCGGAGCTTCACCGCCGGAGTCACACGGGTTTAAAATGCTTCAGGTGTTTCCATTCAGGAGCTCAGAAACACTATCTGTGACAACAACCAATGACAGCAACCAGAGGGAAGAATGTGGGGATCAAAACTGACATTAAGAAAAAATGCGAATTGTATCCAACATTACAAAAGAAACTCTGTGCAAAAACTTCAATGTAAAAATGCATCTTAAAAGAGCATTTCCTATTTCAGTGACAGAAGCTTTGGACAAATATTGACCGGACTGTCAAAAATGAACACTGTTTAAGAGGTTATCCCTCACATTGTGAATTTATTGGCACCACAGAAATCCTACCCAGGAATTTACAGCCCCAATTTCATCCAAATCTGACCATATAAGATTAGCTGGTAAAACTTATTTTAAGCTCTATTTTACCAGGATTGTCAAGCTTAGGTGTCTTAAAATAAGCCAGACATGCTAAAAAAAAAAAAAGAAGCAGTTTTTCACTGAAAAATAGATTTTTGCTTTCATGTTGCCTCCTAATTTGAGCTGTATTAAACTTGTGAGTTTTCTTGTAAAATTCAACTTAAAACAAGATCATTTCAAGATTGTTTGATGTAACAAGATATTTAAGATGCATCGTCTTAACAAGTCCCTCCATCTGCTGAAATGTCTCTTGTTAAGTGAATTTATCTTAAATCAAGTGGGATGAGACATTTTGACTAAAAATAAGACAAATAGACTTGGTAGGATTTAGAGTTCTTGCAGTGTGATTAAAGCCTGTGGATTAACTTACTATGCACAATGCAAGAACACAAAATACAGAAAGGCACATTCAACAGCATGCATTTTTAAAAAATTCCTCTTGGTTTTTTGTTTGAAGCCAAAGCAGCTATTATAAGTTTTAAAATGTAACATAAGAGTAAAAACTCTTCCTGAATCCGTCACTGTCAACGTGCCAGACTCCCCATTGATTCCAGTTATCTCACTCCATCATATTATCTGCATTCAGCTCATCTGTTCTGCACCAAATGTCTCCGTTAACGTGCAGAAAATCTGTGCAGCTGCCACTTGTTTGAGACATGCAACTCCCCGCATTACATGCTGGGGGGAAAAATACAGGCTTTGTGTTCAGGAACGGGAGAGAACACAACAGGAGAGTGGATCTCTGTTGAAGTTGGAAATTGTTGCACAGTTGGTGAGACACAATCAGAATGAACGGACGATAGGAATTTGAGCTCATTTTTCTCCACTTATTATTAACTTATTTTTCCTCTCTAACTAATGAAATGTCATCTTTTTAGTCAAACGTAAATTAAAGATCATAATTTATCAGGAGGATGCGTCTGTTTTAGACTCTGAATCCTGAGCTCTGCTGCTTTTATGATGTTTAACAAGTCTGCCTTATTAATATAATGTCTAGAGTTTGTTTCTGCTTCCCGCAAGTGTCGAAAAAATGAGTTAAAGACTTGGTAGGATTTTGAGTTTTTGCAGTGTTTAAGTAATAATACTCACCAAAAATGAATGTATTCTGGGATGTAAACAGGAGCTAAAGTTCAATTTGTTGCTTCCGGTTGTTTGCAGGAGTTTTTCCTCTGAGTTTAAAATTGAAAACCTGCAGCATCAAACAGCAGCAGGGTCAGTGGAACAGCAGCGCCGGTAACTTCATTTAAACTTTCTTCATCTCAGACATCTCCGTCAGGAACATGCAGCTCCATCACCGCTGCCGGGATATTTTGTTATTCTACTGTTGGTAAAGTTGTTGTTAAATTATCATCTCACACATAACAGAATTTTCAGTGTTTAGGAAATCAGAAATACACAAAGCTATGAGTCATTTTGGTCACACTGATACGCCTGCTGGTAGTTTAGTTCCAGTGTTTTAGTCATTAGTGCATTTTTGTGAACTATGCATCACTTGATGTTTCCGTTCCTGTGGCGTCTTAATGTAGCTGTGAGGAACATGAACAGAAAACCCACCGATGTCTGAATGAATTTAACACATTAATGAAACCAGTAAAGTTACGGAACTCATATCTGATAAGGGTCTAAAACTGTCTGATTTCAGGGGCTGCAGGATTTATTTAACTCTAAATCATGCAAAAATATGCCAGAAAGAAAAACAATCAAGCTTAAATTGTGTGTGATATGTCCCCTATAAATGTTTAGTTTCATAAATACAACGAATCACTGTAGCTATCCTTCTTTTTTAAACTCTAAAAGTTCAGTTCCTGTAAAGCAGTACAGCCAACAGGAAGTACTTGAAGATCTGTCTTTATTTATTATTCCCGTCAGCTAAATACCATAAATAAGTGAAAATAAATACCATATATTTGATAGCAGCTTTAAAAGGTCACACGTGAAAAAAAGGGAGAGTTGTTTTCCTGTGAGGAAACGACTCTAAATTAAAGATGGTGGAGGAAATTTTTTTTAAAAAGTCAACAGATGATGTGCTCTGCTGAGTAAAGGGTAAAGGATATTAAAGTGAGGCGGCAGTGAGAGCTGGGAGGGAGTTTTATCATATTGAACCAAAGTTCTGCCCCCGATGTCTTTGAAATGAACTCCTCTTGACATGGTTCCATTAACTCTACGTCAACTGCTGCATTCAATGTGGTAGCTTTAGTTTTAAATCCTTCAGACACAAATGTGTAGTTTTACTGATGACTACTACTTCTGATTGGTTTGTAACTGCTGTATTTTTAGTTATTTTTGACCAACTGCACATAAACTGCGACTCTGGAGAGCTTGTTTTCTAGTGAGCTGCCGTTCTTCACTGGGAAACCTCCTCTCCAGCAGTGACAGTGAGTTATTCTGTGTAGACTTGGGTGGAGGAAACACTTTTGTTTTTTCTAGTTAATATTAAAAGCAAACTTTTGAACACACTCCCCTCTGCTTGTTTTTTGTTGGTCTGTTTGGCAGATGTTTGGCTTGACAGAGTCTCTGTCGGTTTTCTGTCACCACAATAAATGAGGTCTCACAGGCGGCAATCACAAACTGGCTGCAGATAAAACGCTGCAGGATTTGCATTGAATGACACACAGACGCTGGACTCATTTCCATAAAACAGTATGTGTTTGTCCGAGGTGCAGAAATTCCTCCAGGAGAACAGATGTCGCATTGCAAAGGACGAAATTTAGACCCCACTGTTGGTCTGAAAATGCACATTTGACAGTTGATAGCTGCTTAAGCTGTCTTACTCCTGGTGGTTCCTCATTAGTGAGCAACAAATCACTTCTCTGCACGATATTCAGTCACAGTTGACTCTGAGCGCAACAAGGTGGCAACCCTACTGCTCTGTGACTTAACTGCATTTTCGGGCGCATAAATCACACTTCCCCGCTTTGGTGCGTTTATAAAATTGTTACTCAACTACCCAGCTTCAGAACAGGACAAAAAGGATTAATACACTCACTGAAGCGCCGTCGTTCATGCTGGTAGCCGTGCTTGACCCCGGTCTTGTGAGGTGAACCGTCTGCGTCACATGACCGGAGGAGCGCCACGTGATTGGCTGGGCGTTGGTTCGATTGATCCATCCCTCCATCTCAGCTGACGACGGCTCAGAGGTCCAGCAGCATCCAGCCTCCAGATGATCCTCTGAGCAGAAGCAGAGCTGACATGTGTGGTCGCTGGTTTGCCCGTGGGCTTTTTAAAACCTATTTTGCTGCCTGGTTTGTTGCTATGGACTGCTTGTTACTGATAAGAGCCGGTCAAAGCTTTTTCCACCAGTGTTCCTCAAAGCAGAAGCCCACCTGCTGTGCACTTCTCAAACATATGTCCCACATATACAGAGAAGCTCGCGCTGCTGCAATCACAGAAATAAGAGGTTAAAAATAGCTGCGATAATGTAAACACATGCAGAACACAAAGCAGAGTGAAACGTGCAGCGTTTACACGAGGTGAAGCTCCAGCTGTGTGCTGATTGTGGAAGCTGTGGTTTGTCAGGTTGACCGAGCTGCACCGCTGCATCCTGTTGTTGTGGAGCTGCTCCTGTTCCTTTACACTGTGGCGAGAAAGATGCTCTTTTCAAAGCCGTTGTGGCATAAATGTAAAAAGAAGAGAAAGAGGGGAAAAAGGTGGTTATCAGCAGAAGAAATGAATCAATTTGCCAGCGTGAATCATCACTCGATGTCCCAAAAACAGCTCCAGCATTTGCAGCATTTGCAGCAGCAGCAGCAGCAGCAGCAGCAGCTTTCCTTTGTAGGCTGCTTCTCCCTCGCTGTGTGCAGCTTCACACACATTTCTCCGCTCATCTCAATCAATAAATCCTGCAAGAGCCTGACCCGGAGTAAAGGAGGCTCTGAGTGTCAGTCAGAACTAAAAACCATTAACAAGATGTTTCTACTCACTAGTGGAAACCAAGGCGATAATTCTGTGTATCTTTGTTTATCACTGTTAGTTTCATGGGATTATTGTTTGGTCATTTTTGCTGTTGCAGATCGTAGACTGAGACAACTGAGCATTTAGAACAGCTGAAACATCAGACGCTCAAATCTGAACAATCATCGATGCATCTGCAATATTCCTTTTCACTATAGTTTGTGCAGTTTTAGTTTTAAGTGTTTCAGTATCGTGTAACATTTAAGTTTCATGTGCAGTATTTCAGTTTCATGTTCAGTATGTGTAATACTTCTACTTTATGTGCAACAGTTCAGCATTGTCCAGTATTTTATTTTTATGTCCAATAGTTCAGTTTCATTCAGTCCTCATTCACTACTTCAGTATCACTGCCATTGTTCTAAATCATAAAATCTTATCTTATCGTTACAGCTAATGCCACAGCTGCAGAAACTGAAGGGACGAGAAAAATGATGGCAGTGCTGATATTACTGATTAAAAAAAAGACAAACAGACTAAATAAGAGGAGGAATATAAAAACTGTCCGTTCTGGAGTGTCCTGCTCTCAGAAACACCTGGACCACGCCGCTTCTTAATGAGTTTTTGAGAAACTGCTGCAGGCCTTTGGTTTATTAATGTGGAGGAGTGAGCAACACAAAATGTTCCCAATTAAAATGAAGATAAATTGCAGCAGCGGGTCCCTGTTGTGGCTCTGCTTCTGTATGTGTCTCTAAATCCTTGCCAGACAGACAGGCCATTAAGCTCTGAAGGCTGCTGGTCCTGCAGCTCAACATGCATCTGTAGCGGAACCTCCAGGACGTCCACTGGAGACGCAGAATCCACTGGTTTATGGTGCTTCTCAAAAATGTGCTGCATCACAAAAACTTATCAACTTGCAGTGTAATAAAAAAAAAAAAAAAAATGTAAAAATACAGCCAGCAGTGTACAGTTATGGTTAAAAAAAATGGTAAAAATTTGAATCTCTGCTGTTGTTCTGATAAAAAGTCATCAACAGAAGGCTACTGAGGAAAAATGGCATCAAAATTAAATCAGTTTAAGTTAAAAGTAAAAATTTAGTGAAATATTTCGTCTTTGCTTCCTAAAATATATTTAATACATTTTTCATATGTTGCTGCTTTGAAAGAAATGCAACTTTACACGAGTCCTCTCCTGTTAACTTCCTTGTGACCTCCCAAATTCATCTGTGGTGTTTTAGATGATATTTGACGTCATTTTTATCACAGAAACTCTGTTGTGATTATCTGATATTTAACTGATCAGACTGTAATCACTCCGGCACCAGTTGGTTCCCAACAGATCAAACATTTCTGATGTATTTTCGTAAAAAGGGAACAAGAGAGTTTTGTTCTGCTGCTGTGATATTTTCGTGCATCACAGCAGCCTTTTGTGTCTTTTCCTTCCTCTTTTCTTTGTGGCTCAGCGTGGTGCCACTCTGATGGCTTCATCTAATGGAACATGAATCAGAGAGAGCGATCATCTGCTCTTTCCTCCCTACAGCATCACACACACACATTTATCAGTTATGTACATAGAAATGCAGCTTCAGTCCGCCTCGCCTCCTCTTTCCATGGAAATACTTACAGCAAAGTTCCCAAAAGTTCTTTTTTTCCAGTCAGCCAGACGCTCAATGAGCTGTTTACCCCGTTATCGTCTCTGACCGCCGACACCAAATCAAATGGAAAAGCACACACACATATATATGAGTAGCCTGAGGGGGAGACACTGGAAAGATACGAGATCCACATCTGCTCAGCAGCTTGGAGCTGCTAAATGGAGAGTTTGTGCCTCTGTGGCCGGCTGCTGCCCCCGAGGGAACGTCGTCTGGTCGGGTTTAGAGGAGCAGCTCAGTCTGTAAAAGGCTTTATAAGCTCTGAGTTCTAGTAATCTGGAGGAGCAACCAGGTTAGTCTGGAGTGATGCTGGAGGAAGGAAGGAGCATTTGAAAATGTGTGTTTATCACACTGCAAAAACTCTAAATCCTACCAAGTCCATTTGTCTTGTTTTTAGTCAGAATGTCTCATCCCACTCGATTTAAGATAAATTCACTGAAAAAGAGACATTTCAGCAGATGGAGGGACTTGTTTTAAGACAACGCATCTGAAATATCTGGTTAAGTCAAACAATCTTGAAATTATCTTGTTTTGAGTTGAATTTTAGAAGAAAACTCGTCATGTCGTCCTGCAGGTCAAATTAACCCGTTTTAAAGTTTGAAAATGTGGAAAAAAAAGTTCACAGTGAAACTTCTGATGTCCATATTTTGAACATTTTTGGGAAATTTTTGAACATTTTTGGTGAAAAAGAGAAATGTTAAAAATATTTCTTAAGAGCATTCACAAAAAAAAAATCAGACAATACTTGTTTTTAAAAATTAGCAACCATTTAGATGTTATTTTTACAGTTACAGCTTGAAAATTAGCAATGATTTTCCTGAAAAAAGTGTGTGGATGATTTCATGAGAGTCGCCATTTAGAAAAGGAGAAAAATACGACTTCAGCTGCCTGTAGTGGAATAATTATCCACAAGGGGCAGAATACATGGATCAGGTTATACACAACATGCATTTAATGAAACTAATTATCACATTGATGCGATAGAGGTCTTAGAAACTCATGTATCAAATATGATGCAAATGGTTATGTAGGGTTAATATAAAAGCCTAATAAAACCCACCAACCGATGTGGTTGAGCAGGAACCTTGGTAGCTCTGTTGACACACAACTGAAGCTCATCAAACTGTAAAGCAGATAAACAGTGTTTGCACTACGTTCATTATTTACTCAATCCAAGGATTCACCTGCTGTTCCTGGTTACAGTTGCTAAGTTATCGTGACTAATTACCGTTCAGGCGAATCATTTAGTCAGCTGATTACATGAAACTATTGTAATTTCTGCTGGCGTTGCCTCGGAGTGAAGCGACCTTTCAGCTTCTCAGTCATACAAATCAATCAGTTTTCATACTGCAGTGTCATGAAGTGAAATTAGGAAATGTGTGGCTGCTTAAGAACTCGATATTTGAAAAAGATGCACTGGCACAGAAGGCTTTGAATGAGAATAGCAGTAAACCAACTCTAAACTAGCAATAAAATCAGTCAGTTCCTCCCATCTGACCTCCTCAGGATCAGGAAAAGTCCAAAATTGTGTCCCATCGTTATGTATTTTGAGGAATTTTAGCTCTGAAAATATTCATTCACCCTCCATGTAGGTTGAAAAGACTGGTTTCTTTGGTTCACTGGCTCCTGAAACTCTAGAAACCTTAGTCTGTATTTTTTTTAGGCTTGTCATTACTATGGTTTAGATTGATGGTGGACTTCCACAGGTGCAGTCACACACCTCCAACATCAGTGAACATCCAGGGCATGGACATTCAGACAGTGGACTCATACAAGTACCTGGGTGTTCACCTGAACAATAACTGGACTGGTCAGACCACACTAGTGCACTTTACAGGAAGGGTTGGAGCAGACTCTATCTGCTAAGGAGACTGAAGTCTTTTGGGGGGCAGGGGGCGTCCCTGAGGACGTTTTATGACCCTGTGGTGGCATCAACCATCTTCTATGGAGTGGTCTGTTGGGGCAGAAGCATCTCAGCTGTTGACAGGAGGAAACTTGATCCGGCCAGCTCTGGACTCCCCTGTAGCTCAACAGCTTGAGCGGGTGACACATAAACAGGCAACATTCCCGACACAGCGGCCATGGGTTCGAGTCTGACCCATGGCCATTTACTGCATGTCTTTCTCCCCACTCTTCTCCACATGTTTCCTGTCTCTAGATCCAGTGCAGGTGGTGGGAGAAACACCGTTCCTACTGGACGCTGACTCCCACTCCATGTGCGACACTCTGAGGGCACTGGGAAGCTCCTTCAGTGACAGACTGATGATGGAGATGGACCACCTGGAGGACTGGTGCAGTGACAGCAGCCTCCTCCTGAATGTCAGCAAGACTAAGACATACTGAGTGGGTGGACATACCACCTTCCTCCTTTTGCTGTGTGCTTATTGATCATGCTTGCTGTCATTCATAGTCATGCCCAAAAGCCCACTTTGGCTAACAGCATGGCTAATAGGGGTACAGCTGCTTACAAATATCATGGTTCATCATTGTCTGGGTGTATTTTACAGCAAAAGCAAGAAATACAAAACAGTCTGTATATACTGCTGAAATCACAGACTTACTGTTTCAACACGATTGCAGAAAAACTGAGTGACGAATCTGATTGAAACAGGTCAACAAAATCAAAAGACATGAACCCTTGAATCAACACTTTGGGATTTTATTTTCACCACCTAGTTCCTCCGGTTTCCAGTCCAGTATCATTTGTGGCTTAACGTTGCAGGAACATAATATTTGATGATGCAAATAAATAAGTGTTTGCTGTGTTCCAGCACAAACTATTCGCATTTCTGCGTCAGCACATGGCAGAGCATCAAAACAGCAGACGAGAAAAATAGGAGCTACAATAAATTACTGCCATCATCAGTTAAATACAACATAAATGCTATGAACGGGGCAAACTGCAGCATCCGGTAATGACAGTGATGTTTAAAAAGGCAGCACCTCATAACCTCAGCGCTGATACGTGCTTGTTCTCGGCTGAAGAGAGCCAAGAAAAGATGATGAGCTGTTGTAACTAAACGAGGCCCGGTGATGATGATGATGCAAAGCCCGGATGTCGTGAGCGTAATTATCACAACAAAGGCTCTGATTGAGGGAGCAGCGGTGAATAGATGCTTCAGAAAATCTGCTATACATCCGTCATCTGCAGCTGATAAAGTGTGAAATAATCATGAGAAGGGACATAAATACAGCCCAGAAAACATTGTCTTTGCTGCAGAATAAAGACCACTGCAAGCACTCAGGAGGACAGAAATAAAGAGTTCCGTGGTGATGATTGTTTGTGTCTGTTTGTCAAGCCCAGTGTGACACAGAGACAAAGGCTGAACAAACCAGTTGAGACAGTCGCCAAACGTTTCCTGGTTGTTATGTATCTTTGGTCTCCTCCTTGGTTTCATGTTGTTATAAGAAGGGCGCAGTCGCCATCAAGGTAAACAAACACCCACTAGTCTGTTGGCAGATGGGAGTTTCTTCCAGATCATATCAGGAGCATGTGTTCACCTGTGAGGTAGCAGGTGTTTATGTAACAGGTGTGTTCAACAAATTATTAATTTCATCCCAAATCTCCCCTTGTTTTTGTTTACATTGTTATTTAATTTTCTTTTGTCCTTTTTATCATTATTATTGTGCATCAATTCTTTTTTGGTTCAGATACAGAAAAGAACATATAAGAACATATATATATATATATATATATATATATATATATATATATATAAAATAAATAAATAAAAAATAAAATAAAAATAAAAAATAACTTTTTCAGTGTTCAGAATTTTTTGGGTTTTTATTTAAATCAGCTGAAATTCATTGTCTTCACGATGATGCAGATGCAGCTCCAAGTTTTTCTCATTTCTCACGATTTTACTTAACTTTGTCACCCTTGTGCTTTCAGGAGATTCATCATGTGATTCCATTTTTCAACTTGTTTCAATGGGAAATCTCAGGTGAGCTGCTTTGAATGAGGTCAAGTCACCAGCAAGCCCTGGAAGAGGGTCCCTCTTGCTGACATCTTCCCTTGGATTTCTCCAATGGTTCCTCTCCAGAGGATATCTGGAGTTTTTCCTTGTTGAGAAAAGGTTGCTTGTCTGACCAGATAAGTTTCCTTTTTTTTTATTTTTTTTTTTAGTTTTTTAAATGTACCAGAAACCTTTATGATCTAAAGGTCAGTTGAGGCACGTCGTTAGTGTAGTTGCTTTTAGAGGCCTGTTGGTAGTTTTGGTACTGGACTGAGTGAAACTTTCAGGACATTTTCCCGCTCCTTAAACTCGAGTTTACATATGTTCAAATGACAATATCTCGTGAACTATTAAAGATAAAAGCTTGAAATGTTCACTGTTATTTCTCATCATGTTGTTGACTCAGAATCTGCAATACTGGACAAATACATCAAACAGTCCGATAATTAAACATGCTGAAAGGGAATTGATGTGCTATTTTTCAGTTAAGGAAATCAAAGATGATTTGATTTCCTTGATTTGAGAGAGATGATTTGAGATGGAATAACCCATCTATAAACTGAGCTGAATTATGCTGATTAACAAATATGTATTATCTTATGTGTAAAAGAATGGATAGAATTCTATAAAGTATTACATGCTGCATTTCCATTGTGGTTCAGTATATGTGACTGCAGGCTCCTGGTGGATTATGTGAACATAAACGCTCCATTTCTACAATTTGCCTGAAGAACATTGTGATGAAAGAGAAAATAGTTTGAAAAACCCTGACGTTTTGCAGTGTTTTGCTGTCAGATATACCTCTAAACACCTTAATCTGTTCCTCAAACTTGTCACGCCTGCACCAAAAACAGCACAACCTCACCTAGTACAACACATTCCTGTGGTTTTAGTCTGAATCCCCAGTAAATCCAACCAGGCTTTAATGTGCTGCTACTGAAACACCACCATGGTTGATTTTTTTCCTCTCATAGAAGGATTGGAAACATCTCCGGCAATTTCCTGATGGCAAAAATATCATTTTCAAAGCAATCTTCGCAAATTTCCAGCTAATTTTCCTTGACATTGTGCAGAGTCACATGAGCACAGTAGACCCTAAAAGAGCGTCCGTCTTGCGTCATGTCTGGATCTTTCTGTGCTCGCTTTAAGAGCTTTGCCCTCTAGATGTTCTTCAGATGTAACTTCTGTGACATCACCTATAGGTTTTCTGAAGAGACGTTTTTAAACCCGAGCTTCTTTCAAGTTGCACAATGGGTACCTGTCAAGAGGCTGAAAGAAAAATCTCTCCTCCATATTCATTGTGGTTTCAGTCAGTGGGAGTCAATTACATTCAGTGTGGCGTGGGTGTTCCTAAAGACTGCATGTCACGGTAACTTCACAGGGAGTGGAGGAAATTTCTTTTTTTTTTTTCCCTTGAAGCAGCGCAACTTGAGCCTGTTACACCTGATAATAATCACTGGGTGAACAGAGATTAAGGTGGACAGCACTTTATTGATTCATTTTTGCTTTCAAAGTTCCAGAGCAGAAAACACTTGCGCTGGTGTTTTCTTCTATTTCTGTTCATCAAATAAAGACAATTGCATCCAACTTTATGCACAGTTTTGATCTTTATTTTGCACTGAATTTAAATGTTGAGTGTAATTTTTCTGTGTATGGGTACTGCTGAGAAAACATTTGTATTTGCACGTTTTGATTTCGATTTGTACAAATTAAAAGCTTCTTCGTTTCAAAGACATTCTGTTGAGAGAAATGGGAAAGCAGGATCCACCGCTGCCTGCACAGGACTGCTATTTTTCAGCTTCAATAGCACAATGACAATGTATTTAGGCCTTATTATTATCGACATACATGTACATACCAGACAAAGTAATGAACACAGTAATTATTCTAACCTTTTATCACATAACTCTGGTCACACTATTTTATGAGTGCCACATAAATAAACTTGCCTTGCTTTGCCTGAATGAAAATGTAGAAACTCTGCATTCACTCTGTTTCTCCCGGTGTCCTTTCTCCGAGTGTCCCTGATCCCAGAGCTGGATGCTTCAGATCTGTGGTGGTTCTCCCACCAACTGGCCTAATCTCCATCTGTGGGATGCTGCTGCTGACCTTCCTCCAGCCCACTGCTTCCAGCTGCCCATTTCCATCAATCTACTCTGCATCACCCTCACTATACTTGATTTGCTCATCTACTTACTGTTTGAATTTTACTACCAGCTATATATGTGGCATATTTATGCCAGAGCCGTGCACCATAACTGTAAACAATGAATCAGTTTCAATGCTAGTTTGTACTGTTTATGTATCATCTATGTGATCATACATGTATCCCAGTGTGTGTTATACGTTTTCTTGTCCCCCACCCCCCTCTCCTCCCATCCCTTCCCCTCCTAGTCTACCTCTTCTGTCCCTCTCAACCCACCGGCCAGCAGCAGATGGGTCCCCCCATATGAGCTGGCTTCTGCTCCAGTTTCTTCCTGTTAAAAGTTTGGTTTTTTTTGTGCCACTGTCGCTTTAGGGCTGCCCTGAGGGGTCAGGCATATGGGTTCTGTAAAGCATCTTGAGACAATCTGGATTGTAAATGGCGCTATATAAATAAAGTTTAATTGAACTGAAATTTTATAGAAACTGTAGAAACTTGTTGTACAGATGTAATCTGCTGTATTTACTTCAAAATAAAGCAGTGTCAATGTAGAATTATTGGACCGTATTGTGTTAAAAAAAAATGGTGAAAAAATGCCCATCATGATTTTGAAGTTGTGGAGGAAAGTATGTGAATAAATCAAATCAAGCTTTATTGTCCTTTTGCTGTACATACAACAGTAGTGCAGGCAAGATGAGAGAGTGTTTCGCCAGGATCCAATAACTTAAAGAGACACCAACACTGCTGCAGTCTCCGCCCACACACACACACACACACACACACACACACACACACACACACACACACACACACACACACACACACACACACACACACATCCCTAAGATGACATTTTTACAAAACTAGCAGTTGAATTGTTATTCAGCGTCCATAGCAGCAGCCTGTGATATAAAGTGCACAACAAAAAACTAAATCATGAATTCCAGCTCCACTATATAAAGTGTGATTTTAATCCTGTTCTAATTGAGCTGTTTCAGTCTTTGTAGCTTTAAATGCAACACAGCAGCTGCCGGCCCCGCCCCCTTCAGGAAGAAAACTCTTTGTAATTGTTGACAGTGTAACCCAGGCCATGTAGGGCTCCACTTCCTGTGCCGCTCTTATTTTCCTGGGCCAAGTTCCTTTTATATTGCCCGGTCCCATACGTCACTTCCTGTCTGTCACTGCTCTGCATTCAGCCCTGTCACAGCACCACGCTGTATCTGGCGTTTGTTTGACTCTCCAAAACTGCTCAAAACTCCGATTAAAAGTAGCAATTGGGCTAAAACAGCTCCACGGCACTTCTCATCCTCTCATCTACCTCTCTGCCGATCGGTGAGTGCGTGCGTCGCATAGTTGTTTACTTTAAATGATTTATCAATACAATGCGTTGCGCTGACTTGAACCCTAACAATTGCAGATACATCTCCCCATATCCCGGCGGATCCTCGTATTAAACCCCCCCCGTGTTCGCACTACTCACCGGTGAGTCCTCGATTCTTGCGGTTGTGTGATTCATGGTTGTTTATACCGCAAGTCTTAATGCTGCTCTGCAGCTAGGTTAATGCAAACTTAGCATGTAGCTTCAGCCGGCTAGCGCGGCTATTTATGTGCATATTCGTTCAATCCTAGCATTATTTGTTCATCTACTCCAGCCGAATCTTAGGCAACATTGTAGATACTTAAAGCGGTGCCTCACTTTCTATTAGTTTAGACTTTTAGGTCACTTTTCATTACTTTTGAAACCGGGTGCCCCCGCAGCCATCTTTGTTTTGAATGGATGCGGATGCATTCACATGAATGAGATTCAAACCTGTTGCGCAACAATACTCCTGATACTTGAAATGAAGTAATTGTATATTTCATACAGTTTAACACAAAGCTTGAGGCCTATTTGAACTTAAAGTGCACTTTATACATTTGACTTTATACATTTGACTTTACACCTTTGAAATTAATTCGCATTTAGATATTAAACTTCTAATGAAGCTTCATATTAGATCAATGGATGTAATGTCTATTCACATTGAATAGAGTAACTAAATGCTGTGCATTATAGCATTTCAATGGTTTTGGTTATTTAAAACTGTATTTATTTTGGTTATTTATTTTGTAATTTACTTTTACTGATTTATTGTCTTGGTTTATTTTATTGTTTTACTAATTGGGATTTTTCTCCTGACTCCTGCTTTAGGTCAGGTTTTTTTTTTTTTTTCCTTCTGATTAATTCTCTTCGATGGCGAGCTATCCCGTCCCCTACCTCCTGCTGTGGTAGGACACCTTTTGTTGTTTAGTCGAACCTGGATCAAGGATTGGTTTGTTCATGGACACTGAACTGAAAAGACGACTTTGAATTCCGAACCTCTCAAAAAGAGACTTTGAACTGAACTTTGAACTGTAATTCCTGACCTGGTGATCTTTTGTTTGGTTTTGAACTTTCGAACTGTATTGGTTTTTGTTTTATAATTAATATACATAATATAATATTGATACCATAACTAATATTATATTATACTATATTAATTGATTATACCTGTTTATTATCTATATATTTATATTATACATACCTCATACTATTTCACCCTTACTATTGTTATTATTACTCTGGTTATTATACAATACCTTTTATTTATACGCAAATCCAATTACAAATTTTGGAAAAATACATCTACAAAACTTAAATCAACCGTGTCTGTCCATTTTTCATATCCTTTGGCTCCAGCAGACGAACCTGGTCTGATCACTCATTATAACATCTACTTGCAGTCAGTTCCCTAGCCCCTAGGGCGTTACAACAGCAATATGAAAAATAGCTGACCACAGCATTTGACTTTGTCTCACTTCTAACTTTCTCTGTGAGCGATCATTTGACATGCAGATATCTCTGAATTTATAGTGCAGATGTTCTCTTTAAGTCGTGTTTGAGTTGATGACATGTTGAGGTTATAACATCTGAATTTTAGCTGCACCTTCAAAATGCCTGTGAAGTGACTGCTGGTTAGCATGTAGTCTTAATGGGCTGTATTTCAGTCACTGTTTCATTCTCGTTCACTAGATCCACTAGTTTTTCAGTTCCTCAGATGCTGGGAGTGCGTGAGGACTCTTGTGTTCACTCTTGCAGCCAACAGCAGAACATTTGATGTGTTTTGCTCGTGGCTGAGACATTTTAGAGTTAGTAGAAGACGCTTTTGAAAGTAAATAAACCTGGTGGACTGTCAGGCAGCTGCTCATTCTGAGTGATTCATCTGGAAGCGGTGAGGGGGTGGAGTTATAGAGAGTTAGAGCTGGATGCCTATTGGTTCGTTAACTGATGAGCAGCAGCGGATGAGAATTCCTTGTAAAGCTTGGAGGACTTGTTGGGCCTTTCATCCAAACAACATTTTAGGTCATTAAAATTAATATTAATTCAAAAGCTTAAAGGTTTTTTAAAACTCTGCTTTATGTTCAAGCAGTTCGTGGTTTAGTTCTCAACTTGCTGCACCTCTTTCCTGCAAACAAGACTTGTTCCACCATCTGAAATGACAGTTTCTTTTGGTATTTTATGCATCATTGATGTAGACTGGCCTGACAAGCTTGTTAGAGTGTTCATATGTCTCTTGTGTGGAGTATTTTGCAAAATCAAGTGTTGTGTTGACAGATTTGTTTTGTAAAACAGAGGAAGATGCTACTCATCTAGAAAAATATCTGTCATAATGTGTACAAAGCCACAGACGGTAAGAAACAGTACAAATTGTGACCAAAAGCCAGCAAAAAAAGGCACACAGAGAATGACATTCACAGGTAAATAAAACCTGACAAAGACAGAGGGAGAAACACACCGGGGAGAGAGGGGTAATTGGTAACAGGTGGAAACAATCAGGGAATCACAGAGGCGAGAAACATGACAAAGACAGAAAGTGGGATCAATCAGCACACATGAGCAGAGACTCTAAACTCATCGAGGCAAGAAACATGAGGAGAGAGGAGTCGAGGCAAAAGGCATTTAACAAAATAATACATCCTTGCTTTGGATCTGGCACTTTAAAGTGTGGCAAAACTGCATCATCTCCCCAGTGTTCTCTTCTTGTTAATATTGTTCATGCCATCATCAGAAGGCAACAATAAAACTAAAGAGTTGTTATTTAGCTATTCCAAGCCTGTCTGTACATAGTGCATAAACTGTTTCTCAGAATTTAGACATGGAACTTAAATTTGTTGTGTTAACAAGTGAGAAACAACAAAATAAACCCAAGAGTTCTTTGAAATGATGTTGAATTACACGTTATTTGCTAAACGTAAACCAAATTTTATGCATAAAACTATGCCAAAAGACTGAAATGTGATATATTTTTAAGGCTACATGTGCAAAACAATAAAACAAAGATAATTAACCCTCCTGTTGTCTTCATTTACTGGCACCAAAAAATATTGTTTCCTATCTAAAATCCAAAAATTCAGCGAAAAAATTCCCCAAATTTCTGAAAATTTGCAAACCTTTCAGGAAGATAAATTTCCAATAATTTTTAAGTTTCCCTTAAAAATTTTCTTTAAAAAAAAAAACAAAAATGAGTAAAAATCTTCCAAAAATAAGTAAAAATATCTAAAGTTATTACAGACATATCAGTAAAACTTCTAATATTTTCTTTAAGAAGATTCACAAAAAAAAATCCAGCGAATTTCGCTGGATTTTGGTTGATTTTTCTGTGAATGTTCTTAAACATTTTTAACATTTCTATTTTTTCACCAAAAATGTTCAAAAATTTCCCCAAAATGTTGAAAATGTGGACATCAGAAGTTTCACTGTGAAAATATATATTTTTTCTCCACATTTTCAAACTTTATAATGGGTAAATTTGACCTGCAGGACGACACGAGGGTTAAAGACCTGCACTACTTGCAAGACTGTCTTTATTATGCACATTAAAAAAAAATGCTCTCCCATCCGACTGTGTATCGATGTACAGCCGTCCAATTTAATCACTTTGAGCACAGAATTTACAAGTTTGCTCACAAATTATGTAGCAAGAAATTATGCAAATATCAAGATCCTATAATAATTAGTTCCACTCTCAGTCATTTGTGCCTTTGGTTGCTGCAGAGGGCTGCACTGTCATTGTTTATGGGTTCTGGTTTTTAGTTTAGTCTTCCTTTTCTGCATCTCCTGGGATTCCCTTTCATGCCCCCTTTCCTGTTTTATTTTGATATCGCCTTTCCTCATGTGTCGCTTGTGTTTTTACTTCCACCCTTTGTCTGTTTTTCCCTCCTCTTTTGCTTGGCCTCTTTAGTTTCACCTGCTACTCCTGAGTCAGCTGTGTCTTGTCTTCTTTATCAGTTGTCAGGGTATAAATACTCTTTTCTTTGCTTGGTTAGTCTCCTGTTGGCTTCCCTCATGTAGACCTTCCTGGTTGCCCTTCATGTTCCTTGTCTAATTCTAGCTTGTGCGTTTAATTTTCATAAGCCAAGATGTGTTACTTTACTTTTGTGCTGCAGTTATTTTGCTTTAGTTGACTCTTGGATATTTGTGGTTGCTCTTTGCCAGCTCCCTATATACACGACCGCTCAAAAATTTGGGATCACCCAGACAATTCCATGTTTTCCATGAAAACTCCCACTTTTCTCCATGTGCTAACATAACTGCACAAGGGTTTTCTCATCATCAATGAGCCTTTCAACACCATTAGCTAACACAATGTAGCATTAGAACACAGGAGTGATGGTTGCTGGAAATGTTCCTCTGTACCTCTATGGAGATATTCCATTAAAAATCAGCTGTTTCCAGCTACAATAGTCATTTACCACATTAACAATGTCTACACTGGATTCATCATTCATTTCATGGTATCGTCATTGAAAAAAACTGCTTTTCTTTCAAAAATAAAGATGTTTCTAAGTGAGGCCAAACTTTTGAACGGTAGTGTGTATTTTGTGTTAAAAATCGTCTGGACTTTTCTTACCATTTGTACCAGTTTGTTTGTTTTCTGACTAGTGTCTGTATTTGACACACACCCTGACATGCATTCAGTGAAAATCCCCTAAAGAACAGTCGTATTATTCCTCAGCTGTTGGTCGCAGCCAGCACCAGAACTGAATAAAGAGTGAATACTGGAAACTGACTCATTCCCTGTGTATCCAGAAACATCACTACAAATGAATACCAGTGTTTCATATTTGCCAGACACGTTTGCAATAACAGAAAGTTTACACATTTTCTTGCTGCCACGAGTGATTAAAGGCAACTTAAAATGATCTGAATGGTTGGAGGTTTTAATGGCAGCTTGTCCATAATAAACCGGGTCCTGGTGTACAGACAGTCCAGCCACTCCACCCTATTAACGCCCAGCTGGGGAGATTTCATGACTCTGAGCAGGAAAATGAGCAGCCTTCTTGCTCCGAGTGCGTTCGTTTGCTGAAGGCAGAGAGGCTTAAACGTATCGATTGGTCACAGAGCTGTGAGAGGCTCAGATAGGAATCAGACCTCCAGCTGCATCTGACAATTGAATGTGATTGTGATGATAGCAACGGTCTCAGCTCGCTGTCTAATTTCAGTTTGTTTTTTTATTACGGCAGCCCGACACTGTTTTCTGTTTGATGCGATGACTGCATCTATTGTTTTGATGGACCGGCCATCGGTTCGAGGTCTTAGCAATTAGGCAGTGCTTATTCCCAGCTTCGGCTGTTATTCTCGAATGGTTTAATTGTCTGCTGCAGTTAGTTTGTCATCACACCAGGCAGCATGAAATTAACCTGAAGGAGAAAAAGAAGCACAGAGACGACGAGGAGTAGCAGGGAACCTAATTACTCCCTCGACAGCATGTGAAGAACGTGGTTTGGCGCTAACTGACAAAAGGCCGGCGCAGCATTTCAATGTCCACGAAATGTCACGAACACACGCAGAGACAAATGGCTGCACATTCTGGGTTCATCTGTTCTCCCAGAACACGCCGGATCCAACAGTCTTTCCATGTTGAGCACTGTGGACTGCGAAGCGAGAAAAACACGTTTTGCGAAATGTTATTTACCACTCCAGCAAAATGAATGCAGCAAAAAGACTTGAAACAGGAGGAAACATGTTCTGTGTTCAAACTTGTCGTCTTATTGTTTGTTTAATATAGAGCTGCACAATACTAGAAAAAAACTCACATTGCGATATTTTGTAAACCACCGGATAACTCGAATCAATGCATATCGAAAAGAATTAATACTCTCAGAGTGGCTGGGGATATTTTGTACAATCGTTAGCTTCAAGAGGCCATTACAATTTCACATTTATGCCACAATTTATCAGTCCTGACATCTCAAACTCTGACAATCTGTATCCTTCATCATTCCTAACCCCATAAGTTAGAAATTAGTGTGCCTTTAACAATAAATAGCTTGAAAACTAACCTTTATTAAACTTAAAACTGTTCTTAGATTCCAGGACAGGTTGTTAAGTAAAATATCTCAGTCAAGTTTTTCAATTTTCTACTGTTTTTCTAAAGATTTGTCTGTTTTTTTGTTTGTTTTTTTTAAATAATTTCTTATTGTTGTTGCACAGCCTTGCCAACAGTCACTTTGCATTTCACTGCATATACTGTATGAGCATGTGACAAATAAAAACTCTTGAATCTTGAATCTTGTTTAATTTACCACACTGGAAAAAATGCCCCTCTCAAAACAAGGAAAAAAGTGTATTTCAAGGACCTTCTACCTTGAAATAAGTGAAACAATCTGCCAATAGAACAAGTGAAAAATGTCTTGGTAAGATTTCTGGAAATAAGATATGATATTTAGAATATTGAGATCTTAAAATTAGCTGGGAAAACTTATTTTAAGCTCTATTTTACAGGATTGTCAAGCTTAGGTGTCTTAAAATAAGCCAGATATGCTAAAAAAAAATGCAGTTTTTCACTCAAAAGTAGATTTTTGCTTTCATGTAGCCTCCTAATTTTAGATGTATTAACTCTCCTGTTGTCCTTATTTATGGGCACCAAAAATATTGTTTCCTTGTCTGAAAAAAATTCAAATATTCAGCAAACAAAATCCCCAAATTTCTGAAAATTTGCAAAACCTTCAGGAACAAAATTCCAATAATTCCTTAAAAGTTTCCCTCAAAAGGTTTATTTATTTATTTATTTTTTTAAATCCCCCAAATTTGGCAAGAAAATTCTTGATAATATTTTCAAAACAATGAGTAAAAATCTTCCCAAAAAAATCCTAAAAGTATCTAAAGTGATTCCATATATATCAGTAAAACGTCTAATATTTTCTTTAAGGACATTCACATAAAAATCAACCAAAATCCACTGAAATTTGCTGGATTTTGGTTGATTTTTTTGTGACCGTTCTTAAACATTTGTAACATTTCTTTTTTCCACCAAACAATGTTCAGAAATTTCCCAAAAATGTTGAAAATGCGGACATCAGAAGTTTCACTGTGAAAATATATTTAATTTTTTTCCACCTTTTCAAACTTTAAAACGGGTCAATTTGACCTGCAGGACGACACGAGGGTTAAACTTATTTTGAGTTTTCTTGTACAATTCAACTCAAAACAGGATAATTTCCAGATTGTTTGACTTAACAAGATACTGAAGATGCGTTGTCTTAAAACAAGTCCCTCCATCTGCTGAAATGTCTCTTGTTAAGTGAATTTATCTTAAATCAAGTGGGATGAGACATTTTGTCTAAAAATAAGACAAATAGATTTGGTAAGATTTGGAGTTTTTGTAGTGCAACAACAAGCTCCAGTTCTTGGCAAAAGCTCTGCAGCATCTTTCACCCCTGCTGCTGTCTTCTCACTTGTATGATCATGCATGAAAAATTGTGTTTGCAAGCAGTGACTTGTCCTCATTAATAAAGTGGATTGTTACACCGACGTAGGACTCCATCCGGCTGCCACAGTTTCACTGTAGCTGCAGAATTTTTCACTTGAATCAGCTCCGGAAAGCAACTTGAGAGAAATATGTGTGTGATGGCGTTACATATCACTAGTCAAGCAACCAGATCACGCTTTTAAAACCCTCTTTGGCAGCTGTGTTAATTGGTCTTTCGAGGTGTAAAGTTTTTGCATCAGCGATTCTCTCTGCCGTTTCTCACATTGTGTAACACTGGCAAAGCATCTGAAATAGCATTTGGTTTAGACTGCATTTAGATTAGACTTTGTGCTTGTCATACAGCTCTGTGGTGCCAATTTAAATGGTCAAAAATGAGTCTTGTTCCCTTGTTTACTCCTAGCAACTACACCACACAATTTGGTCAACGGCTTCTTTTCTGCAGCCAAAACATTTCCAAACAACTGATGCCTCTTTATGCAACCAAATTGCCGTTTCCAGTGTTTCTCTGCTGTTTCTTGTCCATTATGTTGTGCACATATGGAGTCTGCATGTCAACAAACTGTTTAAATAAAAACTCATGGTATCCAGGAACCCATAAATCAGAGTAAGTGATGCTCTAACAGACGGACTTCTCTTGCAGATTAGTCATGGAAAATGAGGTGCATTTTCTTTTTGTATCAAACAGCAGAAAGCATTGCAGCATGATGTGTTAGAGTTAATTTGCCTCATTTCACATGCACTTAGTGCTCTACACACATGGACATCCACTGTGTGCAGCCCTAGTTTAATCACTTTCACCAGGGTTTCTATGTGGGACTACTGCTTGATAATGCATTTCCAGTATCTGTGCTAAGCTAAGCTAAGCTGCAGCTGGCTAAATCTTCATATTTAACAGAAACCCATGATGGCAGCAGCGATCTCATTACGTTTTGACTTCTTTTCGGCCTGGTCGATGAGTGGAGCTGATATTTAGCAGTTTTCTGATTGTTTTCATTGTTTAGTGAAGTTTTGACCAATTCTCGCTAAATTTAATTTGTTTAAAAACGTGCTAATTTGGCTCATCTTCAGTCTCCTTTCTGTTTGTCGTCACTCTGCGGTCTTGAACAATGTTCTGTCTGCAGCACGATCTGATAAGTTGCAGGTCAGGTAATAATTTCTTATCAACACTGAAGAATAAATGAGAAATTCTCTTTTAGTTCAATTATATGGGAAACAGAAAAAGGAATTTCATTGAAGCCGGAGTGTTTAGACGTTTGTCATTCTAAAATCTGACCCCAAGATTTACATTTTTATTGCAGATGTATATCATTTCCCAAATAGTGGTCCTTGATTGGTCCTTGAATCGGTATCAGAAGCAGCTCTGAAGGAATCAAATTGTCCAAATTTCTCCATCTCACCAAACTCTCCACCAGAAAGTGAATTACTCCTTTAAGACCAATGTTTTGAGATCTATAAACTGTACCAACGCCACTATTTCCACAGTGATTTATATCTTATATCCTATTTCTTCCTTTCCTCGTCTCTCCTGCAGCCTCGTCTGCTCATCGGCTGCAGACTTAGGAGAGCTATGAGAGGATTAGCTTTAGATTCGGTTTGCTTTCTGTCTGCAGAGCTCAGGGCCATGGGCTCCTCTAAAGCAGACAGACAAGGGACTATAGATTTCCTTTGCAACCTGGCTTAATAAATCTGTCACTTTTACTCTGCCTTAGCAGCCACAACACATTGCTCAGCTGCAGAGTTTTTCCAAATGTTTCATGGCGATACATAATAATAAGCTCGTAATGCTGCAGCAGCCTCCAACAATTACAAGTGCCATTAAGAAAGATTAGCTAAAAACAATTTAGCAGCTTAGCAATGCAGATAATGAGCTTCTCTTCAGTGTGGGTTTTTAATTTTTGTTCCTCTTGCATTCCACTTTCACTCTTTGTGGCAACCTTGCAAAGCTAATTCATGTCTCCAAAATGAGAGTACTTTACCAAATTGTGTCTCAGCATTTCAGATAAAACCCTTGTGGCCCAACAAGTCTTCACTTCATACTGCTGCCTTCACTTGTAATGAATCTTAATTGATCTGTTTTATCGTCTTATTCACCCATTGTTCCTCCTTTTGTTTTCTAAAATGCCAAAATGAGAAAACATCAGATTGTGGTGTTGATATTTAAGCCTAAAGCGCTGCTTAAATGTATCATTATATGTTAATAAAGCGTCTGTTTCCACAGGCTGCTTGACTATTGATCTGTATTTGTGCAATTAAGTGAGAACTTTATTCCTAATATTATCTCTGGCTTTCAGTTTCTTGACATTTCAGATAATTTCATGAGATACGCTGTCCTTAAAGCCCTCCTGTCGCATTGATGTGCCATTAGGAAAGCACGGTCTTAGTTATTTTTATAGCTTTTTTCTGCCATTTGCTGAATTTGCCTGTTCTGACATTTCCTTCTTCAGCAATTCACATCCTTAAAAGTTCCTCCTAAGTCTAAGAGACATTAGAGACACTCCAGAGAAGTTCTATTTCAGTTAGACCTGCAGTATTTTGAAAAAAAAAGTGAGAATTTAAGAGTTTTGATGACAGTGGATGAGGTAATAAGAACAGCTAATGTGTTTAGTTATTTAAAAGACAAATGCACATAAAGATATTTTAAAGGGGAAACCAGTTTTATTCTCATCTTTTTTTTTAGCCTATTTATTGGTGTATGCATTAAGTTAAAATCCAAAGAACAGGTAAAAACAGGCAACAATAATGCATAGAATGTGGACGCAGTTGGCCAGTCTTTCTTGTTCTTTTGGCTTCTAACTCCTTATATTCCTATTGGACAAACCTCCATTTTCACAAGAGCAGAAGCAACACGAACCAGATAAAACCAAACTACTTCAAACACTAAACTTATCTTCCTTGAATGGTTAATTTGATCCCAGATGAGCCTCCAGAACACATATACAGGATTGCTCTTCTAAGGCATGTCCCATGGTTCATATAACATATATTCAATTCAGTTTTTTAAAGAAGAATACATAGCGCTAAACAACAGCATATGCCCTTTTAAAGCACTTTATATCAAGACAAAAGATCATGACCTTACAGAATAAAAGAGGGAAACCTAACAACTGTCCCACTGAGTAAACACTGTGGGACAGTGAGGATCCCAATCTGGTTTTAATCTGCTTTAAAACAGCAACAGGTAGCTTATGAGTTAAAAACAAAATGCCCTGAGTACATCAGTGTTGCTCTGTTGCCAGAGAAATGATCTGCCTGCAGATACCCTGTAAACCTGCAGCCAAATTTTTCATTAGAATCTAATGTCGTCTCTCTGCAGGTCCAAAACCACAGCGCCTGTTTCCCCCACAGGGAGCTTTATCTCTCTGCTTCCTCAACCTTAGCCTTCCTCTTTTTGCTGTTTATCCCTCTATCTCTTCTTCTAGTCTCCTCTTTAATTTCACCTCAGAAACACACACACACACACACACACACACACACACACCCTGTATCTCATGGTGGGTCATGGCTGGAGGGTATCTGTATTGTGTTGAAATGACATCATACTCCCGTTTGCTCACTGTTGACTGTTGCCATGGTAACGCCACGTCAAGCTTACAGCTAAACATAACAACGACACCATTTAGCAGAACCTGATTAATAATACATGAAGACCGCACCAAAAATAATTTGTTCATGGAAGGAGAGTAAACGCAGGTGGACAAAAGCGTCTGTCGTGGTTTCTAATTATTCTCAGTAACGTTAGGAATCATTTGCATGTTGTTGCATTCTCATACGTACACCGTCCTTTCTATACTTTTGTGATAAAGGTGAACAGTGTTGTTAAGTGGGAGTCAGTTTGTGGTCAGTGACTCAAAATACTACAGTATTCATCAACACTAGCTGCTTATTCAGTGGAAAAGAAGCCAGTTCTTTGTTGCAACTGGCAACGAAAGCATAGCCTCTAAAACTGAATCTGGAATCCTAAAGCAAGCTTAATTTTAGGGATACAAATGGTTCATTGATAATCAAAAAAATGTAATATATTAAAGATATATTGACTGATACAGCAGGAGATTAGGGACCTGTATGTTAGAAAGTATGTTGTAGATTTGCTGTGATACCTGGTTGCCTCTTAGTGTTTATTGAGATGGAGTTACAGGTGTGTTTGCTGACTGAGTGCTCCTCCCTGCTGTTTAATTAGGGATGTCAATAGTTATTTGGTTAATCGATTAAAGATATATTAATTGATAAAGCAGTAAATGAGGGACCTTTATTATAAAAAAAAATGTTGTAGGTTTGCTGTAGTACCTAATGCCTCTTACTGTTTATTGAGATGGAGTTACAGGTGTGTTTGCTGACCGCCCATAAATTTTTTCATAAAACAAGCGCACCTCCTTGCTGTCTAACTGCTAACTGTGGCAGTTGTGTTGATGAACAACGGAGCCCAAGTTGTGAAAAAGGTGTTTGGTGGCTGGCCTGTCCAGTTCGGCTAGCTGCATGAGTCCTGTGCTAATGCTAAATTAGGATTTTTAAATGCTTGGAAGACTGCAGCTCGTTGGCTGTGCTTAACACTTTGGATTTTGCATGTCAATGATTGAGTCATAATTTTAAAGTCATTATATCATTTATTTATAAAACTAGATAACCTTGTGTTCATCCCCACTCTCACCCCAACCAGTCGAGGCAGATGGCTGCCTTCCCTGAGCCTGGTTCTGTCTGGAGTTTTTGTTGTTGTTGTTGTTGTTCCTTCCCACTGTCACTCAAACGGAATCCAAAGCAACTTTGAATTGTTGGGTTTTCTGTTCTGTTTATATTTCCCAGTCCGTCCAGGATTTCAGGGCGTTTTCCCAGATTGTTGCGGCCGAAAATGCCTGAACTCATGGCAGCTTTTCTGAAAAATTGCAATGTAAGTTGCAATGTTTTCAGCTTATTTGTTACGATGTAATTGTGGGAGACAGTGACAATTGCTAATTGTTTGCATTTTTTCAGCTTTTAGAACATGTTTCAACATTGTAATTGACAATATTTATTCTGAAATTAATTCTTTAACGCTCCAACCCATTTACACAAAAGCTGGCCAACTATGGTGGGAAATTAGCAGCAGCCAGATACTGTTTAACATGAAGTGGTTGGTAGATTTAAGGCACAAAATGATCATTTACTACTGAATGAATCACTTTTGGACATATTTGTCAGTGGCTTAAAAAGTTAATTTCACATCCTGGCACACACATGTTCACACACACACGCTCACGGTTTGTCACGTCAGTTAACAAGAAGAGCACCCAGAGAGAGCAGTACTCCACCAAGACTGTTCATTACCTGAGCAGAGGTGTGTGTTATGCATGTATATACATACCGAATCACGTGACCTAACTATGTAGCGGGCGGTGGGAATTGATGGGACTCAGAAACACTCCCACAATTTAATCAGTTGCTCCTTGTATCATTTCCGATACGTCTATATCGGTGGATTTGTAGTAGGATAGCAATGATGTGATCGTCAGCAGGCCGCTGAGGTAGCGGTCTCTTGTTGCCATGGTTACCATGCTGTTATCAGGCGCCGTGCCACTATCTCAATAGGAAATCCTTAACAAATCTGTGGATTCAGACTTTAAGCCACATCACTGCCAAAATCTCATCACTTAGTCCTTGTGTCGTTTCTGACCTTCCCTGAAAATTTTATCCAAATCCTTTAGTCCGTTTTTGAGTAATGTTGCTGACAGAGTAATGATTCACATACACCGATCGTCACATAACTCCACCGAGTTCCTTGGTGGAATAGTTAATCTAACTTACCTTCATTCTTTCAGAGCTCCAACAGATCTGGACACAACAGTTTCCATCACGGTGATCTGTCTGGTCTGTGGTCGGCTAGTTTCAGCCATTGTCCTGATATGTTTCATGGTACAGAAGTGTTTATCAATCAAGGATATTTTTTTTGTATTCCACCACAATATTGCATGTGTGTGAAAACAGTTTACTTCCGCTTTGGTGAAGAACATCAGGGAATTAATTGTTTTGCACAGTCTTCAGCAGTAATTGTTGCTGGTAAATGAGAGACATTAGAATGGGACATGTCTGCATCTTCAAACCAAAAACAAGGAAGTGAATTCGGTGACGTATGTGCATTACGTTTGGACTGCTATGATTGGTGGAACTGATGGGAGGCGGGCCAAAATTGCGAAAAGTTGCGGTGATTGGACAAAATTGCAAGATCACGCAGAATTTGCGGAGATTGGTTGAATTTGCGTGAATTCGGGTGATCGCAACATCGCAAAATCCCGGAGGGACTGATTTCCTAAGGTCTGTCCCTTACTATGCTAAGGGCTGAGATGACATATGTTGGGGGAGATCTGCGAAAAAATCTGAATTTCCCCTTATGGGATTAATGAGGGATAATAAAATAAAAAAAAATCTTGTGAATTTGCACTATATAAATAAAATAAAATTGAATTGTTCACCTTCTCTGTTCTTCTGATTCCTACTGTAACGGAGTCAATTTTTCAGTTGATAGAAACTGTTCCATCAGCATATGGGAAAACATCCACTGTATTTCGTTCATTTTAAGGATTAATTGATCATTGATCATGTGACTGAATGTCAGTTAAAGAAATTATTTCAAATTTGCATCTCTACGTAATCTATTTGTCAATTCCTATAAAAGATAGTTTTAGTTTTAGAAGGCCAATGAAAAGTTTGATGTTCAGCTGTTTTTCCTTAAGGCTTCACACAGAAGCATCACACATTTTTCTTCAGCAGTTGTTTTTATTATTTTTTTTACACTGTTGATTCAGCCAGGAGAGTTTCACACCAGTCCAAGTGTTAGAACTGCTCCAATTGCACTTAACACTGTGTCAAAAATAAACACCACTTTTATTCCCAAAAGCTTAGACACCCAGAAGAACTCTTCACATGCATTACCTACTCTTTTTTAAAGGCACCTGCAGTTATGAAGTGGAAGGAGTTATTTCTAACATCTTATTGGTTTGTAGGGGGAAAAAAACGTTTTTTGATAGTAACAATGGCAAGTAACCTGCTACTCAAACAGTTCTAACACTTGGCCATGTGCAGCTGGGATTTGCACTTTAGGTAGTGGACAATTCAAATTGCACAGAATTATTAAAGTTAAACTTTTTAAAAGTCTACGTACTAGTCGACTTAATTTTGTGTGTACCTGTCATTGGGATTAATGTAAAACAGTCATAGACGAGACATAGAAAATAAGTCTGTTTTGGACTAATGTGCTGTATCAGCTATGAATGAATTAACTATAAATCAAACTACTTAAATATATTTATGTATATGACAAATTTGCAAAGCACTTGTATTGAAGCTACTTTTAGTGTATTGGTGGCAGAGTACATAACAACGGGGCAACGACAAAAGCATTAAATAATAATGCAATAAATCTAAATTAATAGTGCAAGCACACCGATAAATTCAATTCAAATAATCCCTAAACATAAAAGTAGTTCTGTTCCTGTACAAACATAATATTGTATCTTTTATTTGACTTTGAGTCCTGGGTTCCATATTCAACCTTTTTAATAAGCTAATCTTCTTCTGTGGTGTCTCCTGACTGTCTGTGTACAAGTCCTTCAAATTTATAGCCCCAGATTAGCACAGTTATGAACTGTGTTGATTGTTCATTTGCACTGATTGTAAAGATTTAATTAATGTCTTTTAAATGTCTTGTTTCACGTGAACAAGCTGTTTTTTTAATCATGCAAAGTGCTCCGACTCTGATTACGTACATTCATCAACAGTGTTTTATCGTTTTCAGTGAAATATCCCCAGCTTCATACAGCATCACCTTGATTTATTTATTCACGCTGGCTTTACAGCTCACTTTTCTTTCTCTGAGTTTTAACCTCAGTAAAGAAAAAACAAATTCACTGTCTCAGAGTTCAGGTTGCAGCATCCGTCCTAACACCTTAACCCTCCTGTTGTCTTCATTTACAGGCACCAAAAAAATTGTTTGCTTGTCTGAAAAAAATTCAAAAACTCCCCAGATTTATAAAAAATTGCAAAATCTTCAGGAAGAAAAATCCAAAAATTTGTTAAAAGTTTCCCTTCAAAGTTTTTGTTTTTTAAATCCCCAAATTTGGCAAGAAATAAAAAAAAAAGTAAATATTTTCAAAAAATGAATAAAAATCTTCCAACAAAAATCCTAAAAAATATCTGAAGTGATTCCATATATATCAGTAAAAGTTCTATATTTTTTTAAGCACATTCAGAAAAAAATCAACCAAAATCCAGTGAAATTTGCTGGATTTTGGTAGATTTTTTTTTTTTGAATGTTCTTAAAGAAACATTTTTTTTTTAGCATTTCTTTTTTTGCACCAAAAAATGTTCAAAAATTTCCCTAAAATGTTGAAAATGTAAAAGTTTTCACTGTGAAAATATATTTTTTTTCCACATTTTCAAATTTCAAAACGGGCCAATTTGACCTGCAGGAGGACACGAGGGTTAAGTCTAAAGATTCCTCTTTATTACAGTCTGAAGCCCTAAAGTCAGTCAGTCAGCTTGGGCTCTCTAGTCTCTGAAGTCTCGGTTTCCCATATTTCACGGCCCTGCGCTCCCCCGCTGTTGTCTTCTGCAGACAGCTTCCACATGCTTCACTGGCTGGCTGATAAGAGGGAGACTGACAGGGATGGGGGGGGATGAGGAGCAGAAAGGTAGGAAAAGATGAAGGTAGGAGGTGGCGTCAGTGTGGAGGAAAATGAAAGGGGAAGATGGAGAGAAGACCACAATGGACAAGGCAGATAGTCGGTGCTCTTTGATGGAAGGAGGTGGAGGGAAGGAGGCCAAGGCTTCATCATTCCCAGTTTTATTACCCATTTTATTCATCCGGAGCCGCTCATAACTTTCCTCCCCCTCTGAATTAACAAGTGCATAACATCATCCGAATTCACAGGCTCTGCTGGGCTCTGGTGTCTCTCTCCCACTTTGAACATTAAAATGATGTCAGTCTTTTAGGCATCCAAGTCAACAAAGGGTCAGTATTTGCATTGTTATGGCTCTCTTGATTAAGAAGGATGGGCTCTGAGCTGCTCTTCTCTCCATTACCTGTCTAATTATACCTCCGATGATGAAGGAGAGCAGACGAAACCTTGTTATCTCTAAAAGCCTAATGTCATTCTGGTGTGGAGCAGCTGCTGCTGGCTGTGAGGAGGAGACCGGGAAAGTGTTGGTTTTCAGCGACACTATTCAAAAAAGAATAACGACACAATAAAATATTAACCATAACATAATAGTAATAAATAATAATGTCACCAAATGGATTTTTTTTATTTAGAACCAAAATCTAGAGGGCGGCTTTAATCCAGGCTAAGTATTGATTCAATAAACTACATTTAAAAAAAGATCTGTCCCATCACATCATATAAATAATCTTCCATCAATTTGATAATTAGCTGTTTGAAATAATATGTAGTCGTATTTGTATTAATAATATCTGCCTTGTTGCCACATAATTTAGGATCATATCCATATGTGTTGTTATCATCCACCTATAATTAGATGTTGTGCATGAAAACAAAAAAAGTAGTTCAAGATTTTGGGACAGTTAAATGACAAGATGGATATTGCTGACAGTTTGTTTATGAGTATATAGTTGAGCAGTTCTAAGAAATAGTGAAGCACACAAAAAAACCACAGTCATGCAACTCTCTGAGAATATTTCCAAAAATATCGAACACTTCCTTTTACAGTTATCCCCCAGTGGAACTTAGAAAAGCAGCGTTTTGAAATGGCTTCTGAAGGATCAGAAAGATTAAGTTATACACACCAATATAGATCAAGATAAAAGAATGATCTCTCCTTCATACATAGAAAATAAAGCAAGGAAAACTCAAAGGTGCAGACTGAGGGGTAGAGAACCTGCACCAGCATCCATATATCCTGTCTCAGAGTGATGCAGAAAAACTAGTCCATGCATTTGTTACTTCTAGGCTTCACTACTGTAATTCCTTATTATCAGGTTGTCCCAAAAGCTCTCTGAAACATCTACAGCTGATCCAAGCCGGGTTCTGATCGAGGTTTTTTCCCTGTTAAAAGGGTGTTTTCCTGCCACTGTCGCCTTTTGGCTTGCTCTGGGGGTTCAGGCATATGGGTTCTGTAAAGCGTCTCGAGACAATTTGACTGTAATTGGCGCTATATAAATAAAACTGAATTGAATTGAATGTATTATATTTTATCATAAACTCTGTCAGCACTTGAAGCCTGCTGCCCAAAGTGTGTTGTTTCGATGGAGATGGTGGAGGAGAAAGTTTTGGGTGTTTTTAGACCCCTGGCAGCAACCTCTACCAGGAAATTCTGGAGACAGAGGTGACAAAAGACTAAAGCGGCTGTAGACTAGCAAGCCTTGGGAGACCTGCACAGGAGCCACAAAGAGGCTTCCATTATCAAGACATATACTAGGATTTATATGAGCCAGAGAGGCCACAAGCTTGGAGCTCATGGAACTGAAGACTTTCATTATATATGATTAAAAAAGGTAGCCAGCAGTGACTTCCTTTGACTTTTTTGCTGGGTTGACTCAGAACTTGTTGGTGGCATTATATATCTCATCTGGGAATGCCTCTAGATCCTCCAGGAGGAATTGGAAAATGTTGCTGGGGAGAGAAACATCTGGAAAGACCTGCTTACCTGCTGCCTCCATTAATGTTGCTAATTTAATCCATCACCTTGAGATTCCAACTCTCTAATTAATTAACCTGTAAAACACAAATTAAAAAGTTTAATTGGAATTGGCAGTTCTGCTTAGTGAGCGGCTCTGTCTCTGTCGTCTTTGTGTGACAAACTATTACCATCACATAGCTGCAGCGACTGTAAAGTTCATGCTGGCAGAAGTACAGTAGTCAGCCATAGTGTGTATAAAGGCCCAAATTGTAGGGTAATGGTTATCCAGTTGTTGTGCACCTATTTCCTGCCCCAGAAAAGGGAAATAAAAGCCCGATTTATGTCGCACTACAATGGTGTAGCTTTGCCTCTTCCTATCACTGGCTACATAAAGGCTATTTAGCAGCTTGACTGAGGCAGATGTCTGCCTGGAAAAGTTAGTATTGACGAATCTGGAAAGGTAAAACAGAGTTGAGTCTTGCTGTGTTAAGCGCTGATAGACTAAGTTATTGGGGTTAACTCTCTGGGGAGAGAAGCCCACAACAATCATTTGTTTTCGAATGATTTAACCCATTCCAAATGACAAAAAATGTAAAAAATAGTACGAATATTGATATTGTGGTGAACAACAACAGGAAATAAATGTATGAGAAACACTTCTCTGGCACCATCTGACTCTTTAATAATAGTGTTGGTCACCTCCGCAAAACTTTTACTCTTAGTTTTAATGACATTTATGTGTGAGAATGATGACTCACAAGAGTACAAGCTGAGGACAAACACTGTTGAGATTGATAATCAAAGCTTCCCTCTGCTGGGAAATTTCTCCCAGCTGAGGTTCTCGGTCCACAACTTTTCAGAACCCGACAGCTGCAGTGATTGCAGTGTTTTGGTGACGGTAAAACTTATCAAGTGGTGGAATCAGCTGCTCGCTGAAATTGCCCATTCCCCAGTATCATCAGCTTCTTAAATATCACATCCCCCCCAGGACCGAGAGGTAACGAAGAGGACAACACTCTAGAAAAAAAACTATTTGGCATCCACAACAAAAACGCTTCTGAAAAATATAATATCACATTTTAAATTAGTAGTAAGGTTTCAGAGATGGGCTGGTGGTTAGCGCTGTCGCCTTGCAGCTAGAAGATCCCCGGTTTGCAGCCTTGCCTGGGCCTGGAGTTTCCATGTTCTCCCTGTGCATGCGTGGGTTTTCTCCAGGTTCTCCGGCTTCCTCCCACAGTCCAAAAACATGCTGAGGTTAATTGGTAACTCTAAATTGTCCGTAAGTGTGGATGTGAGTGTGATTGTTTGTCTCTATATGTAGCCCTATGATAGACTGTTACCTGTCCAGGTGTCCCCTGCCTCCACTCTAAGTCAGCTGAGATAGACTCCAGCCCCTCCATGACCCTAATGAGGACTAAGCGGTGTATAGATAATGGATGGATGGTTTCAGAGTTTAAAATATGAATCTAATCTGAAAAATGGATTTTACTCATGGATGTGCTTTGACATGTGCTTCCTCTTGTCACATTAAAGCTCAGTGATCAAATCAGAGTCATGATATCTGCCTTAACTGGCCTACAGAGGTTTGTTGTGGTGCTGATATGGAGCTGCACAGGAAACAGAGGAGTGTATCTGATGCTCTGCTGTCAGATGAACTCATCTGCCTCTGGCAAAGTTAAAGGGAAAATAATATATAAGATCATCGACTTTAGGGATTACATTTTAGCCTGTAGATCCTCTGCTTCTGAGTTTTCAGTCTCATTTCTGTCTCCGTGTACATATGCCTGGGTTCATTTGAACTCAGGCCAGGATTTCTCTTGTTGCTGCAGAGAGATTCAGTCTGCAGACGAGTTGACAACTGTACCACCAAAAACACTTGATATTCAGTGGCAGCAGAAACATGACCAGAAGCTCATTATCCAACTCTTGTAAAATTAAGAGGATCCACGATGTCATAGTTTATCAGCCGAGGACTCAGGTTACGCTCAGTTAATTAAAATGTGTCATTGTTAGTTTGGCTGGCAGCGCCGAGGAAGCCTGAGAGGACACACGGTGAGAAAGTCGAGACGGTCGAGTTGTTTTATGAGCATAATAATGAGATGAATTATCAAATATGTGTGCAGTAATGTGAAGATACTTTTCAGTAGGCCGAAACTGATACTGGATTTTTATCGATTTTTAGAGATTTAAAAAACTCTCACTTGAAAGTTCTTATCTACACAAACAATGTGCTGGAATTTCATTGAGGGAAAAGGATGGGCTCATTGTTTATTAACCTTCCAGCAATGCATGTCGCAAACTGATCAGTAAATTACCGTCAACAAACACACTATCCCCACCATGAGGCATGGTGGTGGCAGCATCATGTTGTGAAGCATGGTGGTGGCAGCATCGTGTTGTGAAGATGCTTCTTGGCATCAGTCCCTGAAAGACTTGTAAAGATTAATCAATATAATTTTGTAAAAAATCAGTTTTCCCTTTGACATGAAAGTCTTTTTTGTAAATTCTTTTTAAAATGGCCTAATTCAACTGGCACATATTTATAAGTTAACCTATACATGACACCAACATAGCTGTGACATTACGATATGGGACGACAAATATATCGGTTGAGATGCATCACTTGGCATTGCACAGAAGACATGCTGTTTCCGAGATGAGGATAACGACAATCAGCCTCTATAGCTCGAGCTGTTATAATGTCCGTTACATTGAGTTCACAGAAAATACACACAAATAGACATCGAGGCAACAAACGCATCCCTGCCTGGAAAATGTTATTACAGTGGTGTTTGGCGCTGGTAAGTGCTCTATAATGTCTTGTTGTGAAAGGTCGAGAGTGCATTTAAATACCCGCTCGCCTTTATCCCCCCACTCATCAGAAATCTCAGCGTTCCTCCCAACATCACTTTTCTGTCTGTCTTTACTCATCTTGTCTCTTAATGCATCTTTTCTGCTGGTTATGGCATGGAATTAGCATGTCCATGAAGTGCAGTGATGCCACTCTATAACATTGGGCTTGTGTTTACTGAGGCATACTTCTCAAAGGAATACATTACTCGCTTTTCTTGTGTGAGATTAGAGAACTGTTATCAATCTGTCTTGTCTGTATTAAGAATGAATCGAGGTGGGGTTAGTTAGGTTGGTTAAGGTGGAAGACTGGAGGCAAAAAGAAACAGCTAGAATGCTTCTTTTCAAACTGAAGGGTGTCTAGATAGGAGTTCTCATTTTTCTTTCTTGGTCTTTGTATTAATTTGGCCACTTTTTCCAAACTGTACATGCATTAGCTTTTGTTAGGCGCCAATATACATACTGAACACGTTTCCAGCTCAGCCTCTGACTGAACTCTAGACTCACTAAGATTCCCCATTCTTTATTGCTTTCCTGTGGCGTTTATTTATTTTTCATATATATATATATATATGTATATATAAATAAAAAATATGATAACACAGAACAGTTAGCTTGAACTGCATAGGGTTTGATTGTGTGTTTACATCAGTTATTGCAGTTCTCACACAAAAAGCAAAGGTCAGACTCCTCCACCTCGTCTAATCAAACATCCATTAGTGTACAATATGTAAATCTGCTGCCCAGCTGTGCGTGTACGCCAGTGCATACAGGTTACAGCCCCTCTGTCACAACCCTTTAATTCAGCCACACATACCCACACTTTGGTGGTGCTCAGTTGCAGTGAACTTTCTCTGGAGGTAATTACACCCTTATATTCATCTATCTCTGTAATTATACCCTTATCTGCCACCCTGCACCGCACCGCTGAGCAGAGAACCACTGAATCACTGAATGAAATGTTTCCCTGTAAAGCAGCGATCATCAAACCTTTTTATTTTTAAAGGGGCATCAAGAGGGAGTATCACAGGTTGTTTTTGTATTACAAAAGGACTTATTCATGGTAAACTTCTGCAGACGATTAATTCAGAAATGTTTGAATGTAAATGCTCCCTGAGACACATATTATCTTTACAGAAGTCCAAACTATTGTACAAATTTCTCAAGTCACAATGAATACTTACTAAGTTTTTATTTCCTGCAGCAACATAATCATTTGAAATTCTGAAACTTGTACTAGTATATTTAAAATAAGTAAACAGTTGTACAGCTGGATAGTTTCCCAATTAAAAAAAAGGTTGTCTAAATGTCCCAGAACTACTTCCACTGAGACAAGCCAAACAACAAATAATGCAAACTAATACAAATGTAATTTCTTTGCATTTTACACTGCAGATCTTTATGCTGTATTTAATAACACAAAAGCATATTGAATGTTTTTTGCATTTTTATTGGCAGACAAATGTACCCCATTTCCCCCCTGTGAGTGTGAATAATTTTAGATTTAAAGATCCAATATTTTGAGCATTTTCGGCCAAATAATACAACTCTAACACATCCCTTGAATGTATCTTTCAAATTTTCAGCTCAAAATCCCACAAACTCCTGTAGAACTCCTGGTTTTAGCCCTGTTTTAACTTTTTCAGTGTCTGTCTTTTTAAAATTCAGCTGAGCTGCTGCTGCTCCCGCCCCCTTCAGGAAGAAAACTCTCTGAACATGTAATTGACAGCACAGAATGCTCTCTCTTTCTGAGGGATCATTTAACGTGGATATATCACTTACTTGGCAGCACAGCCATCATTTCTAACTTGTGTTTGGTGAATTTGTAGTTGTAAAATTAGTTCAGTGGTTCACAGTTGCGGCTTGGAAATGAAAAGTGAATGCGGCTTAATCTGTAGTCTTAATGGGCTGTGTTTCAGTCACTATTTCATACTCGTTCTATTGTCTGACAATAAAAACTGAAAAATATATGAATGACAACAGCTTTATTGAGAACTCAACTCTATTAAAATGTAGTGAGCACAGAGAGCAGGAGAGAAGCTAATAGAAACACCAGCTAAGTTTAGGTTAAACTGAAGCACAACAGATGACATGAAAACACAGTAACCCGCTCAATGCTTGGTTTCTGCTTTCAAATTAAAATGTCCATCATCTCTGAATATCCATCAGCTTTACAGTTTCTCCAGAGCTCTGACCTGTGAGCATAGCATCAAAGCTAATGGTAACATTAGCCACACAAACCTGACAAGAATTTCTCTATTGTTGTGGCGACATTGTCATCAGTAACAAAAGTAATCCACTGAGTGTTCAGTTCCTCAAATGCTGGGAGTGCTTGAAGACTGTTGTGTTCACTCTTGCAGCCAACAGCAGAACATTTGGTGTGTTTTTCTTCGGAGTTTCCTCAGTAACATGTCAGTCCAGTGAAATTCTTAGGTACTTGTAAGGCTGGGAATCTATCCAGTTGTTCGGGGGCTTGTAGAACAGTAAATGTCTTCATATCTGATCATGTTGGCTTTACACCTCCAAGTTTTTAACCACAAAACACAATGAAAATGTTTTTTTCACCACAAGAGACCATTAAAGAGTCATTTTAAGAGTAAACCCCTAAAAAACACATTTGTTGCCAACTTCCAGTGGTTTAACTTCAAAGCACTGCTGAAGTAATGTGCAGGTGTAATCCCTGAAATCCCTGCTGGGCGTCATTATAGATGCAAAGTAGACATGATTCCTCTGCGTAGTCATTTGCTTTTACAATGATTTTTTAAAAAATGCCGTAACTTTCACATTGCTTTAATTTGTTCGTTCTCTTTGCGTTCTCTAAATTGCTTCACAGCTTGGTTGTTGTTGGTCCTTGCTGCTGTTTGTGTTGTGTTTGTGTTCTCGCATGCCGCTGTCAGACTGAGATCCACAAACCTGCATGACGCCTCTGCAGTGAAGCCTGCTGAGAAATCATGTGTTTGAAATCAAGCCATTATTGACAGCAGACTGCAGCCAGAGCTCATTTCTTTCACCTTATTGTCTTTCCTCATGATTGAGCTCATTCAGAGTTGATAAAACGCCGTAATACACAGACAGTATATCACCTTTGCTGAAGAAATAGTTCTGGAGAAACATTTGCATGCAAGTAATTAAACTCTAACACGAATGCTAAAATGGCTATTTCACTCCACAACCCTTCCTGATTGATGCTAAATGATTAGAAAAGCACATCAGAGCCGGTTTCAGACAGTCATAGAGCTGATGTTGGACATATTATAAACCAACAAACTGGATGCTGGTATCTTCTCATTTAAAATGTTGTATCATTGCTTTGGACTTTTTAAAAACTGAATCTTGGTGTCTTGTGTTGTCTAATCCTTGCACATGTGTGATCTTGTCATTTTTGTGTAGAACTACAGTATTTGACATCAGTAAACTTTGTTTGACTTAAGGATGAGGGAATGTCCTCACATTAGCCAACTTCAACCAGACAGAACATTCAAGACTGAGCTGCTGAGGTCTGAAAACACAGTTAGAGCTTTTAAATTAGGTGCAGCAACTTTTTCTTTGTCAGTGTAATGAGATGCAGAAGCAGTGCAGACATCTAAATGGCCCATGTCCTCTAATAGCTGTCTCTCACATGAAGGACTCGGGATGTAATTTGACTTCTAACTGCATCACATTTTGTAATTTCAGATATATAGCCATCCATCCATTTTCTACTTTTAGTATCCACTTTCAGGTCCAGTTTTATTGCAGCTAGCATCACTACTTTAATTACTTTATTCATATAAAAACCAAAAAACGTTTGTCAAACACATTGAATGGGAACTGATGCAACTGGTGCACCTGTGTTTGGACAGTTTGGTCCCGATACTGACGGAAACCGTATGTTAAGTTCTCATCCACAAACCTATATAGTGAGCTATCTCTGTGTTTCAAGCTGAATTTTTCGTATCGGCTGAGCATGCTTCCGGGTATCCATAGCGCCTGATCAATCCTGGTCTTCTTTGAAATAAACTTAATTTTAGGCAAACAAGTCGATGTCAACGGATGTTTTCTTCAACATCGACACATCTTCCATTTCTGAAAAACAGCACCACCTTTCCAATAAACACTGATTACTTGGCCAAGGAGGCGAAGTCTCAGTGGAGTTTTGTGACGATCTGCGTTGGTCTGTCTGTCTGTCTGTCTGTGAGCAACGTTACTCAAAAACGGATAAATGGATTTGGATGAAATTTCGAGGGAAGCTCAGAAATGACACAAGGACCAAGTGATTAGATTTTGGCAGTGATGCGGCTTATAGTCTGGATCCACAGATTGGTTAAAGATTTCTGTATCATTGCCAGATAGCGGCACGGCGTCACTGTAACCATGACAACAAGTAAACACTACGTCAGCTGCCTGCTGACGATCACATGATTGTGATCCTACTACAAATCCACTGCTGAGGACTCATCTGTCATAAATGATCCAAGGAACAACTGATTAAATTGTGGGGGTGTTTCTGAGTCCCGCCCGCTACATATTTAGATCACGCGATTCGGTATCCGTACATAACGTACACATGCAGAACACACGCCTGTGCTCAGCGCAGGTCATTTGGTTTGTGGGTATATCTATTTTAAATGGCCACATTCTATGGTGCCGTGATTTCTCAGCTGCTGGAAATGATCTGACTGAGCAGCCTTGGTGGAATACTGCGCGCTCTGAGTGCTTTTCTTGTTTCTTTATTTAAACAGCTGATAAAAGGCATGAAGCAGAAAGCTCTCTCCACTGCTTAGCTAACAGTATCATTTTCATTTTGGTTTCACGTATCTTAAAACCTTTTACTACATTTTGTGACCATGAAAATACTCTTCTGCACAAAAGAGAAACCTGTGTGTCATCAGTGATTTCCAATACATCGTATGGTTTAAAATCTATATGCTCCTCTTTTCCAAACTCTTCTCCTCGCTGACACACAGCAGACAAAAGTTTGACTCAGTGCTAAGAGGTGTTTATGTAATCCAGAGCTGTTTTTTTCTCCGCCTTTGACTCACCTCAGACAGTGTATGCATCACTCTGTGTAGGTGGCCAGTCCGAATGAACCTTTGCAATTGTCTTTGTGCACATATTCTAACCTCCTACTGATCCGTTCTTCGCTTTGCCAGGGGAATTTCCAGCTGCAGATTCTGTGATTACCAACACAATAGTTCTCCTGCCTCTCCTGCAATGAGGAACACCTTCATTGTTCTCCATCTTCCTCATTGTTGCAGGCAGAAAAAGAGAAGATAAAAGACAGAGAGAGGGAGGGTGATGAAAACAGACTAAAAAGATGGAAAACTGGGAGGGAGATGAGCAGGTAGTGAAACCCAGGAAAGGACGGAGAGTGCCAGAAAGAGAAATGATTGACATGAAAGGCTTCTGTCGTGCCGCCTGGGCCCAATTAGAAGGCCATTATGGAATCGCTGTAATGACGCATCATTTAGCGCTGTGCACTGCTCTGACTGCTGAAGTCACACCAGTCCACAGCGCCATTATCCCCATTTCCTCCTGCGGCGGTGGACCCAGACAAAGAAGCAGAACAAAGGCTGTGTGTGGGTGCGACTTATTATTCTGAAGGCCATCGTGCAGCTAAGATTAGGAGTCCGCCCTCAGGACCAGGAAAATAACCGGTGATACGAGGCCGATAATTGCACCACAGCTTCTGTGCAGAGATCTATACGGTTAATATGAGTCATTTCCTTTGTAAGTTATGAAGACAAACTGATACTGTGTGTGCAAAAGCATGCAAACACAGCTGTTACTTGAAGAGAATTCAAATTTTACCACCTGGAATTTGCATTATAGCCTTTATTTGTAAGATGAATAAAACAAACATGCATAAGTGGTTCAAAAATGACCTGTTGAGGTCGTTTTCTTGCAATATCTTTGTAATGAAAAGTTTTTATCCTTTCATATTCCAGCTATTCCTGCATGTTTTTGATATCATTCCATTTACATTTTTAAGTTACCTTTTATACTTTTAAAGAAATTGTAATATCTGTATTACTGCCTCAAGCTCTTTATCACTGATAATGTCATACAGGAGGTGATGAAGGACACAAACTTGGAGGGATGAAGAGCAGCAACAGCTGGAGGAACAAAGCAGAAAAATGTCGACAGAATGGATGTTGACATTCTTCTACTGCTGTTCTGTGTGATATTCTTCTTTTTCAATGATCAAAATGTTCAAATCTGTTATAAAGTGAAATATCAACATATTTCAAACATGAAATCATTCTTATGTGGACAAAAATATAATACAAACAATAAAACAAAGTATTATTCTTCACCAAAATGACAAAAAATGGCATAAAAACACATTGATTCTTATACTTATGGAAGAGTGTAGGGTCCGATCACTTTTGCATCTAAGGGTTAAAGACCTAATTTTCCCTTCAGTCAACCTGTTAATTGGACCTATAGGGCAGGTTTGAGATTCTCTTCATAAATGTGTTCATTGGAGCCAAAAACTAAAACATTTTGGGTCAATAGTCAGAATTTCATGTTTGTTCAAACCTGGAAAATTCTCCATTTGAAATTTAAAAAAAACATCTTAGCTGGGATGTCATATTTCAATTTCAATATCTCCACAAATACAACCCTCATAGCCGAGGCATTTGGTGAGGACACAGATGAAATTGGTTCCAGCAGAAAAATATGACTGAATGGCTCCAGCAGAGGCCAGACTGTTAAATATTGGAACTTGAAAATGGAAAGAAGTGCAGTTTTCAAAAGATGTTGGAATTGGGGACCCTAGAAAGTATCTGTAAGTGTATATATACATGGATGTATTCATATTTCCTACTAAAACACAGTCTTTAGTTGGCGTTACACCAACTTTTGAGGCCTGTAACATCAGTAAAATCTGGCATGCAGCAAGAATGGCAAGCCAAGGTTTCGGTTTTTGCTATTTTGACATGTTAAAATGGTGACATATTCGTAAGACGACAAAAACTGCACAGAGAGCTATATATTATGATACGTGCAAAATTACAAGTTGTGTACGAGTTGTCTTCAGCTGAATTTTCCAAGGGTGAAATGACAAAATCCGATTGGAATCTGAGGAAACAAAGAGAGCAGAAAGAAGTCAAACTGGAACATTATCACAGTATTAAACGCTGTGGCCAGCTGGTGCTCATTAAACAATAAAACCCTCAGCTCTGCTTCCCTGATGCTGCTGGTGTACATCCAGCAGACGTCTTTATTTCCTGCTGCTGCACTTGGAGTCAAACACGGTGCCTCAGCTCAGTGCAATAACACAATCCTCAGGAACATCGTCACCCGGGGATCCAAAGTTTGTGGCTGTCGGGCTCTTTCCGGCTCACAGGTTGGTGGATGCTCTGGTAGAAACATCGGCCACTGAAAACACACCATCCGTCTCAGTGATTGCCATTCACTGCAAAAACTCGAAATCCTACCAAGTCTGTTTGTCTTATTTTTAGTCAAAATGTCTCATCCCACTTGATTTAAATTTAAACTCACTTAACAAGAGACATTTCAGCAGATGGAGGGACTTGTTTTAAGACAATGCATCTTAAATATCTTGTTAAGTCAAACAATCTTGAAATTATCTTGTTTTGAGTTGAAATTTACAAGAAAACTCAAAATAAGTTTAACCCTCGTGTCGCCCTGCAGGTCAAAATTGACCCGTTTTAAAGTTTGAAAATGTGGAGAAAAAAAAATATTTTCACAGTGAAACTTCTGATGTTCACATTGTAAACATTTTGGGGAAAAAAAGAAATGTTAAAAAAAAAGTGTTTCTTTAAGAATATTCACAAAAAAGTTTTTTGTGAATGTTCTTAAAGAAAATGTTAGAAGTTTTACTGATATATATGGAATCACTTTAGATATTTTTAAGATTTTTTTCTGAAGATTTTTATTCATTTTTTGAAAATATTTACAATTGTTATTTATTTATTTATTTTTTAATTTTTTTTTTTTTTCGACAAATTTGGTGATTTTTTAAAAAAAATTAAACTTATAAGGGAAACTTTTAAAGAATTCTTGGAATTTTTTTCAGACAAGGGAGCAATATTTTGGAGGGTTAAATGAAATAATTCCTCTCCCATTTCAGTCTGTGTTACTTTGACCCCCAAAGTATTCAAAAAACAGATCCTGCTGTTGCTGCACTGGGTGCTTTTGAGGCTGGTAATAAAAGAATTTAAACCTAATCGACTTTTAGAAAAGAACATCAGCTAAAAGCCCCGTGGCTGTGGCTTAATTTGCGCTAATTACTAGAAATGAGTGTGATGCCATGTATCTACAGAGAGATTGCAAACTGTCTGCATGCAACATTATGAGTAATTACAGACTTGTTAAGCTTTGAGGAGTAATTAGGTTATGAAAATAGTGGAACTGAAGCATTACGGTAAAAGTAAAATGTGAAAATGTCGAGGGACTGGCTGCTGTTTCTGTGTAAAATGTATTATTTCTTCTATTTATGCAGGTAAAACATGCATGCCAAGGTAAAGCAGACGTCTGTGAAGAGCTACACTTCGTTGTTTTTTTTTTTTTTTACATTAAGTCTTCACTCAAGAGGAGTCCCATTCTCCGCAGCCTGTAATTGTCCGGGACAGACAGGCAGAATCATTGTTGATGAGCTCTCAGAGCGAAGGTGTTATCAGCGTTTTCTACATGCACGGCTGAACGCTGTAATTACTTCTATCACGTTTCAGGAGCCTGAGCAGCTCCACATGAGGAGAGGCTTCATTTCTCCACAGATCCGTTCAGTCACTCACATACAGCAGCTCTCACACACATGTGTTCATTTTAAGTCCTAATATTCTGCACAAGAACACATGCATGTATACATTCTTAGATCTGGAAAACGTTCCCACCAGAAACTTTTTATATACAACAATTTTAGCATATTTGTAAAGTTTTACCAGTGAAGTTTCTGCCATATTCTAGAAAAAGCAACAGTCTAGAGTTACATCTGAACCATGCTAAGGCAGGAAGTCATTATTTACTAAGTATTGATACACAGAGAGTAGTTTCTCTCTATGTCACAGTCTGTTATTTTCTGTTTCTGAACAGATTGTTCACAGACTGGTTCGACTAACGTCCTTCCTTCTCTAAACTAACCTGCACTGCCTCATTCAGCCACACAGAACAGCGACAGAACCAAGAGTTAACGGCGTGTTTCCTAGCAATGTATGTGGACAGAGTAGAGCGGTGTGGAATCGGGGGGGAAAAGGCTGTCCTCGAGTGCACCCTAAGAATGAATATCTTTGTACAACTGACAGGCGCTCCACTGTGATCACACTGTGCCACTGACAGCAAAACTAGATGTGCATTACATTCAGCAGGAAGCATGAACTTTCCTGGTGCGCCTGCAGCCGACTACTCCGCAATAACAGGTGATTTTAGCATTTTAACAACGACAGATTATTTAAAGTATAGTATGTGCGCGCTGTGTTTTTCTACTTTAATAAAGGTGAAGTTCTCTTTCCATTACTGCTCAATTACACAAATGACACGAAATATGAGAATTTCTATTCAGTCCATTGTGTTTCCTGCCTGTAAAAATTAGGATTATATCGCAAACTATTGAAAGAAAACACATGTATATTACGTGCTGCCTTTGCAGTGTTTCCTGATGCATTCTCACCATGTTGCAGCTTCCACAGAGTGGGCCATAAGGTTCCATACACAGGAAAAATACATGTTTTATGTTGGACAACCGTTTTTATTTTTAATGTGCTCTATGATTACTATTGTTTCAAAAGCACATATTAATACGCGTTTTCCGCTGTTGATGAACTTGCTTTAGCACAGTTGAAGTTCTGCTTGTGATGGCGTTAGTGATACGTTCCTGGAGATGATTTATGTCTCGTATCTTCACCTGATACACCATGGCCTTCAAGTGCCCCCAAAGACAGCATCAAACGCATCTTCTAGGGTATCTGAAACATAAAAAATAGACATTACACATTTTCCTATGTATGGAAACTTATGGCCCACCCTGTATAACATAAAACATGATAATAATTGCAAAGGCGCCTTTCAGCTCACATGATAAAAGACTTCCAGAAAGCCACTTCAGCTTTTAAGAAAACATCTTACATTTGCATAAAAAAAACTCTGTAATCAAAAATCTTTTAAAGAAGAAACATTGCTATGTCTCTTGGTGCAGTTTGTAAAACCAGCTATCGTCTGAATGTAAACTGTGTTAATAAGCACCCTCCAGAGTCTCCATGAAAACCTTCTCTGCAGGAGCTTTCATGTCAATTTAAAAACCTTCCTTTACTTTGCTCATTAGAAGAGGCGACAGGCAGAATCATGGGCGCCACTCTGACATTTCCTGCTACACACGACGAGTAATTAATGAGGCAATATTGGAAAAAATGTAAAATAATTAGGTGTTTGCTCATATATTAATGCAGCAGCTCGCTTCATTCAACATGCCTTTAGTTTGTCTTGTTTGTCTGCCTTGAATAACAACAAGTGAAAACTTAGTTAAGGGCTTAGTTCAACTTTAACTCCTACTCACCTGTTGATACTGTAGATACTGCTGCAACTAGCACTGATTCTGGGGAAGATCATTAAATGCTAACAGTAATATTGATGTGTAATTTATCAGGGATGAAGACGCACAACAGAAACCTTTGTATTGTGAGTCAGTTTGAAACAAACCCGAGAAAAGAGGTGACAGACGCCACTTTTCTCTACTACTTGGAGCAATTGGGAGCTTTTGTAAGAGTGAAAAAGAGAAATTCATAAAGCCTTGGGATGAAAAAGGGATTAGCAGGACTGTAGTAAATTAATAAATCAGCAATTCATGACATGAGTCATGAATGGAAAATGAAAGAAACAATGACAGACATTTAAAAAGAAATGGTGCTGGGCAATAATTCATGCAGGGATGAAACTTTGTTTAACCAAACAAAAGAGAAGATGGATGGAAATGAAACATTTCAACAACCTCTCAGTTGCGTTTCTTTAACAGGTTGAATCACTCAGGAGTCAAGTCAAAGAAATGAGATGTTATGAAAGAATCAGAGGCTGAATTTTCACAATATGAGACAGAGAAAGATCAGATTGAAAGAAGACGGAGGCAACACAACATTTTAACGAAACCTCAAAAAAGTGCTGTCCAAAAAATATTCCCTTACCAAAACAAATTACAAAAAAATTCAGGGCTTTTAAAATTTCTAAACAGTGCAGACACACATGTTTACATAATAATTCAGTTTTTCATTGTTTCTCTTTTGTAGTCGTTTGCGGTGTGATGTGATATTAATTTGGATTTTGTAACTACAAAGTAAAACACAGCAGGCAGAGATGCAGCTTTCACTGAAAAGGCAGAGCTCAGATTTTACTTACTTCTGTCAATTTTCAAGACAATGAAGAATTATACAAATGAACAACAAATAAGGGTACAACAGTAACACAAAATTCACAGTTTGGTATAAAACTTGTTGAAATGACACAAGGACCAAGTGATTAGATTCTGGCAGTGATGCAGCTGATAGTCTGGATCCACGGATTGGTTAAAGATTTCTGTATCATTGTGAGATAGCAGCACAGCGTCACTGTAACCATGACAACAAGTGAACACTACGTCAGCTGCCTGCTGATGATCACATGACTGCAATCCTACTACAAATCCACCTCTGTGGACTTATCGAGACTTATCTGTCAGAAACCATACAAGGAACAACTGATTAAATTGTGGGGGTGTTTCTGAGTCCCATCAGTTCCCGCCGCCCGCTACATATTTAGGTCACGTGATCCGGTATCCGTACATAACGTACACATGCAGAACACACACCTGTGCTCAACGCAAGGTAATTTTTTTATGAAAGATTTAATCGGCCGGAAATGACACAAAGACTGAGCAGCCTTGGCGGAGGACTGCGCTCTACGTGCTTTTCTTTTTCACATATGCAACATTTGGCCACATATATGCTACTGTTCAAAGGTTTGGGGTCAAAAAAGCATTTCAATGAAGATCAGAAATACTCTAGACATTGTTAATGTGGTAAATGACTATTGTAGCTGGAAACAGCTGATTTTTAATGGAATATCTCCATAGGGGTACAGAGGAACATTTCCAGCAACCATCACTCCTGTGTTCTAATGCTACATTGTGTTAACTAATTGAGTTGTTGTCAATGTCTTGACTGTATTTTCTATTCATTTTGCAACTCATTTGATGAGTAAAAGTGTGAGTTTTCATGGAAAACATGAAATTGTCTGCGTGACCCTAAACTCTTGAATGGTAGTGTATCATGTTGCATATTGTGCTCATGCATTTTAGGCTTTTCAGGTGTCATTTTGCAGCATTTAACACGATGAAGACTCTTCTTACTGTCAGCAAGTCTCTAAATGTTGTCTTAGATCTGCTTAGATCACAGTAAAATTATATTTATGCATTATGTTGGTAGAAGCAGCTCTGCCTGGAACTTAGATTTGTCCCAGATTTAGTCATTTTTTAAAAAATAAACGAAAGACAGTGCTTTTAAATAATCATCTTTTCAAAACATCTGGTCTAAACTGTCTGTACTTTTATTAAACTGCAGCTTTGCTCGCTTCATTTTAACTAATTTTTTTTTTGGTTGTATGCTTTCTCTTATACATGTGTTTTTTTTCTTACCTTTTGTTTTTTTCCACTGCTTTAGTCACTTTCAACTATAACATTTGTTTTCACTGTGTTATGCCTTAGTTTGCGTCCTGTGCTGGTTTGTCTGTATGTCTTGTTCTGTTCCTGTTTGCTCTGCAGCTGATGATTGTCTTGATCATTAACACCTTTGAGAAGATGAACTGAGTATTTCAGCAGCTCCTCACTTTGCTTTTAGTCCCTCTGGCTTCCTGCTTCCAAACAGTCACCCTTTTTGTTCATCTCTGCGTATTGTTTCGTCTTTTATCAATTATTCAGATTTTTGTTTGCATTAAACCTGAGATTAGGTCTGTCACTATTGTGCAACCTTTGTTTTCCATGTTTTTACTTTGATTGCAAAGCACGTTGAAAAACCTCTGTAGGAAAAGGTGCTCGCTTAAGGTGGGGATTAAGGTCAGGTGTGAAATGTCACACAAAATGCAAAAAAATGCTTGATGTTAACATGTAAAGTGACTTAATCCACATGCATTTTCATGATACCAGAAAGCAGATGTGGTTCAGCTAGAAATTAGCAGAGATTAAAAAGAATGAAAGCTGGACCTTTCTTTTTGTCCTGAGGACCCGGTTGGATTTAAACTCACCAGAGTTTGTGTAAATCTAAAAATCCCTCTCACTCTTGAGTTTTATCCCTCTCCTCATCCCTCTCCTGCAGCACGTCGATCTGACACCTGTTCATTTGAAAGCTAATTCTCTTTGATTTTATGGAAGCAGCGTGTTGATAAAGCTGTGGGATAACGCGGCGAATCGCTCCGCCATCCTGCTCTTTCCCTGCATCTCTAATTAAGATCCTGGTGCTGCAGCACTAATGTTAATTCACAGGTGTCTGCTGCCTGCCAGTCACCATGACAACCTCAAGGTATGCCATCTAATCCGGAACACACACACACGCACGATTTTTTATTCTCCTCCTATCAGGACTGATTAAACTGGACAACAAACAATCCTCAGCGTGGCGTGGGCAACCTGCTGCTGATTTCTCCTCTGCAGGAAATTGAGGCCATTTGGTAAAAGTCAGATCTTAAAGTGCTTTGTGGATTGTAAACAAAGCGCAAAGGTTTGATCATGAAAGAGCAGTAAAGCCCCTTAGCATCCCAACTCCTCTGGCTGTTTACTCGGGCGGATCAACATAAATGCGAGCGTTAATGCTCAGGCTCAGGATGACCAGCTATTCACTGCTTAAAAACCCGCTCATGTTAGAGCAGCCAGCGCACCGTTGTGGGAGTACAGGGTTGATTCATGTCAAGTCTGCAGTTCATCTCAGCACAACATCCCTCTATTCATCACTCAGAAGTCCGCAGTCTTTATGAAGCTTTCATCTCTCTGAGTTGAGTTTCATTAATTCTGTGTATAACAACCAAAGCATGGCCCTGAATCAAACCCTACATCTCGAGGTTGTCGCAGTATTCCTTTTCAATCTGCTCAGTACAGTTTGAGACTCGCTGTTCAGTACACTCTGTGATCAGAACAATTACTCTGAAGTCTGCCTACAGTGCTCACACTGCTGGAACAGGGTTGGCTTTGAAAGCTCAACAAACACTGTGCAGTTGTGATGAATCTTTTTCACATCATAATTGACCTTCCTGCATGACCAGAACCTGCAGCCTTTAATTAATTTACTGTACATAGGACGAGTGGTAAAGCAACTTAGCATTTACACTACTGTACCTGTTTTGTCAGTGATTTATGAAATTTGTTGGAGATATTTATAGTTTTCCTTGAAAATGTAAATGCAGCATTCTGGATCAAACAATTTTTGTGTTGTCTAAGCATCACACAACAGCACGGTGGTGGCAGCATCATGATATGAAGCATGGTGGCAGCATCATGATGTGAAGCATGGAGGTGGCAGCATCATGATATGAAGCACGGTGGTGGCAGCATCATGATGTGAAGCATGGTGGTAGCATCATGATGTGAAAACAAATCCTACAAAGCCATTTTTCACTTGTTCTACTGGCAGATTTATTCACTTATTTCAAGGTAAAAGTTCTTTGAAAGAAGTTTTTGTTTTTGTTTTGAGAGGGGCATTTTTTCCGATGTACATTCTATGTTTTTACTTTGTAATGGCAGAGCTTTTTTATGGAAATTCTTGTTCAAAAAGCAAATCGCTATCCAGCGTTGGAAAGACAATAAGCCTTCCAAGTGCATATGTGATATTTTCACCTGTGAAGCTGTTGAAGGTCTACAGGGAGACGTACAGTGAAAGGTTGAGGGTGAGAACAAGAGTTTCAAACCGGTCATGTGCTTTTGTTGATAAGGACATCATGTCAGGATGCTGTCACTCTGATGGAAGAGATGAATAATTTGTCGCTTTGTGAGAGAACAAACGGTACAGTACTTCCCTCAGTATCACCGTAATAGGACGAGACTAGGGAGGAAAATAGCTGTCGCCTCGTCTGCTGGGTGTTGATGACTAGTAAATGCAACCGCTTTCATTTCCTTTCATGCACTTTATTGTCTCTTCTTTGGAAAAAGGGAAGCTGTGACAGCTCTACTTTCCTAATAAAAATCAATATGTGTGTCACAGAGGTGGGCATTTCCTGTCTTTTATTTCCCACTGACAAATAAAGGAAGACACATGCGTCCATTGTTTTCCATCATTGCATCTCTTCCATCACTACCACATCGTTTTGCTAAATAAAGGAAGCTTTGTGAAGGGGGCCGCAACAAATATTGACTGTGTTTCCAATAAAAGCTGCTTGATATTTTATTGCAGCGATGCGGCTGATTTCATCTGATCGTTTTATGAGACAACACTGCAAAAATAAACAGCAAACATCTTATTTAGTCAAGAATGTAATCATTAAACAGTAGCTTATCCTTACTATGTTCAGATTCTATCATATAATTATGCTGCAAAGGCCAAGCTTTTATGAGGAACGAGTTTCTCCAAGTAGCTTTCTCTTCAGCAACACTTACCACTCGATGTTCAAAAACAGAAATGACCTTAGTTTCCCCCTCACCTGTGGCAAACATCCCCCGGGTTGCCATGGTAACACTGACACGGTGGGTTTGGTTTGACGGCCTGGACGGCTTCAGTTTTCACCCTGACAGAGTTCAGAGCCGCGGCGTTTCTTGTGATCACGGTGGTTGAGGGTCACGGGTCACCCCACGGCTCGTGGGTTCTGGTCACCAGGAGTGAACGCCGTCGGAGGTAACTGGAGGACAGGTGCAACAAAGGAGCAGCAGCTGATCATTAATGGTTCCTGCTGCCAGATGAGGAACACAGCTCCACGTGGATGCTCAGCGCTAGTCTCTCAGTGCGTTTATCTCATTTATACGTCTGACTGGTGTTGACAGATTAAACCAACCATCCTTTATCTACAGGAGTGCCACAATTCAACTCTCAAAAATGGCTCTTCAGAAGACTTCAAAGCACCATCACAACTGAAGAACCATTTTACTGAGGGGATAGTTCTCCCCTAACGCAGCTTCATCACTATTTTATCTCTGAAACTATTTTTTCTGTACAGGCCCTATTTTTGCACAGTTCCTGTAAACTTAGTATTTGTTACCTTAGTATGTACACTACTATTCAAAAGTAGAAATGTCCTTATTTTTGAAAGAAAAGCAGTTTTTTTTCAATGAAGATAACATTAAATTAATCAGAAATACACTGTAGACAGGGCTGCACAGTGGCGTAGTGGTTAGCACTTTTGCCTTGCAGCGAGAAGATCCCTGGTTCGCGTCCCGGCTTTCCCGGGATCTTTCTGCATGGAGTTTGCATGTTCTCCCTGTGCATGCGTGGGTTTTCTCCGGGTACTCCGGCTTCCTCCCACAGTCCAAAAACATGCTGAGGTTAATTGATCATTCTAAATTGCCCGTAGGTGTGAATGTGTGAGTGCTTGTTTGTCTGTATATGTAGCCCTGCGACAGACTGGTGACCTGTCTAGGGTGTCCCCTGCCTTCACCTGAGTCAGCTGGGATAGGCTCCACCCCCCCGCGACCCTAGTGAGGATTAAGCGGTGTATAGATAATAGATGGATGGATGGATGTTTTCCACCAAAAAATGTTTAAAAAAATTCCCAAAAATGTGGACATCAGAAGTTTCACTCTGAAAATATATATTTTTTCCACATTTCCAAACTTTAAAATGGGTTAATTTGACCCACAGGACGACAGATTCAAATTAATATTAATATCCCATTTCATCAAAATGTGTATTTACATGTATGCTCTTGAAGAGCCTGCAAGAGAAGTCCCGTTGATTTCTACTGAAGCTACGATTACCATGACCTGGATGAATCTACACAGACACATTGCAAACAGAGAATTTTATTGCACTTCTTTATTGCTGCATATGACAATGAATGAGATATGAGATGTGAAATAAAATGAGCCGGTACACACTGCTGATGTATTTGTCAAGCTTTGACATTTAATGTGTCACACACATAAAAATATTTAGGTTTTTGGAATTAAACAAAAGCAGAAATTCAACTGGAAAACGTGTACTTTGTCTCTGGATCACATTCAGCTGATTCTTCCTTCCAGCTGTCACAAAATGAGAACCCTGTATTTAGCATGTTGTATGGTTACATACAGCATAGAATTGGGGGCTAAATTTACAGATCTCCTATAAAAGCACTCTCACCCTGATTTCCATGCGAAATACTCGATTTTACAGGAGCAGCAGTGGGTAGAGCTTGTGAGTTCTTGTATGTAACACAGCATTTAAATACTCAAAGAAACCAAAGACAGTGTGAGATTTGCATCTAAGCGTTGTTATAAAAGGCTTTTTTAAAGTATGTTAGTAGAAAGTGATGCAAATATATATCAGACCATTTTGAAAGTTCACTGCAAGAAAAGCACAGGTGTCTAAAAGCACATTAGTGATGCTTCTGTTGTATTAAGTTTCCCCTGTGGACGTGCTGCTCCTTCGATTTGTGCTAAGCCTCCGGAGCTCCACAGCTCCACTGACCTGACGTGTCTAGTTACGGTTGCTAAGCTGTAATTCCACAATCAATGTTTAGTAGACACCACTGAAGAAGACGGACTGGCCACATACCTCTGAACACACAGCTAATCAAGACAACCCAGCGCTGCACTACAGACACACCACATATTATAGTTATTATTTAGAGGTTAAGCAGGTTTAATGACGGTAAAGGTGGCGGGCGATGTAAAGACAGTTCACAACTGACAACCTGCCAGCTGTGGCTGCCGTGTCTAAAAGGAACAACATCTGCTGAGATGCAGGCCAAGCAAGGTGAGACTTAACCCTCGTGTCGTCCTGCGGGTCAAAACTGACCCGGTTTAAAGTTTGAAAATGTGGGAAAAATATATATTTTCACAGTGAAGCTTCTGATGTCCACATTTTCAACATTTTTGGGAAATCTTTGAACATTTTTTTTTGTTGGAAAAGAAGAAATGTTAAAAATGTTTCTTAAGAACATGCACAAAAAATCAACTAAAATCCAACAAATTTCCCTGGATTTTGGTTGATTTTTTTCTGAATGTTCTTAAAGAAAATAGAACTTTTACTGATATATATATGGAATCATTTTAGATATTTTTAAGATTTTTTTGGAAGATTTTTATTTAATTTTTGAAAATATTTGCAATTTTTATTATTTTTTTTTAAATTTTTATTTCTTACCAAATTTGGGGATTTAAAAGAAATGTTAAGGGAAACTTTAAAGGAATTTTTTGAATTTTTTTCCATAAGATTTTGCAAATTTTTAAAAATTTGGGGAATTTTTTTGCTGAATTTTGGGATTGTTTTCAGACGATGGAACAATATTTTCTGCTGCCCATAAATGAGGACAACAGGAGAGTCAAAGATTTCATCCATCAGAAATGACAGCGACTGAGCAGCCTTGGTGGAGTACTGCTCTCTAAGTGCTTTTCTTGTTACTCCTGCTTCAAACATTTGCGTTTTTCTGGACAGTGATATAAGGCTTTATCCTATACAGTTGGGAGTTACATCCCAAGTTTCCAGGTGTGGTTGATAACTTTTTGAAGTACCCTTGCAGATTAATTTTGGTTTTATTTCAGTAAATAAGGTGCATGGAGAAACAGTTCAAAGCCACATTTTGCTGCTTCTGCCACCTGATGTTTTATGGACGGACGTATAGTCTTGGAGAAACGGCAGCCAGCTCCAAGCTTTTCCTTTCCTAACAGTCATGTCAGGTTTACAATTATTCCCAAGAATGGGAGGTTATGCCTTTTGTTTCAGGGTGAGGTTGAGAACTTCTTCAAGTAGCCTTGTATCCTTCATTATAGCATGTTGGAAAAGTTGTTAAACCCTGATTCTGGTTGACACCCTGAATGACAAACACAAGACAGACTGAAGAATTGAAGAAGGATCTCTTGAAGATTAGTCATGGAAAATGAGACACATGGGATTTTTCCTTTTGCTGCAAAAAAAAAAAGAAATTTAATTACTTCACATTGCACTCCCTGCACTTGCACATCATGAAACAACACAGGTCTGTTCAATCTTTGAGGCAGAGAACAGCATATATTAATATTGTTAGTTACACCTGTATCACAATGCAACAGGTCTAGTTACCTGCTCACAAACAGCTCGTATACAGCAGAGCATTCTTTTGCAACAAAACACCACTGATTTATGTAGACAGTTGCAGTACCACTTAAAGTACTCTGGATTATAAATACACACACTGCGACCACTTTGAGCATTTAATTAGGTATTTGACTAAATGCGTGTGTGAGGGTTCATACAGAAGGAAAAAACACGGTGTACTACAATTATACCGGGAAGGGATTTCAGCAGCAGCACTCAACCCCCCACCCTCATCTCATTCCTTCATTCAGAGAGCACTCTCCTCTGCAGTTGCCATAGTAATCCCAAAGCCAATAACAGCCCTAAACCTTTCCTCCCTCAAGTCAAGGAGGCCGGGGACAAAAATTGCCCCAATCAAATTTGCCCCCGACAGTATAGGCTTTCACTGCTGCCACCAATGTGACACCCAGAACCCTCCATTGTATTTCTGCCATCCGTTACTCAGAGGAAGACAGTATTATAAATCAATTTACAAGCTGAGGGAGACGAGAGACAGTGGCAGATGAAGGATATTGGAAAACACTTCCTCTCCTGTCACAGTGAGCAGGTGTGTACAGTAGCAGCAGCTCACGTGCAGCTGGCAGAGGAAATCTAAGTATTTCTTCAAGTGGGTGGTGAACTCGAGAGAGACGAGAGACGATGGAGGTTTCTGGGCTGGTTTGGTGGCACTCTGAACGATGAACAGTGGAAATCAAAGTTGTTTGAGGTAACTCAGTAGATGAAAGAGGAGGTGGATGAAAAGGTGCTTCTGGTTCTCCATCAGTGGGTGTGTTTCTGTGAGTTTGTCCAGAAGAAACTCAAGTGAATGAATTCATCAGTTTCTGTGTCATAGGATCAGATCTGACTGCATAAAGCATGCTGCCAACACTCTAACCTGTTGCATTTCTTGCTCCTTAAATGAATGAACGTAAAGACGGCAGGATTTTTCACGGAACCAATCACTGCTGTGAGTTTTATGTGGGTTTATCACAACAGGCGACCACTTTCACCTCCCCATCTTCTATCAATATAAAAATATCGATCAGTGTAGTTTTTTAAAAAGAGAAATAAGCATGCAGAGGAGTAGAAATGTGATTCCTGCTGTGTTTGACAGTTCTGGTCTGTTCCTGCCTCCCGCATACTTTATTTTTACATTGAGCTCCAAGACCGACTCCTCCCTTAAAATCCATGACTTCCTCCTAGAACTAATGGAGACGATGCAGTGTTTTTACCCTTCCAGGTTTAGACAGCATGGAGGAGCTGACTAGTTTAATATTCTGTATATGTGGATGCTGTTACTGCTAATTCAGGGAAGAGGAGAGACATAAGTGGAGGAGGAGGAAGCCGGGAGGCTCTGCTGGATATGGGATTTGAGGTGGGAGGACGTCATTAACAGGACTTTGGGTTTGTTCGAGGGAGCAGAAGTGTCATATTACTGAGGTGAGGGAGGGAGGGAATATTAGGTGGTGGAGATGCCCTGATGACTGAAAATACTGAGAACTTAAGTCAGAGGGAAGTCTAGAGGCTCATGTGGATATTTTTATCACCTCAGTCATCACTCAGGATCTGCAGATGAAATGTGTGTTCAGTTATCCCAATGGAAAACCACAAAGTATGGAGGCTGGCCTAGAATTAAGGGTTTCACATGGGTTTTTATTGATCAGGACCCTCCACTCATTCCACACCAGGTAATTCTACTGCCATTCATCCATTTTTACAACTTTTTAAGGGTTGGATCATTGTGGCAGCAGCTGGTTCTTCCAGACACCTCTCTTCCCAGCAACGTTTTGTAGCTTCTCTTGGTGGATCTCAAGGGGTTCTTGGGTCAGATGAGATATGTAATCCCTCTAGTCTGCTCTGGATCTATGCTGGTTTCGTTTCCCAATTGCACAGAAATCCTCCAAAGGAAGTCGCCCGAAGGTCAGATGTTGAACCACCTCAACTGGCTCTTTAGTTGAAAAGGAGCAGCGACTCAACTCAGAGCTCCTGTCTGTCGCTCTAAAGGTACTCATCCACTGAATCCATTATTTCTATTCGTTGTCTATGTTTCTATGTTGTCTATTTTCAGGAACATTTTTCTATTAGCTGTTCTAATAGTAAGAGTCAAAGTTTCCACACGAGCTGCCATGTTGGTATACTTTGAAATCCAGGAGCATTTGAGTGAAGCGTTTGAAGGAGGGTAAAGTTTGCATTGGATTCCACACCCACCAATCATTTGTTGTGATGCTGGAAAGTTGTAAAATCATCGAGCATTCAATGTTGGGAAGTAGAACAACCTCTTGCATCTAAGAACACCTTTGTAGATACATACCATAAGACTGAGACCAGCTACAAGACAGAGGAAACACAATTTTATTCTTTCAGGCAGTACCCAGAACTCATGACTATTGGTAAGAGTTGGAACAAACACAGACTGGTAAATTGTGAGTTTCGCCTTCTGGCTGAGCTCATGCCTAACTCCAACAGTCCGGTAAAACGCCCACATTATTTCTGACGCTGCACCAATCCATCTGTCCATCTTCAGTCCAACTTCCTGTCACTTGTCAACAGGACGTTGAGATACCTAAACTCCCATAGTTTTAGCGGGATCAGACTTGGAGGTTCTGACTCTTGCGGTCTTGCAAAACCAAAAAAACCCAGAGGTTCCTAAACCGGACACGGTCTTCACCTCGGCTGCACCTTGATCTTCTCCATGAATAGCAAGACTGGACACAAGAGGCAACCCCGTCCAACACTGGAAACATCTTTGACTTTGCGCCAAGATTCTAAAATCTCTCATTTTTGCATTACTTTGTTTTTAACTGGCACACATATCATCTGAAGACATCATCAATAACAACAAAACCAGGGATTTCATTGAATTTCACCTTTAATTAAAGTTTGTCACACAGATTTACACAGTAACCAGTGGTTGTAGCATCACAGTATAAAAGTGTCTACCTGCACAGTTCAGAAAACACAACAAGAACAGCAACTGCACTTCCACTGTTCATCTACATCTGGAGAGAAACCAAAGAATTCAGTGTCAAGTAACGGACTGGCACTTTTCAGCTTCATTTTTCAGAGTGAACCTGTCAAGACAGGAAGACTTGAGAAACATCAGCATATGTACAATATAATTTAAAAAACAGGTCTTAACAAATAGAAAGTGACTAAAGTAAATGTCAATAAAACACAACATCCAGCAGACTGCTTCTCTCACATGCAGATATCGATGTTCTTCTCACTTCAAACGCTATCAGTCAGGCCTCTCTGCTCTGGATCTAATTAAACAGCGATTGAGTGCAGAAATATACGGATTGATTTCCACCACAGCAGCTGCCTGGATAATGGGAAAGTTAATTCTGGTAAGTTAATTCTGGTAATTGGTCTATAGATCAAATAAAGGTTAACATTCAAATCAGACACACTCTGTGTATATTCACAGTTCTCAGAGTTCGAATCCTGGACACTTTTATTGTATCAAACACTAACAACAGGTAGAAGAAACATGTCTAACAGTTACGTTATGATATCAAAACACCATTTAAAAGAAGGGTTGACATTTTTGCACATAACTCCTGTTGATGTCAAACTAATCCATTAAAAGTGAACCTCGGTCATCCTTTAAAAATGGTGCTTCTGTGCAAACTCCATCATGAAATGTCGACTATACAGAGGATCAACCTTTTGCTTTATTTTTTAGGTCACAACATGCTATTTTTTGGCAACATCAGGCATTTCAGTTCAATATTACCTTTCAGATTTGATTCCAGCTGACAGTTTTGAGACTATTAGCCATCTAGCAAGGTGACTGACTGTATTTTTGCAGCTGCTTTTAGACTTCTTTTTGTCTTTTCTGATCATTTTAAACAAACAGCAGGAGACTGTCAACTGTTAGCAACTGGGCCTATGAGGAATCATCACCCTTAGTTTCCAATAGAATCGAGATCATAGAAAGACAAGACAATAACAAATAATCATTCCATGAAAAACCCCAGAGTCTGCTGATTTATATTTATTAATGTAACTTCAGTAAATTTAATCAAGGCGTGCAAATTTTACCTCAATGCTATGAACACTGTCAGAGCTTTTCCAACATTTTGAGCCTTATAACTTCATAAGTACAGCAGTACTGTTTCAACACATAAAATATCTTTACATCCACTACAGGTGTCCTAATGTGAAAACTAAATCTGGTTTCTTGTTCCCTTTTTTATATCACCAATTTATATTATTGAATATATGTCATAGTTTGAACAGTAAAACTGCAGCAGTTTAATGTCGATGACATGGAGTCATAGAAACAATCATTGGTACCCTGGAGGTGTTTTCTAATAGTTCACCAGAGAAAACTTTAAAAAGTGCATTTCCAGTCAACTTTCAGGGCTCATATCAGCATCAGAGCAAGTTATAATCTATGAAAGGTGTCATGGTTGTCTACATTCTGATACCAGGGCCTATAAAAATATTCATAGATTGAAGGTAAAGTTTAGCATGGTTTCATTAAATATACTAAAGTTCGTCTTACATAAAAATCTGCTGATTCTGAGGAGTTCAGATGGGAACTTTTTTTCAGATTTGGTTGCTTTCATGAGGAAGACCCCAAAATTATTAAACTGATTCAACAAATCCTTTTGTTACTGCAGTAGAGTGATGCAACCTTTTACTCATAATGAAACCGTTCAGCGAGATTTGACCTTATTAAATATCTCTCTGTGGGTTTTGGTGAGCTTGTTAAAAAGAAAAAAATTCAAGAAACATTTAAAAACTTTCTGCTACAAGAGATTTTTACTGATAAAGTTCTGTCTAGGCTCATTTTTACACCTGTGAAGAGGCCATAGTCCAACTGAGGACAGCACTTGAATTGCAAAACAAACAGTTATAAAATCAGCACGCAATCAAACAGTCTTCACAACACATCTCCCAGAGAAACTTCTGCAGCAAATCCTCACCTAGAACCACAAACTGCACAAAAGAACCCACCTAAGTTTAGTTACTGACACCACTGAAGTACTTTGACCATGCAAGAAGAAACGACTCGGTAACAATTCAGGAAGTTTGAATAAAATCTACAACGAGCAGGCACTGTCAGCAGGGATTAGAAGTCACACCAAAACAAACCAAGCATCAGTGTCACTGTGTGTGAAGTATACAGAGCACATCAACAGCGCTGCTACAAGTGAGCTACAAACACCAGGTGAGAGTTAAATCCTTTGGCACAGCGTGTAAGAAAACCTCAGTAATTTGCATCGCTCTGATCTCTCCGACTTCTTTTCTGTCTGAAGCACTTGAGGCTGTAATTCCTCCTAATTCCTCAGGACGGCGGAGGAGAGCGTCAAAGCACAAAATGTTGTTTTCCTCGTCGCCTTGTTTCTCGTGTTTCTTTTCTCGACATCCTTCGTTAAACATAATCGTCTCTCATCAGCACGTCTCACTCGCTGGTGCATAATTGGCTGACAAATGTAGAAACTACTACATGTGTTTTTATGTACAGTCATTTCAAACCACTCAGATGCGTTTTCTTTTCTTCTACAAAATACTACATAGAAAATTAACAACCCTGGACAAAATCATGCCAATCAGAACATACATTCTGTGTCTCACACACACAGTAAGGCTTTAGGGTTTCATAAAACTTTGAGCATGTCATGCAAACACCAGTGACATGTTCAGGTCATGCAACTGGTTCCCACTATGACACCAGTCAACTCTAGTCTCCTCTTACAGACATTTAACACATTTACATGCACGCAGTGCTTAGCTAGCAGAGTCATTGCATCTCAGATCATCTCTGCTCAACCGTCTCTCATTTGCCTGAGCTTTTCAGAGCATAAAATGTGGATATATATGCTTAATATATCAACTATTTTGAGAATTATTTTGAAATTCCAGAACTTTCTGTCCTTACTGCTCTATCAGGTAACTTTTTAGGTAATTTTTGTGACCAAGAATTTTGTATTAACAAATATTGTACAAGTTTTTTGACATGCAGCTAAATATAGTTCAGAAAATATCACTGGTTGACTTCTGCTTTATTAATTCTTTGGTTAATTTACGCTCAAAGATGGGGGTTTTCATGATGGCTTCAATATTACTTTTCATTTTTCAGCTCAACCATAATGACAGATTTTTTTTGAGCTACTTGTCCAATCTTGCAGATTCTAAATGAAACATGGTAACAGAGAAAATTTCAAGCTTTTAACTGTAATAGTTGCTGAAATACTGTTGCTAAAACAGACTCAAATTTCAATGCACAAAAAACATGCTAAATATGAGTTGATGGGCAATTTTTAAAAGAAAAAATCTCACAAAGTACTTGATATGTCTAAAAGTCTACATTTTCAGAGATATCATTTTAAATATTCATAGTTTATAATTTGAAACAAAAGTTTCAAATTTCAAAATTTTAGATGGTCGAGCAGAAGGTGTCTGATGATTTTTAGATGGAATAACCCCAATACAGAGTAAGGCAAGAGCCTGGTTGCATAAATTGACAGTTAAATTGAATTATCATCGAAATAAAAGGGACTTTTTGAAAATAAACCAAAAAGAAGTTAAAGCAGCAGTTGGGGCACAATGTCTTGTGTACAGCTCACTTCTTTAAAAACGATACACTTCAGCTGAAAAAAAGAGAGACATTTGTACATTTTTAGACTGATCTAAATCTAGATGTGTGCAGATTACGGTTAAGTAACAAATGTTTTTGTAGTGATGCAGGCTGGAAAGGAATTTTAAATGTCATGTGACCACCTGTAATGCATTGTTGCTGTTGGGAATCTGCACAAAAACCAGTCTGACGAGATTTAATCACGTCAGCAGGCTGCAGCCGGAGCGTCCACGATGCTCCTCGAAGACATTTCATCCATCAAAATTAACGTGTGTGTCAAATGATTGGATGTATGAATGTTCTCATCTATACTGCCCACATTTTATAACCTTGCTGCTCCACGTTCATTAACTCTGGGCCGGGTTTCATACCATTACAGACATAACCGGCGGCTATTAAAGATATTAAAATCCCAAATGTACCTCGCACTGCATAAAATCTCATCAAGTCATTCTGGTTATAATTGAGTTCTAGAAACTAGTTTTGTGTGAAGAAATCTGCACGTGCACTAAGAATATTGGTTTGCAGGGATGTTTAAAGATCATCCTAGAAATATAAATGTTGCACTGCAAACAATACGGACAAAAAAACTTGAAAAAAGCTGATTTGCACTAGAAATTTTTCTTATTATACACATGTTTGTGGCAGAAAAGTGAAATTTAAAGCTACCCTGTGGACGTTTTGACCACTAGTAGTGCTACTGAGCAATGTTTTATGATGTTTTGTTTATAATAAGCGTCCAAATTCACATTTTGCTGGTGATTTCATTCAACAAACATAATAAGAAGCATCAATAAAGATGTTCGGAGATTAACAGAGGGGATTTTGGTGACTGAGGGAACTCCACAGGGCAGCTTTAAGCACAAAATCAAAGGCAAGAAACTTATTTTGTAGTATGTATGCGCTCTCATGGTGGCTGCAGCCTTGATTAATCATATTCTATTTGTATTTCTGATGTGCATCCTAATGTGGCTGCTCCGTTTGTCCCTCGCTATCCCTCTGCAGGAGGCGGAACGTGACGACTTGGATCAAAGGGTCATTTGCACATCAGGACACAGAGCCACTTCAAAGCTGATTCACAAAAGCATCTCTGAGCCCGACACGGTGCAGACGATGCAGAATCACCACCGCCGCTGCAGATTTCTGTCGCAGTACGATAATAAAACGGCGGCACGTGGCAGTGCAGACGAGGACTCAGAAACAGGCCGATGCACAGGTGTCGTCCCACCTTTGAACCAGACCCGGCTTTCATCTGTCAAATTCATCTGTTGCTGCAGAGCCCAGCTTGGTTTAATGAGCTTTCATTATTGGGAGACGGAACCAGGCGAACGTTGACCACCGTAAATCCTTCATCTGTCCGTCAGGAGATGCTTTTTTTTCAGATACAAGATTAAAACTCTTCCTTCTATGAATTGGTTTAACTTCTTGGAAACACTTAATTTTCTCTCCCTTTATCTTCATATTCACTTATTTTGGCGACTGGAATGAAGAACAGATTGTATAGAAACCAGTGCAAACATGTAATTTAAGTTTCAGTCTGAATCCTCCGTTTTTGCCTCCTCTGACCTCCAGCTCCTCCGGCTTTAAAGCCCCGACAGCAGCTTGGTCAGAGGCACCTCTCGCTCCCCCAGCAGAGTGTCCCTCTTCAGGCTGGTGCCTTTGTTCACCACCTTGAACTTCACCGAGAGCTTCTTCACCTGAGTCGAGCTGATCGAGTCGAAGAAGAAGTCCTCGTTGAAGACGGGGTTGCGGCTGTTCTTGATGATGTTGCTCCGTTGTTTCTGCAGCTTTCCGGGGTTCAGGTAGACGGACACGCAGCAGTTGATGCTCTTGATGTCGAAGTGTTTGTCGTACAGACTTTCCGCTGCCAGAACACGGATGAGGAGGCGGGAAGTGCCGGAGTCGTAGTTGACGCTGATCCGAACCGTCCCTCCCTTGTGCAGGTTGATGGTGTGCTCCCGATGGAGGCCGTGGTCGGACGCTCCGGCGCCGCCGTGAAGGGACGGGACGTGGAGCCGCCGCTGGACGTTGGGGCTCGGTTCGGCCGAGCTGCATTCGTCGGTGGAGAGGGAACTGTGGCGGGCGAACGTCCGCTTGGCTTTCACCACTTTGGCTTGAGTCTCGTGGGTGAAGATCTTGAGCAGGGATGCAGATCGAGACAGCAGGGGAGAGCTGAAGGGAGACGACTCGGCTGACGAGCAGGTGTCGCTTTCTCCACCGCTGAAGTATCGATACGGGTTCATGTGGGAGGTGTTGAAGTCGGCCGGGTTCAGGTGGTTTCCGCCGTCGCTGCTTTTGCCTCCGGTCTTCCTCTGAGCGTTCGGGGAAGTGATGGGACTGGTGTGTTCGCAGTGGAACAGCGACTCTTTACGGCGAGTGTGGGGGCTTTCCTTCAACGTCGCAAAGCCGTAAGACGTCTGGGTCTTGGGGACGTACGGCAGGGACATGGCCGTCTGCGACTGGGGGTCTGCGTTGGTGTCTCCAGCCACAACATCATCAGCACTCTCTATCTGTATGATGTGGCGGTTTGCAGCTCTCAGTAAGTTCTTAGTGTCTCCTGCAAGCTTGGCCACAAGCCTCGGGCTTCTGGGGCTTCTGGGGCTGCTGATCTTCTTGCCGCTGCCGATGGTTTGCTCCGAGGTGGACGGCTGCAGCCCCTGTTTGGGCTTCACGTTGGGGATCTCGGGTTCCGGGGGGCAGCTGACCAGCTTCGGAGGGATGAAAAAGTCTGGGATCTTGTCTGGAGTGAGGACATTGCTGTAGGCGACACCTTTCTTGTCCCCGTTGTCTCCTTGTCGCAGCACACTGGTCTCCACCGACCCGCGGATCTTATCCAGAACCCACATGGTCCCACCAGACAGTGGGAAGCGTGGAGGAGGTGCAGTCAGGTGTGTCTGCAATTAATAACACACATGGGTGGGGAGGAGGGTGAATGATCAGAGAGTCGCTCCACAGGGAGAGGATAAAAATAACCTGAGTGCTGTAGTGCTGGAGCGCAGCCTGTCATTAAACCACAAGCATTTACAGGATTAAGACTGAGTAAAACGGAAACAGCACATTTCTAGGAAGCTGAATCTGACCTTAACTTTTAGAGATATTGACTGAAGAGCAAAATCTGTCAGTGGATCGAAGCACTTCAGCTTCAAAAAGGATTTTTTTTTTTTAAGAACTCCAGTTTATTTTAACACATCTCAAAAGGCAACAGAGAGAATATTGGAAACAAATCAACCAGAATTCAACTATACTGAACTTTTATGTCAAATTAAACAGAACGACTAGTTTTTTAACAGCTGGGAATAGATTAACAAGTGTGCATTTTTTGTTATTCAGTTCTTAATATGAATATATCTTCATGTTCAGCTCTTATCTTGAATTTAAAGTCAACATTTTTAATTTTTTACCATATTTATGAGCTACAGCTTCCAAAAAAGAACAGCTTATGTGCATTTTATCTGATTTTATTACAGCTTTTCACGGTAAAACATACAGAAAAAAACATTTGAACAATTGAATTTTAGTTTTTCTAAGGTTGTTTCTAACATTAATTCATATTTTATTATCTTTCTGTTTGCTAAGGAGACGTGAATTGAATTTTAAGCGTAAAAGTTGAATCCAGTTCAACAGGTGCCTGAATGCTTCCTCCTGTTGCGCACAAGTCCGTTTCCAAAACGTCTATAATTTAAGTGGAACTGAAATCTGGGAACAACACACTGCTCCTGTGTGTGTAGAAATTCATCAGTAATAATAAAATACTTACATGTGTACAGAAAAAGACGCTGTGGTCCCGTTGCGCTCCTCCACATTCACCTCCTCGCTGCGCTCTGCGTCCTCAGACCGTCTCCGCTCCGGAGCTCCAGTCGTGCGTTTTATAGACGCCACGGAGCCGCCGCGGACCAATAAGATCAAACTGTTCGTGTTTCCCAGCAGAACCAGTTAGAAACACACTGGTTTGCATCTGAGAAGAATCTTCCAGGTCGGTTTGTCGTGATGCAGCAATTATTTACGGTGAATGTTGCTTGAAAATGGTTGTTTAATGGGAACATTTCAGCTGATTTAAACGTACTAGAATCAAGTTAAGTCGAGTCATCGTTATTTATACAATCCAAACATCACATTTAAAGAACAGCTGTTGCACCAAAGTGCTTTCCAAAAGAAGAAGAACATGACTGGAGTTTCTACTTCAGGTTCACATATGAAGGTTGAGATCAAACAGCGTTATTTAAGGTGTAGATCAGGCTGATTAATTTACATATTGAGGATTAAAACTCAACAGTTATTTTATGAAGTACTACTTTACCTGCTTAGAATAACAACTCATAATAAAGCCAAGATCCTACAATGTTATAAATTATGTAAATCAATATGAATAATTTAGAGCTGAAGATCTGAACCTGAGAAAAAAAGAAAAAGAAAATCCAACAAATCCAAAGAATCCCTGGATCAAATGTCTGCAAGTCTGTATTATTTATATTTTTTTGTTATGCTTCATATTGTTTTTAATTTTTATTCTATTTATTATCATCATTATTGTTGTTTTTAGGAATGTATTTTATTTTAAAATTACACTATGAAAAAATTAAAATTCATCATAATAAATGGTGAAAATCCAGCAGCAAGAGTCAAAAACTGCAAAAGAAATGGTGAAAATAACAAACAGCTGTTAAATATAAATATCTTGGACTGATTTAAACACAGTAAAACTTCTATTCTAGACTTGCATATGTGGACGTGTGTGTAAATACTGTTATTGTCTTTTAAAAAATATTCTGTGATTTTACTTGATGTCATCTGTAATTTAACAAAATAAGTAAAATCTAAGAAAAATGATTTTTTCAGTCCCAAACATGCATAATTTTTCTTTAAAATAACTGCAGATATCTCGAAAATAGTGATATTTTATGCTGATTTCAAGACAGTAAAAAGAGTGAAATTTTCTAGCAAAATGATGAGAACCAATTAGCATTTGTAAAATTAAACAAAATATTTTTGATATGCACATTTAGGTCTTTTTTTTGTTTTGTTTTTACCATCAACATGCAAACTGATACATTTTTATCTGAGATATTATCACTATTATTAGATATTTTGTGTTTTGTGATTAACAAAACTGGAAAAATCGCTAAAACAGCAATAAATTGTTAAAATAAAATCACAGTAAAAACCTGTTTTTGCAGTGTAGTTTTCCACCCCATTGCATCTTTATCTTTCTCTGTCAACACTCGTTCATCGTTCAGGCCGGTCAGGTTTGTGTTTCTGCAGCACTGAGCTTTTGTGTGCATGTAAATCATTTTAATTCTCTATGAGACCAGGAAAAGCACAAGCAGCTGAGCAGACAAAGCAGCGTGGAGCCGCTGCACCTGTGCGGTCCGTTCACTTCATAGCAGCCTTTTTTTTGTTTAGTTT